>CM060862.1:21307315-21897713 GCA_030737845.1 Acorus calamus | reverse complement strand
AACACGACCTCATTGAAGTAGATCAGCCAGAGGTCTCGCGCCAGGGCCTCGGGAACCTCCTCCGAGTAAGGCCTCCACGTCATCTAAGAAAGCATCGAAAGATAGGAAGAGCGCTTAGTAAAAAAGAAAACCAAGTACAAGCCAAAGAGATTCAAAGAAAACTCATACCTCTTCCTCCGACAAAACGCGGAAGGCCTCTCGGAATTGGGCGAGGCGGTGCAAGCGGGAAGATCCCCGGGGTTCCCATCTCATGGCCCAAGGGAGGGATTGATCGAACGGAGCAAAAGTCGGGCGATCAATGGCGAAGTGCTCGTACCCGAAGGTCTGACAAAGCGAGAGGAAAACCATCACGATCAAAGTGAACTGAAATAAAAGAAAAAGAAAAAAAAAAGACATTTACCAATCACTTACACATACCTGAAGAAATGGCGCAAAGCCGCCAAGGTTCTTTCCCCCGGCCCTCTTAACTTTCTTCGAGAGCTCCGCAAAGAGATGGGCAAGCATCGCCGCTCCCCAAGCATAGCGCCCCATGCCCTCCAAGTCCCGGCCAAAGAAATAGAGGAAGAACGCTCTCAACTCCCTCCGTGCCCTTTGTGGGCACGCAGCCGCCTCTCTCGCCTCGATCATCACCCGCCGCCTCTCGAAGCTAGCTGCAGCTTCGCCCTTCTGGCGCTCTGTAAAGGAACCGAGGCCGTACTGCCCTGAAAGCCGCCCCAAAGGGATCCGGTTCAGCGTCCGCTCCCGCTCCACGAACTCCCATTCCCCGATCAACTCTCGGAAAAGCCCCCTGTAGTCAGCTAGGGTGGCCGCGATCACCGCCTCCCCCAGAACCGGAAGGCCGGTGATCCGATAGACGTCCTCGAGCGTCGGCATGACAGCACCGGTATGGAGGATGAACGTGCAACTCTCCGGATCCCATCTCTCCGCCAAGGCCTCCACATATGGACGGTGGACGTGGAATGGCTCGATCAGAAAAAGGAACGGAAGCCCGCTCCATCCACCAAACTCCGCTCCTCCTGCCCCAAGGCGTCGTACCATCTCTTCGTCCCGTGCCATAAAGCCCGGATACGATTCGGCCTCTACAAAACAAACGAAGGGAACATGGGTTAGTTTAAAAGCGAGCGAGAGGTAAGAGTCCAAATCTACGAAATCATTTTAAACCATGCTTAGCGAAATCAAAACTCCCACATGCTAAAAGAAAAGGAACGAAAGCATGAAAGTAAGAAACTACACTCCTCATATGATCACGCAAGCAAGAAAAGTATCGCATGCAAGCATATTAGCTATATCATTTCTCTCTCCTTTATATGCATATAAACAAACATGTATGTATATATATATAGAAATTGCCCCCCTCCCTATAAAAACAAATCCATGACAGCATGCTTACACATCCCACCATGATTAAACTATACACAAGCATGCCTATTTAAAATTTTTTTAAAGATAACACACATATACGAGTATAATACACACATACAACCTGTTCATACCACCAAGACATGCATATACACCAAAAAGGCTAAAGAGTCAGGAACATACCACGGCCCGTGTGGACCCAGGAGCGTCCACCTCGGCCTCGTCGGGATCGTCCATCCCGTCGTCATCCTCCTCCTCATCCTCCTCAAACACGGCCTCCTCGGCCTCAGCCCCAACACCCACACCGGCCTCGGCGGCCCCAGTGCCCATACCCTCGACCTCCCCGGCCCCGTCCCTAGCCTCTCCTATCCCCTCCACCCTCCCCACACCGGAGATAAACTCCGCAAAGGTCCCCATAGCCCTACTCTCCTCCTCCTCAGCCCTGGCCTCTGTGGCCTCCCTATCCAACATCCCGACGAGGGCATCCAATGACTCCCTCACCTCCTCGCTAACTCCCTCGACCCCTACCCCCTCGGTTGCACCCTCAATCGATCCTCCAACCCCCGGAACCACCTCCTCAGCCACCACCGGTCGATCCCCACGCCTCCTTGCGTATATAGCCTATCACACTCCCCCCTACATCCGGGACAGCCCCCGAAGGCAAATCCCCGACCTCACCCACGCCAATATCCACCGGCGGCACCTCCGTCGTACCCATACCCTCCCCCACGGCCTCGACCTCCGGCCTATCGCTCTCCGATGATGAAGAGCTCGGGCTACGCTCTCCACGAGCCACCCGTGGTCGTTTCCCCCTCGAAGCAATCGCCTTCGACCTCGTCATCTCCTCGGTTTGAAAAAGAAAAGGGAGAACCCGGACTAGGGTTTCGAAATCAAGAGAAAGAGAGAGGATTAAAGACGAAATGGAGGAAGAAAAAGGCAAAGAAATCAGGTTTTTTGGGTTTGAAACCGAAGAAAAGAAGAAGAAGAGGGAGAGAAACCGTTTTTGAAAAATGGGAAGAGAGAGGGTCCCTTTTTCGGTTATAAGGGACCCAGTCCAGGGACGGCTACTCGCGTAGATACCCCAATTTTGACCGTCCAGAGAGACAGAAATACTTCAAGTAACACACGGAAATATCCCACAAGTGGACACCAATAGAGAACCAAAGGTTCGGTAAACCGGAAACCCTAACCCTAGCCTTGACCTAAACCTAAACCGGAAACCCTAAAACCTTGACCTAACCCCAAACCCTAGCCCGAACCCTTGACCTAACCCCAAACCCTAGCCTTGACCTAAACCTAAACCGGAAACCCTAGAAACTTGACCTAGCCCTAAACCCTAACCCCAGCCTTGACCTAAACCTAAACCGGAAACCCTAAACCTTGACCTAACCCCAAACCCTAGCCCAAACCCTAAACCTAAGCCAAACCCTAACCCAGACCTAAACCTAAACCTACCCTAAAAACCAAAACCCTAAAAACCTAAAGTCCCTGGAAAGGGGCGGCTAGCCCTAACTAGCCGCGCCTCACTAGGCGGCTAGTTTACACTAGCCGCCCCCCTAACCGCCCCCTGGCCGACTTTGGACCAGTTCCCTGGATGGGACATAAAGCAATATTAAATGCTGATCATTGCGGCGGGTCATGACCTTTAGCCGCCCTCTCTTGGCCGGATCAAACCAAGTAGCCGACCCAAGCCACCGCTTGTCAGAGATGGAACGTTTGGCAGGTCATGATAGGGGCGGCTACCAGGAAGTAGCCGCCCCATCCCGGGCGGCTAGTTAGCACTAGCCGCCCTTCACCTGGTCTCTGACAGAAGAACCAGAGCATTAATGAGAGGTCCAATCGAAGCCAACCCACTCCATTACCCCCTGCCTCTCTTTTACTATAAATAGAGGAGGTCCCAAGCCTTCAACATGATCCACAACAAAAATCACCAATTCCTCTTCATCACCAACCCACCATCCCCACTTGTTCAAACCCTTCCACTAGAAATCCCAAGAGAGAGAGGGAGAGAGAGAGAGAGAGAGCCCCTTTTGTGAGAGAAACACCCATTCCCCACATAAAATACCCTCTCATCCCACCCTCCATAAACCCAGGCTAAACCTAGCTTAGCCCCTGCCCAAATTCCCCCAGACCCTGGACGGCTAACCCTAGCTAGCCGCCCCCTGGCCGACGGCTAAACACAACTAGCCGCCCCCCTATCCACACCCCATATCAACATCCTTTGTCCCATAACTCCTTTAGTCAAGCCCGGAAGCAGAATAGGATTACCTGTTTTTCACCTCTGTGTACGGTATATCCGTGTCTCAGAGCGGAGACCCCACAAACTCCCCACGTAGGCGATCAAATCCGACCCAAACCCTTTCCTGTTTTTAGAAAAAGCAGGTGGCGATCACAAAACCCCTTGAATCCTCTTGAGCCGCTGTCGGGCGCCTCAACCAGGAACGACACCCTCACCCCTTCCGAGAAGACGATCCGACCGAGCCCGCCAGGGCACGCATCCGATCCAAATCCCCGAAGAACCCCCACACACGCGGATTTTTCAACACCGACAGGCATGATGATTATGGATAATGTATCACGTCAATGTTGTTTAAATTACCGGTGGACATGATGACTATACATAATGTAGCCTGGGTTTATCATTTTCTATTTACTTGTGTGTGTGAAAATTGTTGGTTCATTATTTGAGATGGTTGATATACAGGTTTCCATATGACAGTGGGAGTAATAAGTGTAGATCAATTGCCCATTGCTTTGTTGTTTCTTATCAGGGATTCCTTCACCACACAATTCCACCTACAGATTTTTTGCCGTTCTTTTCAAGAGGTTTTAGTTGTATATGCTGTGTTTACATTCAGAAAAATAAATCATAGCTTCAAATATATGCATATGTTAAGCATCATAGTTTACAAAAAAAAAATCCAAAAAAAATTTGGAAGGATTTTACACAGAATCAGGTATTACACAAGTTTGGCATTGGGTACAAGTCAGGTGAAAAACAGTTTTAGATTTTACAACATGAAAATTTAAATCATATAGGTGGGGGTAAAATAGTCACTATAACAAGTAAAAAGTCTTATAAACACTTTATTCACTTTTTATCTATAAACTTATTCTTTATCAACCAAACAACACACCTAGAATAATACGAGAATACTAGAAAATACAATCAAACAGAAAATCATCTATTTCAGTGGAATATTAATTTATTCCTGGAATAGTCATAAGACTCTGAATAGCTTAAACGGTGCATTTGTGCATTTAATGAGTTGTCAAGTTTATAATGAAGTTTTTAACAAAAATAATAAATTTATTTAATAAAATATGTATATTTCTATATGATATTCAATGAGATTTGGTGAATATGAATATTATTCACTATTACAACCATAATATTTTTATTTGTTCTACTACCTGGACCCCAAGAATTAAGCCCCACTTGTAAACCCCATTATGTGTCATGTTATGATATGTTATTTGTTTGACTTCTACAAAAAGATAAAAAATGCAAAATACACAAATATGCTTCATTCAAATCCCTCATATTTGTCCTCTTATAACCACTTCCCACCATAACCAAATAAAAAGATTTAAATAGTTCAGTTAATTTAGGTTGGATTAATTGAAAATTTCAATTGTTTCTTTTTATACCCTTTTAAGACATCCACCATTTTAAAAAATCATTTTGATAGGCCTACTCATCTCTAGCAATAGGCGTTACCACCCTAGGATTTCTTTCGTTGACCTCTATCATATGAGAGGTGACTCGATTACCTATCCCTCCTCTAGCCTCCACCTCCTCCGACCTTTACCTCGACTTTTTTTTTTTGAAATTTAGATACAGTTCAAATGTATTTGAGTTTCTGTATGTAAAATCCACTAAATGTGAAATGTATGTGAATATGTAATAATATGTCTAAATTATTTGGATTTAGTATTTTCTCTCTCTTCTCACAACCACACACATTGGATTTGTCTCTCGCCTCTCTCGTCCCTCTCATCATGAAACTCAAACTCCTCTTTCGTCTCTCTCTAGTTCAGTGGAACACTAGCTCCTCTCGTCTCTCTCTCTCTCTCTCTCGTCTCACGAGCTCTCGTCTCTCGTCTCTCATGAAAGTCAAATTCCTCTCTCGTCAAGACTCCCGAGCGATTGTTTTGGGTTTGGAAACCTAAATGAAACCCTAGCTCGAACGAAAACTGTCACTCGAATTGATCTCCAAATGCTTGAAGTGATCTCCAAATGAAACCCTAACTCGAATTGATCTCCAAAACCGATAAAACATTTTGATTTTAATGCTAATAGCACATATGGAATATTACAAAACAACATATCTAAATAAACAACTAGTTCATGATCTCATCTATACCGACAATCAATTAATGCATGATATGATGCATGGGATTGTTCTTATGCTATGACGTGTTGAATGATGCCCACAGTTTTTGTCAAACTGCGCAATTTATTTTGGGAGAAAGGTCTAATATGAAATTCTCGCATTGTATCAATGGAAGAGCAAATGAGAATTTTTTTACAAACCATAAGTCACATTGATGGGAATAGATCTATGAAACATACTCTAAAACATTCTGGTGAAACCATTAATCATTTTTTTAACTAGATTTTGGATGCTATACGTGCATGGGCCGTAGAGATGATTAGGCCGAGAGACTCGTTAAATATTGTTCTAGACCACATTAGATACTATGGTGGTGGGAAGTACTATCCCTTCTTTAAAGATTGTTTGGAGCGATTGATGGAACACATATTCTTACGTGTGTGAACATCGAACGGCAGTTGACCTTCAAGAACGGTTGAAAACAAAGAGTCAAAATGTACCCGTCGCATGTGACTTTCACATGCACTCTACATTTCTATTCGCCAGCTCGGAGGGCACTACACATCATGTGAAGGTGCTGGCTGATGTAGTATACAATTCAGCACATAATTTTCCACTCCACGGGGTAAGCAATAAAAAACAATCATCAACCATCACATGAATTTACTTACAATTGCTTTCTAATAGTTTTATGTTGGAGTTGCAGATAAATACTATGTGGTGATGCTAGAAATCCAAATCACATGGGCTTTCTAGTCACATATCGTAATGCCAGATATCATTTGCCAGATTTTTGATGTAGATCACCAAGTGGTTGGGATAAACATTTTAATAGTCCACATTCCTCTCTATGGAACATCATAGAGAGGTCATTTGATGTGTTAAAGAAGAGGTGGCCAATTTTGGATGAGATGCCCAACTATCCTTACAACACCCAGGTCAAAATTATAATAGCAACAATGGTAACCATAACTTTATCATTCAACAGAGAATGGAAGATGCACTAATATCAGAATTTGAGGAAGACAATGTGGAGATTGAACATGAACACGAGTCCAACATACCCCACACCGGTAAAGACAATTGATGATGGGGAAATGCATGGAGTGTGTGATCATATTCGTGATACAATTGCATATGCAAATGGGCTCCAGTGATGGTCATGCATTGCTATATGTTAGTGGATTGGTATATTTACTTTTAAACACCCTGTCAGTTAGTGTTAATCCTTCACATATGAGTGGTTTATTTATTTATTGGTGATGTATTGCATGTTGCTGTGATAACATATGGTTGGGTAATGGTTTTCTTGGCCAAATCACATAATGGTGCAATCTATTTATATGTTTATTGAAGAACACAAGTATCTACGGAGCAAAAGAATAAGAACTTGAGAATCAACTAATTTGTAATTTAGGTGTTCCATGTTGAATTTATGTATCACGTTATTTATATTTCAAACATTGGTGTATTTGTAACATCTAATATTCTCATAACGGTTTTAACTCTAGCCTAAACTTAAAATTTACTTTATGCACTCAATGTTTGTGTACCCCTTCATTGTATGTTGTTGATTTATGTTTCTTTTCTAAATTCATCACATTTCTTTTATGTTCATTCTAAAGAAAGAAATTGTAGTGTATAGCAGGTACCCTCAAATTCAAACACAGATCTAGATCATTTTTTCATTTATGCATATACAGCGTTTGAACGGGGTTTCATCATTCGAACGTCGTTCTATTCGTCGTTTGAACGGGTCCCAGAACTAACAATCCTTGTTTTAATGGGATTAGTTCTAGAGAACAGACCGTTGGGATGAGAGACCCATTCGAATGGCTTATGAATGAGGTTCGAACGGGTTGTCTTGCAAAACATGAACAACATTTCACTTCCCTGTTTTCAATTCATTATTATAACAACCCACCATATTAACACAACCCATTCACATTTAGAACAACCCACGATAACAAAATAGCCATATGTCAAATTAAAACAACTCATTCACACATCATATAAGTAATACAATCCTCCATTCCATACCTTAAATCAACCAATTGTTCTATACATTAGAATTACTCATCTTTCCATACAGAAATTCAAGTTTCATACTAATAGTTCTATATAATTTAGACAGAACACCCCAATATTCAATACATAAATATGAAAATATCATTAATAATATTCCATGGTCAACAACCTAGGGTTGAGTCTCATTTCACTACTACAAAATTGGTCAAAGATCACGGCTAAAAACCGTGATCAAAAGTGTTAGATCTTTTATTGGTGACCGTTATCTTTTGAATAACTGATTTTACCTTGGTACATAACCGTGATTGCTTTGTTAGTCAGGATCACGGTTTAATTGCTGACTATGATTTTTTTGTTGAGCAATTGTGATTGTTTCCTTAGTAATCACGGTTTATCTTTTGACCGTGATAATTTAGCATACAAACCGTGAACTATAAGTACAAATAAATTATATTTTATATTCAACCGTGATCTTTTGTTGGGCAACGATTACATTTTTAGGCTACCCCGCGATTGTTAGTTGGTTAACTATCACAGTGTTTATGAGAAACGTATTTGTTTTCTTAGTAAGGATCAAAGTTTATTTGGTGACCGTGATAATTTACGATATGAGAAGATTATAATTTACATTTGAACCGTGATCTTTTTTTCCAGAATGATCACAGAATATAACATTTGAAATTGTGATTGAATCCCTACCTATATAATTCATGTGATCTCAAAACTACATATTTAATACTATTCCAGAAATAAAACCACACCTCATACCAAAAAACTATTTTGATATTCCGAAACAATTTCCATACAATTGTTCTATTATATCCATGTGGCGGCCCGTGCCCAAAAACACCGACACGAGCGCGTCACGTGCCTAAAATGCCACCATAATCTTTTTTTTTTCTCTAAAATATCGAAATGTCCACCCTATATAATCGCATATGATAACAACCCTGGGATAACAGATAATCAATAAGATATGTATAATCACCTATATCACAACACACCTAGGAAAGTTTAAGTAGTCAACAGAACATCTAACACACCTCATATACAGTCATCCATATATACAGAGCATTTAACATAGGCATGGTTTGCTAGACCAACCTCTACCAAAATAATCATATACAGATCCAAAACATCAAACTATACACATCTATATATACCTATCACCAGCTGGACGTGTGATGCAGCGTGTAACCACGCTCTTCTACGGATCCGTTCAAAAGAACGAAATCGGTAGGCTCCAACGTCGCGCTGTTGATTCTTCAAAAGAATGCCAGGGGGTTGGGCTTCAATAATCTACTACTTCGGATGAAATAATAGAGAATTGGAAGGTCTTTGCAATTGTTAGTACTCCTAACAAAATACAAGAGATAAAATAACTAAACTTCAAATATTCATAAACTAAATAATCAATAGGGTTCACAAGCTTATTTATAGAAGAGAATCCCAACAAACTAGGATCTCAACTAATTATCTAAATCTAACAAACAAATCTAATAGATCTTTATCTAATCCTAACTAAAATTCAAATTTGAATTCAAATAATGATTTGAAATTCAAATCTAAATATAGTAAAATCCTAACAACCTCAAAACAACCCAAAAATAGTAAAAATAACTTTGAACCGTCGATTTGACCCCCAAGACGATCTTAGAACGCTCTGAAAAATGGCGTAGTAGCATAGCTACTACTCCTGTAGGGCTCGTCGATACGAACGCATGGACATATTATAATAGCGATTCTGATCTACGGTTCAAAAGTTATGGCTGTTTGAAGTCACGATGCTCCCGATTTATCAAGATGTCTTTTCTTCTTGTGTTCCATTTGATCTCGGTCGTCCATATATCGTACGGCTATGATGTCTGCATCAACGTGGCACCAAAAGAAGATTAAGCCAACGTCCACCAACCCCGCCTCTACTCTGCAAAAATAAGAGAAAATAGAATGGAATGAGCGAAAGATGCTCAATAAGTAACCCAGACATTCCACGCATAAGGAAAACAAGAATGACATCCAAAGTCAAGCTCAGTAATCTCAATAAACATCAGGTCAAAGTATAATGACAAATGGAATCACTGTATAAGCATCAGCGGAGAACAATAACATCGCTGATATATAAACATAGGAATGAATAGCCCAAACTAACACCTCATAACTGATAATGCCAATAAATATCATCAAGATGTATCACAATTGGACTGAAAGCAAGTATTCTGAAATTACCCATCGATAAAAAGGATGTTAATTAAATCACTGATGGCCCTGAAAATGTCACAGTGCTACAAGAATGATAAGGGAATCACAATTCTGGCCCCCAAATGTCCAAAGCGTAGGATTGACCATCTGCACGACCCTGTCGGTGTCGTCGGGAAGGCCTCCGAATGGCCGCGTTTGTGTTGTCGGTGCTTTCGGAAAGGGTCCTGGCGGTGTGCGGGTGCGCGTGCGTGTGTGGGGGTTCTTCGGGGATTCGGATCGGATGCGTGCCCTGGCGGGCTCAGTCGGATCGTCTTCTCGGAAGGGTGAGGGGTGTCGTTCCTAGTTGAGGTGCCCGATAGCAGCTCAAGAGGATTCAGGGGTTTGTGTGATCGCCACCTGCTTTTTCTAAAAAGCAGGAAAAGGGGTGGGGTTGGATTTGATCGCCTACGTGGGGAGTTTGTGGGGTCTCCGCTCTGAGACACGGATATACCGTATACAGAGGTGAAAAACAGGTAATCCTATTATGCTTCTGTGGCTTGACTAAAGGAGTCTTGGGACATAGGGGGTGTAAGTGGGATGTGTATATGGGGGAGGGGGCGGCTAGTAGGTTTGAGCCGTCTGGTCAGGGGCGGCTAGCAGGGTTTAGCCGTCCGGGGCCTGGTCTAGTTTGGGCAAGACTTCGGTAGGAAATGGGTTTGGTTTTGGACAGGGGCTAAGCTAGGTTTAGCCCGGGTTTCTGGAGGGTGGGATGAGAATGTATTTTATGTAGGGAAATGGGTATTTCTCTCACAAAAGGGGCTCTCTCTCTCTCTTGGGATTTCTAGTGGGGAAAGGGAATGTGGATTGTGGGATGTTGGTGTTGAATGGTTGTTTTGAATTGGTGATGATGTTTGGGCTTGGGACCTCCTCTATTTATAGTAAAAGAGAGGCAGGGAAATATCCCGGGGGTAATGGAGTTGGTTGGCTTCGATTAGACCCCTCATTAATTCTCTGGTTCTTCTGTCAGAGACCAGGTGAAGGGCGGCTAGTTCCAACTAGCCGCCCAGGATGGGGCGGCTACTTCCTGGTAGCCGCCCCTATCATAACCTGCCAAACGTCCCATCTCTAACAGGCGGTGGCTTGGGTCGGTTACTTGGGTTGATCTGGCCAAGGTTGGGCGGCTAAAGGTCATAACCCGCCGCAATGATCAGCATTTAATATTGCTTTATGTCCCATCCAGGGGACTGGTCCAAAGTCGACCAAGGGGGCGGCTAGTGCTAACTAGCCGCCTGGTATGGGGCGGCTAGTTAGGTCTAGCCGCCCCTTGCCAGGTACTCAGGGCTTTTTGGGTTTTAGGGTTTTTCCTAGGTGGGGTTCTGGTTTGGGCCAGGGTCTGGTTTAGGGTAGGGTTTTTAGGGTTAGGGTTTTAGGTCAGGGCTTGGGGCTAGGTTTAGGGTTTAGGCTTAGGTCCGGGGCTAGGGTTAGGGTTTAGGTTTAGGTCCGGGGCTAGGTTTAGGGTTTTAGGTTTAGGTCCGAGGCTAGGGTTAGGGTTTCTGGTTTAGGTCTGGGGCTAGGGTTAGGGTTTCCGGTTTAGGTCCGGGGCTAGGGTTAGGGTTTCCGGTTTCCTGAACTTTGGTTCTCCACTAGATGTCCAAATGTGGGATATTTCCGTGTGTTACTTGAAGTATTTTCTGTCTCTCTGGACGATCAAAATTGGGGTATCTACAGACCCCACCATATTGGCCCCTATGTCCAAGATATCCACATACCTCGCGTGTGGCCCTCAGAACATCCAGGCACGGCAGGGTATTCTCAAGTCCCCCTCGCTGGACCGTACGTACTTATGCGCGCTAGGGAGGCAAACCTCAACCCTCACTGTAAGATCTATGGTCATCCAACTCCAAGTACACAAGAGGTAATATAGAAGCAACGATGCCAATCACACTACAAGGCTTCATGGTCAAACAACACGAGCATACAGATCATAGGTTCATGGCAAGACACTAAGATGGATACATATCATGATCAAAGAAAGGCTCACAATACTAACAAGTCAATCATAAGCTCACGAGATATAAATAAGGAAAATAAGTTGGAATCCAATAAAGAACAACTCCAGATACAAATAGACTAATTATAAGAATACTTTAGAATCTCTAACAACCACAGTCTAACAACAATGAAGGAATGTGTCTCAACAATAGACCATTTAAATGCGGTACTCACAATCGAAATCATCTGGATTATCAAATACAATTGAATAGCCTCAACAACAATAAAATGTGGCGTGGAATGGAATAAGTAAATATCGAATCAACAATACCACGTGGAATGGAATGGAACAAATAATGTAATGGAACGGAACAAGCAAATATCGATCAGTCATGTTACTTTCAATAATACAACATGGAATGGAATGAACAAGCAAAGTCGATCAGGTTACTTACCTCACAATTCACAACCCCAAGCTGGACTCACCCTATTCCAGCTCCTAAACCACGCAGACAGGAAACCACTGATAAAATTATAACCTCAATCAGATACTAAAATATAACCCTATTAATCAAACAATTCCTAAATCCACCAGGACAAAAGTGACATCCCCACTACAAACCCTAAAATGATACTGTAAAATCAACCATCAAATACCTATTTATCCAGCCCCAAAAACATAATCATATTCCAGCCCCAAATCACAAATTTGATTCAAAACTGAAATAAAACAACCCTAGATGAAGAATAACAATGAAAAGAACAAGAATTTTTACTCAATGCAGAACGAAAATACTCCACGAAATTTTTTCCAAATTTTAAAATTTTTCCCATGATTTTCCCTCTTTTTTTTTCTCTTCAAACAGAGTCTCGGACGACTCTCGGCCTCTCTCACATAACACACATCACCAACATCACCAACATCACCTCCACTGACTCACCAAATTATTCAAAACTTTAGATTCCGCCAAATTACATAAATACCCTTCCACTAAACTCTGCGCAGCCTCGACTCGAACAGCTATATCTTTTCGCATGGAAATCCACTTCAGATGAAACAACTTTTGTTGGAAATATAACAAAAATATCTTCAACTTCTATGTTTGAGCCAAGATCAGAAGAAGCTTCCAACTATATTTAAAATAGCGACGAACAGAAGACCTCGCGATTTCTTCTTCTAAGGGCAGAAATGGTAAAATAGCCATAACTTTTCTAATATAACTCCAAATAACGTCAAACCAATTTTATATAAAAGGTAACTCAAAATTAAAGACTTTATATGTTTAGCACAAATCCAAAATATGCCTTGAAAGTGCTTTCCAAAAATTAAACCAAATGTACGACTTTAGGGATAATAAAAATCAAAAGCACAATAACATAAAATTATCCTCTCCTGTAAACCAAACACGTAAATATTAGCATAAACTAGCATAAGAGGGTCCCGGCTATTACAATCCACTTGTTTTCATGCAAATACAAATTGAACATACGAAATGAATCTTGCATTTGAATCAAACACATCAAAATATCATGTTGAGTCTCAACTACTCAATAGTAGTGCCAATTTCAAATAAGAAACTACAACATAATCTAAAACTGTAGTGGTATTCACAATATTCAACTATTTAAGGTCTTCAATTATGTTGCACACTCAATCCTCAATGTAGTTATTTCATCTTGTGTGTAGAAGGCTATTCTTTTGAACTGCATGTACAACATAATTATGATATTAATTAATCGATGAATTTAAATATATCAACCCAAAAATAGAGACTTACCTTTTGAAAAATGTGAATTTCTGGTTTTTCAATGATATCTTTCATGTACTTCATTACAAAATAGCCACATTTGATATTTCCTCTTTGCTTTAGGAACTACAAATATAAATAAATCATAAATTTTAGAAACAAATTAAATAACATTATAGATATAATTTTCAATAATTCAAGATGCCTTACAAACATTTGAGAGCAAATAGAATGCATTGCTACAAGAAACAAAAAGTGTTGATCCAATGACTAAACTGTATATATGGCTAAATTGACATTCATTTAGAATACAAATCACATTATAAGAAATTAAAATGCATGGCCCAACAAACACACCACCAAAACTTTCCATTAACCTTACAGTATTCATCAATGACAATGGAATTAACAAATTAATGTGGCAACAATTTCTAGAAAACCTTCACATAAAAAAAATGCTACTCAACTATGAAAAATAATGAAATTTATAAAATATATTTTTGTCCAAAGATTAAAATTATGAAAGAAAAGGCTGGAAGATCAAATATATTGCTCCTCTAATCTTAACGAAAGAAATTATATAATATATTTTTGTCCAAAGAGTAAAATTATGAAAGAAAAGGTTTGGAGAATCAAACATATTGCTCCTCTAATTTTAACCAAATAAATTATATATAAAAAAAAACAAGCAAAAAATTATCAAGATGAAAGAACAATCCAAACAAGTCTTCCGTCAACTATAAAGATGAATTATATAAAAAGACACCCACAATTATTCACAGACTGAAGAGCCAAGAGAAATGGAGTTTAAATGATCAATTACAGAAAAAACTTAAAAATGAGAACACAACACTACTAGAAATCCATTTAGATGCAAGGGCAAGTTAATCCAAAACTGTGTAAACGCATAATGGGCATTCACAAAAAGTACAAGGAATCCATTTCAGTGATATAAACACATGAAAAACCAATGAAACAAACATTCATTAAAATCCTACGACTATATGAAAAATAGATAAGAATCATCCTGAGACAGAAAAAGGGGCAAGAAATAATTATTATGCAACCCATTACATTGAATCAATCAAATTTATAAACCATACATCACATGAAGAACAAAAAATAAAATAAAAAACTACCACTAATTCACCCAATTAAAAAAAATCCAGAAAAACAAAAAAAATAAACAAAAAGACAGGAAAATTTTCAATCATACAACTAATAAAAAACTGAAAACAAATCCTGCAACCCCTCTAAAAAAATCCAATCACAACAAAACACCAAAAACAGAGTCCAAAACCAATATGGGTCAATCAAAAAACATAGAAAAAAAGAGAACCCAAATCTAAAAAAAATGGGTAAATCCAAAGCATAGAAAAAAAGAGCACAAATCTCAAAAAAACCAAAACATAACAAAATAAACATATACACATAGACAATATGTAGAGAAAGGGAGAGACTAGTTCATGACCGAGGTCTAAAGCGGCTTCGCTGAAGACGGTCCGGTTGCCGGAGTTTCTCTTTCAGTTGCTCTGATCTTATCTACCTTTTCATATTTCTCTATTTCATGGTATAGATCCAACAAATCAATTGAGGAATAAAGAGGATAACCAAAAGCAACAAGATAAGAGATTGGAGAGCATAAGGGGAGGAGTTTTGACAGTGGGGGTGCGGGGTGGAGATCCGACAATGGCCTGGGGATGGAGATCCAGTGTTGAGATTGGTCCGTGGACAACGGAGATCTGGAGGTCTCTGATTTGCGTGAGGACGGTGGGGACGGCCAAGATCGGCGGTATTTGATTTTCGTGAGGACGGTGGGGATGGGTGGAGACACTACAAGAAAATGAGTCTTTAGCTATGCCTATTACCGATGGCCAACATGAACACCATCGCTAATATGAATCCGGGAACTGAATTTTACGATTAAGAGGAGTATTACTGACAGTCATACACCAGCCGTCGTTAAAAACCTCTCAGAATAACGGCCAGAAACGTCACCAAAAGTATCATTAGCGACGACCAAATTATGGCCGTCGCTGTAGGGCTGCCATTAACTCAATGTGATTTCGTTTCTACAATACCGATGGGTTAGGCCGTCGCCGATACAACCAATAGCAACGGCCGACTCCTGATCGTTGCTAATAGTGTTTTTTTAACCCTAACCTAATATTGCCCATTCTCACTTTTCACCCCGACCCCTGCCTTGCCCAATCCGCTCGTTCCCTGCCTCGCCCGATCGACCCCTACCTCGCCTGATTCGCTGCCCAAACCATCGTCCCAGACCACCCCCGCCTCACCCAATCCACCACCCAAACCATTGCCCGATCTTTTTCTCTGATCAACTTCGAGGATTGTTAGGTTAGTGGTCCTCATTTTTAAGTTTGATTTTATGATTTTTTATCTGGATTTCATCTAGGCATTCTTTTTATAGATTAATTCTTTTGTAGTTTGTCCCTTGTTTGGGTTTTTTTTTTTCAAAGTGAGTTTTCAATGATCTATTAAAATTAATTTTGGGATTTAATTTGTGGGATTTCATCTAGGTCTTGATTTTTTTTTTTTTTTATTGGGTTCATTGTTCTGTGAATTGTTTCATCATGTGATTTCTTATTGTTGATATTTATTTTTTTATAGAATTTATTGAGGTAACTATCACTGCAATTTGATGTTTATGCAGTTAGTGGAGTGGTCTTTTAATTGGAAGTATATGTTCTGAGGCCTTGTTGTTGATAAGAAGAGGGACAACTTCCAGAAGGTTTGTTTCACTTGATTGCATGCAAACATCTCTATACATGTTCATTTTGTTTGAACCGTTGTGCAATTTTGAGTGTTTGCATCTTATTGTATTTGGCCATCACAATAAATTTTATTTGCTTGTTAAACCAACAAAATATTTGAGGAGTATATTTGACACAATTATTTAGTGTTTAACATGTGATTTTCATATGTCCCAACTCACTTGAAGGTGTTTTGAATGTTATGTGAGGTTTAACAAGTTGTCCCATCATGCATATTGTTACCATGGAAGCTTTCTCATCTAGTAATATTTTTTATACTTTCTTGTATGGTGTGTTTTTTAAGTCACTAATTTGAGTTGGTTGATTTATGTAATGTAATCAAGCATACATCTAACTACCTTCTCAGTGTTTTCTTTTAGGACCTCCTCCAACTTCTTTCCATAGTCCACAAAGAAACTTAAGATCATTAAGTGATATTGACTTTGGACTGGTGAGGGAATCCACATTCTTTATTATATAGCTGCCCTATGTTGTCTTCAATTTACTTGTGCTTATTTTCTTTGAATAAATTATATTTTTTATGTATGACTAACATTGTTGAAGCTAAATGTTCATATTTCAACAACTTAGAATTTAACTCATATTCTCCTAGTAAAGTCAAGTGATTGTGGTATAAAAGGAACTTGTGCCAAGTACAACAATGTAGAGTCATAGTTTTTTTATTTATAATCCAGAGTTTCATATTGGAGTGACTTTTTTTTACATAAAATGGGATGATACAAACCAATAGAATGTTCTTGCTTAGATAGGAAAAAAAAGAAATGTGGATTGAGAGTATATATAAACTTGATTATTTTTTTATTAGGGTTTATTTTATCTAGCTGATGTTTGTTTGTAACTTTGAATAATATATTATATTCATAGAGTCATATTAATGTAATGCTACAAGAAAATTTTGTCTTTTTATGTGTTAATTATGTAAAAAAGGTAAAATGAATTTTTATCATATTAATTTTCATAGTTGGCATTCAAGTTTCATAGATTTTTTTCTACTATTACATGTTTAAAGAGAATTTCAAAGTATAGAGTCATCCTTTTAATTGTTGAATTCACATTAAGTGTCACTTTTGAATTTTTTTTCTCTTGTATTAATGCTGAGCAGATCAAACCAAACTAGACACAACAAACCTTTATTTGGTGTAATGTCTCAACCTTCACATGTCCAACGATAGCTTTTGATAAAAAATGGACTAAATCCCATCTCTAGAGATAGGTTTTTTTCTTGGCCTTTTGAATTCTCTTATTCCATTATGATAACTATTATTTTTTTAATTATTTACAAAAAAAAAATTTGGATTTATTTGAAAGGATAAAAGGTGGATGCAAAAACTAGGAAATAGTCCGGAATATATGAATGGAGTCATTCAATTTTTAGATTTTGCATTTAAACGATCACCATTTGGAAACGAAATTCAATGCCCGTGTAAGGATTGTCGAAATGTATTTCATAAGGAATAAGTTGATGTTCATGGAGATTTATTATGAAAGGGGATATTTATGAACTATACTACTAGGTATCATCATGGAGAAAAATTTCCAGGGAATGCCACATGATGCGTTTGGAATACTTGTAGACGGTGTTAATACCGCCTTTTAGCGACGGCCTTAGCCATCGCTATTGCCTTTAGCGATGAATAGCGATGGCTTTTCCTATTATTAGCGATGGCGATGGCCATCGGTAAAACTCCATTTTCTTATAGTGAGATCCGGCGATCTCTAATTTTCATGAGGACGGTGGGGACTGCGGGGATGGCGTCGGTGGGGCCAGTGGGGCCAGTGGGGAAGGTTGGGGATGGCGCCGGTGGGGATGGTTGAAATCAGTGTCGGTGCGGAAGGTAGAGATAGGCGACGATGGGGATGGTGGGGTCTCAGTTTTTTTTAAGGTGGGGATGGTGGGGTTTCGATTGGTTTTTTTTTGTTTTTAAGTGGGGACTGTGTTGATGTGTTTTGATGGGTTAGCTAGGGATTAACTCAAAAGTCTTTTTATCTTGGTATGCTTTAAACCGTGATCATGTGATGACTTTTCATCACAGATAACAGAAACCGTGATCGATTATTAATGTAAAAAAAATTATGAATACAAACCGAGATCTTTTACATGTATAATTCACGTTCATTCATTTTCTTCTAAAAAACCATGATCAAATGTAATATTGTAATCATTTAATTTTTTTTAAAAATAATGTATTCGATCACAGAATTATGTAAACCATGATCATTATGCTAACAAATAACTCTTAGCACAATGTTTAATCACGCTTCAAATATAACTGTGATCATAAGATTTCAACAATACTCCCAATGTGTCTGGATATAACTTATACATAAAAAGATATACAACTTCACATAAACATGGTTACTAGGAAGATGGGCCAACTACATATCAAAAATGAAATTTATCAAGTCCTTCGATCAAGCAAGTAGTCTAACGTTCTCGCACCCACGATCTTGTTTGCAGCTACACGAGATCCACCAATCTAATTTTTTAAATCTTAAAGGTTGGGAAAATGGAGGGGTGAGCAACTACACGCTCAGTGAATGGACCTATGACGTCCCGTTAATAATAATATATATCAAAATAATAACTTTGAAAATAACAGAGTTATAGAATCTGAGTCATGCAAAACATAATATATCATAATAAGGAAAACATATGTAAGTCGTGCTAAACTTATAAAATAATAATGCATCTATATCTCTTTGGAGGAATAACCATAAAATTCACAAGCACTATACTACATGATGCATATGATGCAACAGACACGCATGCCTGTACAGCACGCAGCCAAAGAGGTGCTTCATCTAGAACCTGGTCAAGCAGACCGGTGTCACGCAGACAGGGTCCCACTGGACTAGGTCACGCAGGCCAGTTGTCACGCAAACAAGTGTCACACAGACAGAAGATATGCATGCATGATCAACTCATTATCCAATAACATGCATGCGATAAAAATAATATAGTCTCCAAAACATATAAGTTATGTATATATAATGAACGCCTCATACTGATCATGATGACATGCTCAAATACTCCATACCCAGAATAACAGTTGTATATTTTAAAGTAACCATGATGCGGAATGATATTCCACATAGGTAGTTTGAAAACTACATAAGAGACTAGACCCAGTCATCTTCGGTCCAACGACACGAAAACCCAGCAATCCTTTACCGCTTTATTTACTGCATTATATTTGCATTCGTTCCCTTAAATCATTTTACACGCATCATGGAATCCCGCATAGAGGAGGAGATACTAGAGGAAAGAATCCACTAAGAAGGTCAGGCCACGCAATTCCTGACCTATCTAGAGGATAGGATGGCCAGTCTAGGATACCAATATGTAGAGGACATGTTTCATGACCTCGCCGACTATCGCCAGGTCAAAACCCTAAGACAGGAGTGTCGGTGTTTGAAAAATCCGCGTGTGTGGGGCTTCTTCGGGGATTCGGATCGGATGTGTGCCCTGGCGGGCTCGGTCGGATCGTCTTCTCGGAAGGGGTGAGGGTGTCGTTCCTGGTTGAGGCGCCCGACAGCGGCTCAAGAGGATTCAAGGGGTTTTGTGATCGCCACCTGCTTTTTCTAAAAACAGGAAAGGGTTTGGGTCGGATTTGATCGCCTACGTGGGGAGTTTGTGGGATCTCCGCTCTAAGACACGGATATACCATACACAGAGGTGAAAAATAGGTAATCCTATTCTGCTTCCGGGGCTTGACTAAAGGAGTATTGGGACAAAGGAGTGCGGGTGGGGTGTAGGTGTGGGGCGGCTAGTGTGTTTGAGCTGTCTGGATTGGGGCGGCTAGGTAGGGTTAGACGTCCAGGGTCTTGGGGAATTTGGGCAGGACTTTGGTAGGAAAAGTGGTGGAAGGGTTTGACCAAGTGGGGATGGTGGATTGGTGGTGTTTTGTGGATTTGTTGATGTTGTGGATGATCATGTATTTGGGTTTGGGACCCCTCTATTTATAGTAAAAGAGAGGCAGGGAAATATCCCGAGGGTAATGGAGTGGGTGGCTTCGATTGGACCTCTCATTAATTCTCTGGTTCTTCTGTCAGAGACCAGGTGAAGGGCGGCTAGTGCTAACTAGCCGCCCGGGATGGGGCGGCTACTTCCTGGTAGCCGCCCCTATCATGACCTGCCAAACGTCCCATCTCTGACAAGCGGTGGCTTGGGTCAGCTACTTGGTTTGATCCGGCCAAGAGAGGGCGGCTAAAGGTCATGACCTGCCGCAATGATCAGCATTTAATATTGCTTTATGTCCCATCCAGGGGACTGGTCCAAAGTTGGCCAGAGGGCGGTTAGGGGGGGCGGCTAGTGTAAACTAGCCGCCCAGTGAGGGGCGGCTAGTTAGGGCTAGGCGCCCCTTTCCAGGGACTTAGGTTTTTAGGGTTTTGGTTTTTTAGGGTAGGTTTAGGTTTAGGTCCGGGCTAGGGTTTGGTTTAGGGTTAGGGTTCGGGCTAGGGTTTGGGGTTTTGGCTTAGGGTTAGGGTTTAGGTTTTGGTTTAGGTTTATGGTTTAGGGTGAAGGCTAGGGTTAGGGTTTAGGGCTAGGTCAAGGTTTAGGGTTTCCGATTTAGGTTTAGGTCAAGGCTAGGGTTAGGGTTTAGGGCTAGGTCAAGGTTTTGGGTTTCCAGTTTAGGTTTAGGTCAAGGCTAGGGTTAGGGTTTCCGGTTTACCGAACCTTTGGTTCTCTATTGGTGTCCACTTGTGGGATATTTCCGTGTGTTACTTGAAGTATTTCTGTTTCTCTGGACGGTCAAAATTGGGGTATCTACAATTGTCGCTCATTGGACGGAGTCTTTGCGCGGAGCGAGAAAGACTTCGATCGATGACAAGGAAAGAGACCCCTATTTTGGCCGGCCCGACCCTCAAGAAGTTATGCCAACACGAACAGTACTATTCGGGGAGTTGATTTAGACTGTCAGAGGCTAGGTCTTGACTTAGAATTTTAGCCTAAAGGATGATCCAGGTGGAAGGTGGGAAAAGGTAAATGGTGAGTGATCCAACCCGCGGTCGGGGTTCTTAGCTATCGTGCACGGAGCAGCCCAGCGTCAGTTTCCTCGTGCCTACCGTTCCCGTGCTTGGGAAAACTCAGCAAGGAGGGGATATCGCCGACAGAAAGCAAGTAAAAGTTGATTTGGGTGAATTGGATCATCCGAAGGATAAGAACTCTGGAAAAGAACCAGAACTGAAGAAATTCAAGTTTGAACGGTACTGAAAGTGTGGCAAAACTTCGGGAGAGTCGTGTTTGACCAAGTAATGTCTGGAAATAAGCCAATACATGGCTGTTTGGTATGGAGAACCTTGAAATTTAGGGCTGAAAAGAGTTTGGAAAGGGGTTTTTGAAGCAAAGAAACTGGGAGGGGCGGCTAGTTGTAACTAGCCGCCCGAGAGGGGGCGGCTACTCGCGGGTAGCGGCCCCTCGACTGGGTCCCTTATAACCGAAAAGACCCTCTCTCTCCCCATACGTTTTTTAAAACGGTTTCTCTTCCCTCTTCTCTTCTTCCCTTCGGTTTCAAACTAAAAAACCCTGATTTCTTTGCCTTTCCTTCCTCTATTTTGACCTCAATCTCTTTCTTTCTCTTGATTTCGAAACCCTAGTTTGGGTTCTCCCTTTCCTTTATCAAACCGAAGAGATGACGACGTCGAAAGCGATTGCTTCGAGGGGGAAACGACCACGGGTGGCTCGTGGAGAGCGTAGCCCGAGCTCTTCATCATCGGAGAGTGATAGGCCGGAGGTTGAGGCCGTGGGGGAGGGTATGGGTACGACGGAGGTACCGCCGGTGGATATTGGCGTGGGTGAGGTCGGGGATTTGCCTTCGGGGGCTGTCCCGGAGGTAGGGGGGAGTGTTATAGGCTATATACGCAAGAGGAGGCGTGGGGATCGACCGGTGGTGGCCGAGGAGGTGGTTCCGGGGGTTGGAGGATCGATTGAGGGTGCAACGGAGGGGGTAGGGGTCGAGGGAGTTAGCGAGGAGGTGAGGGCGTCATTGGATGCCCTTGTCGGGATGTTGGATAGGGAGGCCACAGAGGCCAGGGCTGAGGAGGAGGAGAGTAGGGCTATGGGGGCCTTTGCGGAGTTTATCTCCGGCGTGGGGAGGGTGGAGGGGATAGGAGAGGCTAGGGACGGGGCCGGGGAGGCCGAGGGTATGGGTACTGGGGCCGCCGAGGCCGGTGTGGGTGTTGGGGCTGAGGTCGAGGAGGCCGTGTTCCTGGAGGATGAGGAGGAGGATGACGACAGGATGGACGACCCCGAAGAGGCCGAGGTGGACGCTCCTGGGTCCACACGGGCCGTGGTATGTTCCTAATCTTTTAGTCTCAGCCTTTTATTTTGGTGTATATGCATGTGTTTTGGTTGGTATGAATAGGTCGTATATGTGTATTTATACTTGTATGTGTGTTTTAAATAGGCATGCTTGTGTATAAGTTTTGTCATGGTGGGATGTGTAAGTATGCTGAGAAGGGTTTGTTTTTATAGGGAGGGGGACAATTTTTATATATATATATCCATGTTTGTCATATGCATGTAAAGGAGAGAGAAATGATATAGCTAATATGCTTGCATGCGATACTTTTCTATGTGTATGTGGTTTCGTACGTGTTTTATCGTGGTAGAGCATGAGGGAGTGTATGCATGCATTTCATGGGTTCGAGTTCTATATTGCTGTATTGCTTAGGTGTGTTTAGGGGAGGTATAAGCATGATAGGCTTGATGTAAGAAAGTGTGTGAGTGGTGACCACGGTGGGATGTGTCTGATATTCGTCTAGCATGCGTGATTATATGAGGAGTGTAGCTTCTTTCTTTTATGCTTTTGTTTTTTTTAGCATGTGGAAGTTTTATTTTGCTAAGCATGGATTAAAATGATTTCGTAGATTTGGATTCTTACCTCTCGCTCGCTTTTAAACTAACCCATGTTCCCATCGTTTGTTTTGTAGAGGCCGAATCGTATCCGGGCTTTATGGCACGGGACGAAGTGGTGGTACAATGCCCTGGGGCAGGAGGAGAGGAGCTTGGTGGATGGAGCGGGCTTCCGTTCCTTCTTCCTGATCGAGCCATTCCACGTCCACCGTCCATATGTGGAGGCCTTGGCGGAGAGATGGGATCCGGAGAGTTGCACGTTCATCCTCCCTACCGGTGCTGTCATGCCGACGCTCGAGGACGTCTATCGGATCACCGGCCTTCCGGTTCTGGGGGAGGCAGGGATCGCGGCCACCCTAGCTGACTACAGGGGGCTTTTCCGAGAGTTGATCGGGGAATGGGAGTTCGTGGAGCGGGAGCGGACGCTGAACCGGATCCCTTTGGGGCGGCTTTCGGGGCAGTACGGCCTCGGTTCCTTTACAGAGCGCCAGAAGGGCGAAGCTGCAGCTAGCTTGGAGAGGAGGCGGGCGATGATCGAGGCGAGCGAGGCGGCCGCGTGCCCACAGAGGGCACGGAGGGAGTTGAGGGCGTTCTTCCTCTACTTCTTTGGCCGGGTCCTCTTCTCGACGGCCTCCGACAAGGTTTCCTCTCATTCTCTTCTGCTGATGAGGGACCTGGGGGGCATGGGGCGATACGCTTGGGGAGCGGCGATGCTTGCCCATTTGTTTGCGGAGCTCTCGAAGAAGGTCAAGAGGGCTGGGGGAAAGAACCTTGGTGGCTTCGCGCCATTCCTTCAGGTATGTGTAAGTGATGAGTGTCTTCTTCTTGGTTTAGCTTACTTTGGTCATTATAATTTCCCTCTTGCTTTGCTAGATCTTTGGGTACGAGCATTTCTCCATTGATCGCCCGACTTTGGCTCCGTTCGATCACGCCCTCCCTTGGGCCATGAGATGGGAACCCCGGGGATCTTCCCGCTTGCACCGCCTCGCCCAATTCCGAGAGGCCTTCCGCGGTTTGTCGGAGGAAGAGGTATGAGTTTTCTTTGAATTTCTTTGGTTTGTACTTGGTTTTCTTTTTGACTAAGCACTCTTCCTATCTTTCGTTGCTTTTTTAGATGACGTGGAGGCCTTACTCGGAGGAGGTTCCCGAGGCCCTGGCGCGAGACGTCTGGCTGATCTACTTCAATGAGGTCGTGTTCCATGCGATCAGCCGGGTCATCCGCCAGCTTGGGTACCATCAGTGGGTGCCCGATCCTCTTCCGCGACGCCCTTCGATTCCGGTGGCCGGGATTCCTCGGGACACGAATCTCCCGATGAACTATGCGACGTATGTGGCGGGATGGATGAGTCGAGGCGTCTTGGTGGAGCGTCGTCCTGAGGTGACTTCGAGTGACGAATACCAAGCTTGGTATCGTCGGGAGTATGCGGATATCCTCGGGACGATGGAGGAGGAGATCCCGGACGCTTATGTAAGTTGAAAATCCTTTTTCCTTTCCTCGTTCTCTTTTGCTTGAGCATCTTCTGAATGGTATTTCTTTTTGTAGGTTGAGTTGAACGAGATGGAGAAAAGGCTCAAGACCGCCAATGAGCACCTCGAAGCGCGGGCCAGACAGATAGAGGCCTTGCGGGCACAGAGAGGACGCTTGCACGGCCAGGTCCGGGTCCTTGAGGCTCAGGTGGATGCTCTGTCGAGAGCGAGGGCCGATGGTGCTTCTTCTTCTTCCGTTCCTCCTCCTTCCGTGGTCTCCGAGCAGGAGCTCGAACTGACGAGGGAATTGGATGTGGCCCGAAGTGAGTTGACGGCCATACGGGTGGAGTTGGGCCAGGCAAGGGGCAGGGCTTCTCGGGCTGAGGAGGAGGGGGACCGGCTGAGGTCCATGGTGGCCTTGAGGGAGGAGGGGTTCATTACCCTAGGCCGTGAGAGGGACTCCCTTCAGATGAGGGTGTCGGAGTTGGAAGCTTCGGCAAGCGTTCCTGGAGGTTTGATGGGAGACCTGGTTCGTTCTCTCCAGGCGGCCGGGGATAGGGATCGAGAGGCGGTCAGGGCGTCGGAAGCGAGGGCGCGGGAGTTGGAGGAGAGGTTGAGGGCCGCTGAGGATCGGGCCAGAGGGACAGAGAGTCGCCTCCGACAGAGATTGGTGAGGAGAGACAGAGACGTGCAGCAGGTCCGTCTCTAGGAGGCCACTATGAGGGGGAAATTGGTTGGAGGGGGCTCTATGACCGAGACGGACCTTGATCTTCTTCCACTTGAGCCTGACCATTCTCTCTCGGCTTCCTTGGCTACCGGGGCCACCTTCAGCCGTGCCTCTCGTCCTTCGGTGTCTCGGAGTCGTGGGATATACGCGAGGGCCGCGTCTTCGATTTGATAGACTCCTGCTGCTCCCGATGTTCCAGAGGTTCAGTCTTCTCCTCATCCGCCGCTCCCTTCTCAGCCAAGTCAGGACGTTCCTCCTACTCAGCCTCCAGCGGATGACGATACGTCGAGGTATAGCTTCTTTGTGTCTTGGTTTTAAGTAGAAGAATAGTATATATGCGATGAATTCAAGCTTTTCTTCTTTTGTTTTTGGTTTTAGGTGATATTTTGGTGAGGTATAGCTCAAGACTTTCGGATTTTGGAGCGTCTCGAAGGAAAAGATTCCCTTTTTTATGCCCTCTCTTAGGTTTTTTAGAAAAACAGTCTATGCTTGTGGTTTTGGGTGGGACAATTTAATCATTCTCCTTTGTATGCATGTCTTTTGGAATAGTTAGTATGGATGTTCATGGATATGTATGTATGTGTAGATGAATCTGGATTTTTATAGGTTTGATTCATGGATGGGTGTAGGTTTTGATATATAATTCGTTTCAGCATGGTATCTATACAGGTTTTGCGTATGAATATGTGTATGAAATGTGTACATGCAGGTTTTGGAAAGAATTTGATTGTAATAGGTAAAGAAGTGTTGAAGAGTTGATTGGATATGGAATGATATAACTGAAAGGTGTGCAGGCAAGGGGCGGCTAGTGTAAACTAGCCGCCCAGTGAGGGGCGGCTAGTCGAGCTTAGCCGCCCCCTGCCTGGGGCAGTTTGGTCCTACTGCTCCTGTCTGCTGCTGCCACTGAAAGTCTTTGCGACCGTTCTAAGCTTCAGTACCTATAAAAATATTCTTTCCATGGACCAAGTGTTAAATCTGTCCAGATTGTGCCCCTGCACTGACTTCCGAGCCCTTCTTGCTTGAATTGTCAAGGGCTACAATCCATCTTAAGGCGGAATGGAAATATAAATGCGAGAAAGTAAAGTGCGGGGGACCAGGCTTTAGTGCGCAAGGAAGGGATTCCAAGTGCGTGAGTGAAGAAGAACTTATGTGTAGGAGGTGGGGACAATTTCTTCTCACGCATGTGCGGAAGGGCATGAGGTGAGTGGGGACAATTCTCACATGAGTGGGGATAATTTTAAATTTCGCGGGGACAATTCTCATATGAGTGGGGATAATTCTAATATTCGGGGGGGGGGGGTTAACTTTAATGTTTCAAGAAAATCGGATGCCAAGGTGCTTTGGAAAAGGGAAATGCAAGCTTATGCGTAAGTGTAAGTGGCATAAGGGGGCATTTTAGTTCTTCAATGACGTTTTTTAGGTGAGAGGGCAATGTTCTTGATTTTCATAAGTAAAAGACACCATCAAGTCCCCGTGGAGGAGCCCTTGTGGTCACTCATGTCCAAACCAGGATTGTATTTGAGAGGTATAAGCCTTAGGCGTCGATTTTCCTAGGTTCATGGTTTTCAAATGCTTAATCGTATTATTCTAAACATGCTGAAAGATCCGTGAACGTACCAAGAGTCAAGTCAAATAAGCTTCCTTTGGATAGGCAAGTTTCTAAGTGAACTTGTGTGAGTGTGTGTGTAGGTGTAAACCCTTGGTCAAAATTTTGCTTTTCCCGGTGGACATAGCTCAATTTTGAACCCCCATTGCAAAAAAAAAATAAAAAGGGGAGAGGGTGAATGAGGTAAGAGTAATATCTTCCTTTCGGGCAATATTTTAGAATTGTCCCAGTCTAGCACATGTCTTACTTCCTAGGTCCCTCTGGCTTTCTTCTTTTTACCACTTCTTTATTTTTGGGTGGAAAGTACAGTCCGTTGTTTGGATCTGTACTGGTATAGCCGTTGTTTAGCGTATACCGTCCGTAAAGGCGTGAAAGCCTGCTAAATAGAGAGTTTAACCCGTTCACTTGGGTGTTTGGCCTCTCCTTGCCTGATTTTCTCTTTTTTTTTCTTTTTTTTTGATTGTTTTGATTTGAGGGGGGGGGCTCTTCTATTTTTCACCCCGATTCTTTTCACGCTTCCCCTCTAGAAGTGTTTATATAGTGCCAGAGCCAGTTTTTGGGACATATGCTAGGTCCGGGTAACTCCTCATTTTGACCTAGGGTTAATACGAGCGGGGCGGAAATAAGGGATATTTTGCTTTGGGGAGTTTTTAAATTGTCCCAGTCCACGGGGTAGGCAATTTTTCTTCTATCAGGCAAATCTAGTCCAGTTATACGTGTGTGAAGGGAATGACATGATTTGGCGGAAACGTGTTCAAATAGATACGAGTTTATCTTTGAGAGTCTTACAATTCTATCATCAAGTACTAAACGCTGGAAATCGCAGGAAGGAAGAATAATAGTTCTTAAGTATTGAAAGCTTTTCATGCATGGAATTTCTTCAGATAAAGTGCATTCCACGAACCTGGAACCTCGACTCCTTCGGCATCTACCAGGCGGTAGGCATTCCCGGAATAGGCATGGGTGATCACATAGGGTCCCTCCCATGTGGGTTGCAGCTTTCCTCTCGGGTGAGGCTGTCTTGATGGCATGATTTGCTTAAGTACTAATTCCCCGATTTCGAATTTTCTTTTTATCACCTTCTTTTCAAATGCCCTTGCCACCCTTCTTTGGTAGGCCTGGGCATGGTCTGCCGCTCTTAATCTCTTCTCGTCCAGTAGTTCGAGGCGTAGTAGGAGTGCCTCCCTCTTTTCCTCAATTTGGAGATCTTCTTCTAGTACTATTCTCAAGGATGGGACGAGGATTTCGTAAGGTACTACTGCTTCGGTCCCAAATGTGAGTGAATAGGGGGTTTGACCAGTGGGCGTTCTAATGGAGGTTCGGTATGCCCAGAGGGCGTCTACCAGTTTATCAGGCCAATCGGTAGCCTTGTGGGTTTCTACGTTTTCTTTATAATTTTGAGTAAGGTTTTGTTGGTGGCCTCTGCTTGTCCGTTCCCCTGTGGGTAGTATGGCGTGGAATGATGAAGTTCTATATGATGTTTATTGCATAGGTCTTGGAATTCTTGGGAGATGAACTGGGGGCCATTGTCAGTTATGATTACTTTGGGGGTGCCGAACCGTGCCAGGATGTGAGTGCGGACAAAACGAGATAGGGTAGAGCTTTTAATTACTACATAGGACTCGGCCTCAGCCCATTTGGTAAAATATTCTGTGGCGGTGAGGATGAAGGCTTTTTGGGTGGTGTTTTCTATAGTGTCCCGGAATGGTCCTATTATGTCTAATGCCCACATGGAGAAGGGCCATGGTGAAGTCATGGGATGTAAAGAAGATGCTGGTGCGTGTATTTTGTTGGCATGGGTTTGACATTGGATACAACGCTTAACGTATTTGTTACAGTCTCCTTCGAGCGTGGGCCAATAGTAGCCCATTCTTAGTACCTTCTTTGCTAGCATCTGGGCGTTGACGTGCCCTCCGCATACTCCGGAGTGAGCTTCTTCTACAATGGTGTATGCTTCTTCGTCATCCAGGCATCTGAGTAGTTCTCCGTTGAAAGAGGCTCGGAAGAGTATACCCCCTCGGAGGCAGTACTTGACTGCTATCCTTTTAACTATTTTCTGGTCGTCGTTGGTAGCATAGCTTGGGAATGAAGCGTCTCTAAGGTAGTTTTTAATATCAAAGTACCATGGGTTTCCGTCGTCTATATTTCCTAGTTCAAGAGTTAGGATTTCCGCGGTACCAGCATTTTTGTTGGCCTGGTTCGTTTTTAGGAGACTTTGAGTTTTAGGGTCACCGAGTTCGGTGGCAGGTGTTTCCAGTCTCTGAATAGTGACTGTTTCAGATGTCCTAGATAAGGGGAAGGCGAGTGATGAGGCTAGGGAGGCTAGAGAATCTGCAAGAATATTGCCAGTCCGGGGTGTGAAAATGTGAGTAACCTCACGGAATTGTTTTAACAGGACTATGGCTAGTTCTCTGTATGGCTTCAGCTTTGGGTCTCTAGTCTGATATTTTTTAAGAGTTTGGCGGATCACTAAGAGGGAGTCTCCAATGATGTCTAAATTTTTAGCTCCTAAGGCTAGGGCTGCCTTCAAACCTGCTATCAGGGCCTCGTATTCAGCAATATTGTTGGTGGCTCTGAACGTAAGCTGAAACGCTTGTGGGATAATGACGCCTTCGGGAGAGATTAGTGCTATCCCTATTCCCTTTCCCTTTTGGTTGACTGCTCCGTCGAAGTATAGCGTCCATGTCTCTCTACTTTTCTCTTCAATAAGCGCAAATATTTCTTCGTCCGGGAAGTCCGTTTTTACTGGTTCGTAATCGGGGAGGGTAGTTGAGCGAGGTGATCAGCGATGGCTTGTCCTTTGACGGATTTTTGAGTGGCGTACGTGACGTCAAACTCGTTTAACTGTACTTGCCATCGGGCTAAGCGTCCCGTCAATATGGCTTTCTCGAATAAGAACCTTACTGGGTCTATTTTGGCAAAGTATTTGACTTTGTGGGCGAGAAAGTAATGTCGTAATTTTTGGGAAGCCCATACTAATGCTAGACAAGTTTTTTCTGTAGGAGGGTAGGCTTTTTCGTATTCAATCAGGGTTTTACTCAAGTAGTAAATGGCCTTTTCCTTTCTTCCCATGTCGTCGTGTTGTGCAAGTACCGCACCAATGGCTTCTTTAGTTGCAGCTATATAGAGGAGTAGGGGGCGCCCGGGTACCGGGGCCGAAAGAACTGGGGTTTAAGAAGGTACTCTTTTAAATTATCAAAGGCCTTTTGGCATTCACTATCCCAATTAAACCGGACTCCCCCTTTTAGTAGTTTGTAAAAGGGGCGACATCGTTCAGCATGTTGAGAAATAAATCTCCTAATAAACTGCAACCTTCCTATAAGCCCTCTTAGTTCTTTTAGGTTCTTGGGTGGGGGCATTTGGGCGATGGCTTTTGCCTTGGTCGGGTCTATTTCTATCCCCCGTTTACTTACCATGAATCCCAAAAGTTTTCCCGAGGAGACACCGAAACGACATTTCTTTGGGTTCATTTTAAGTGAATATTCCCTGCATCTCTGCAGTACTTGCCTAAGTATTTCTGCGTGTCCTATTCGAGTTCTAGATTTAACCAAGATGTCATCCACATACACTTCTACTAGCTTGTGCATCATATCATGGAATATTGAGGTCATTGCCCTTTGATAGGTTGCCCCTGCATTTTTGAGCCCGAAAGGCATCACTATGTAGCAGTAGGTTCCCCAGGGTGTGGTGAAGGAGGTCTTTTCTTGGTCTTTTTCTGCCAGCCGGATCTGGTTGTATCCAGAAAAGCCATCCATGAACGAGAGCATCTCATATCCTGCAGTGTTGTCGACAAGGAGGTCGATGTGTGGGAGTGGGAAGTCATCTTTTGGGCACGCTCGGTTGAGGTCCCTGAAGTCGATGCATATTCGGATCTTTCCATCTTTTTTTGACACTGGAACGATATTTGCTATCCACTTTGGGTATAAGACCACCCGGATAAATTTAGCCTGGTGGAGTTTGTCCACCTCATCCTTGATTTTTAGAGCCACTTCGGGATGGAGGCGCCTCAGCTTTTGTTTGACTGGTTTTGCGTTTGGTTCTAAGATTAACTGATGTTCGACTAACGAGGTATCGAGCCCAGGCATGTCTTTGTAAGACCATGCAAAGACGTCTTTATACTCGTGTAATATTTTAATTAGTCTCTCTCGTTCATCGTGATTTAGTTCTGCGCTAATCGAAATGATTTTGGGGTCAGTCTTTGTCCCTAGGTTTAGCTCTTCTATCTTCTCATCTGCTTCCTCTGTCTTTTCATCGAACCTTTGAAGGCTCTGCTTGAATTCCTTAGACAGGTCTTCTCTTTCTTATCGTCCTCATCACAGATTTCGAAGACTCCTAGACCGTCATCTGGGTTTTCTATGTTATCTAGGTCTGGTTCTTCTACAACCGCTATTGATTCAAATTTCTCTAAACCTAGTATGGCCCTGCTATATCCTTCCAAGTTGCTAATGATCTGGTCAGGTACTTGGCTCCTAGTGGGTTTTACCGTTTTGGACGAGGCACTAGGGTTGGGGTTTTTGGCTTGACTGGCGAGACGCTGTAGTTCATTCAGGAGATCAGAGTCGTCACTGAAGGGGTGCCATGCTGGAGTGAAGTCATCTTTGTCGAACAGGGATCCTAGGGTTCTGGTTTCCATTTTTTTTTTTTGAACAGAAAAGACACTTATTATTTACAACCTACTGGATTGGTGGAAGTGCTTCAGCCGACTTTCCTCCAGCAGCTGGCGCTCCTTTGTTGCGATGCTTGAGCACTGCGAGAAAAGGAGGCTGGGTCAGCTGGAGTTTTGTCGTCTGGTGGCGAGTGTGGATTCAGGTGTTTATCAGGGAGTGGGAACAGCCATTCTAGGGAGCCAGAGAGATAGTCTAGCTCGCTTTCCCGGATAGGGTCTAGGGGGCGGGGGCATACGGTTTCTTCGGGGGTTCTATGATTATTTCCCTCACGAAATGTTCGTACAACTTCCAATTATATTTTCCCTCTAATTTAGATTTGTGTTTGGGTGAGCCGATCCCCCTCTTGTCTAGCCATGCCGGGAGGTCGATGGGGTCCAGGATCCCATTTTTGTGTCCCAGAGTTTCCCCAGGAAGGTAACCCATGGTCCCCATTATATGCCAGCCAGGATTTTCAAACCTAGGGTGGCTTGTCTTTGAGGTAACGGGGGGAGTGTTCCGGGGATTTAGCCAATTGGCCGGGAAATCTAAGATGTGGATGGTGGTTTCCATGGGTTTGAGCTACTGGTTTTTATGGCGGTGGTTTCATTATCGGCGAACCTTGGCTTAGGTTCTCTGATCGCATCCCCTTGTATTTTGATTATCCGACCTCCCAAGGGAAATTTCAAGCACTGGTGCAGGGGAGAGGAGACCCCCTTTATGGACGCTAGCCATTTACGTCCTAGGATCATATTATAATCTGAATCCATTTCTAGGACATAAGCTTTAGTGCTAGTTTCCAGCGGCCCCACTTTTAATCGGAAGTCCTTGAAGCCTAGAACTGGACGAGCCGTTTTGTCATAGGCAAATATACGGGTGTCCGTTTCAAAGAGTGTGGTTATGCGCCCATCGATGTGCTCGAAGGTTTGTAATGACATGAGGTTTACTCCTGCCCCGGTGTCAATTAGAACTTTATCCACCGAGTGTCCTTCGAGGTTGATTGTTATACATAGGGTTGAGGTGTTGACGACTTTATCATGAACTTCTTCCTTAGGTCTAAAGGTGATGACGGGCCCTAGTCCTGCGGTGGCTAGAGCTATTGGTATGCCTAGGGTAGAGATTTGCGGGTCGACTTGGTTCTTTCTAGGAACGTTCTTAGAGCCTGCTGGTGGTGTTCTGAGGTTTCGATTAGCTCCAAAATGGAAATCTTCGCGGGGATTTTTCGGAGTTGGTCTAGGATGTCGATCCTATCCCCGGCGCGGGGCTCCTCAGTTTCGGTTTCAGGCAGGGGGTGTCTATAAGAGGGTACAGTGTTGAAGATTCTGCCTGCTCTAGTAGTATGATGGTTTAGTGCGTCAATGGTGGTTCGGGGGCTTTGTGTTATTGGGCGCAGGCTTCTGTTGATTTGTAAGGGGGATATTGGTTGGTCTTTTTTGGGGGGAAAGAGTCTTGTGGGTTTGGGGAGAATAGGGAGGGGGTTGGTAGGATGGGGGAAGAGGCTGGTAAGATTATGCCACCTGGAACGATTCTGGGTGACTCTTCATGGTCAGCGACTTCTATGGTGTAGACGCTTTCATAGCTCAGGTTTTCTGGTTCTTCAAGGGAGCCTTCGTAGCTGGCCTTGGGTTTTGGATTGTGGTTTCTACGGGGTTATGGGTTTCTGGGACCTTCTTGACTTCTAGTGATCTCGTAACTGGGTTGTTGTTGAGTCCCCTAATGGTGGCCCAGTCTAAGCGTCTCTCTTCGTCAAGGGTGTAGACAATGTCTCTAAACAAGGAGCATTGCTCGATGGTGTGGCCGTGATGCCGATGATACTGACAAAAACGGGTTGGGTCAGCACCGATAGGCGAAGGTCTAGCCGTGGGTAAGGAAATGCTATTGACCTTTAATAAGGCTCTGAGGATGTTCCCTAGGGTTTCCGGGAGGGGGGAACAGCTATCTCTTCTGTTTGACCATCTTGGGCCGTAGGAGGGGGAAGGTGTAGCCTTATCATGGGGGCCGTACGCGGGTTCTCTAAGGGCTATACCTTGCGTTCTTGGGGGGATAGGATAAGAGGATCTCCTGTTTTGGTCCTGGTTATGGATTGAGGGGGCCTGAATTGGGGAATCATGGGTTGTGAGGTTTTGTCGTATTGGCACGGGGACGGGTACTGATCGAGGGGTAAAATTTTGATTCGCTTGCCGAGGCGGTGCATATCCGGATGAACCGGGCGTGTACTGTCTCGGAGCTGTTCCTCGGTCAGGAACTCGCTCCGTTCGGGTAGAGTGCCGATACTTGGCTAATGATCCCCTCTACCGTGGGGGTTTGCGCCTTACGAGGCGGTTGTCCAACCCTATGGCTGATAGGTGGGGACTGGGTTTGTACTGCTGGGGCTGCACAACGGGAAATCCTGTTGTGGCGGTCAATCAGAAGTTGATACGTAGTGCAGTCTCCGTACGAAAGGCTCGTACGGAGCTCTGGACTCAGGCTCTGTAACATCATGTCAATTTCTTGACATTCTGTGAGTTGCAGACCGGTTCGGTGGACAAGGGTGCGCCACCGAGACACGTATTGTTCGAATTCCTCCCTAGGCCTCATTCTCTCTACGGTTAATCTGAAATAGAGGGGGTCCTAATCCTCTGGTAACCGTAGTGGCCCAAGAATTTCTCGCTTACAGCCGAGAAATTCGACAAGTGATCCACAGGGAGGGTGGAGAACCATTGTAGTGCTTCTCCTTCCAATGATTTCTGGAAGAGGAAGACTAGTAGAGGTTGATTATCTAGAAACGGGTGTGCGTCTAGATAAAAGGCAGTTAAATGAATGTCTGCGTCTCCACGACCGTTGTACCGGCGGAATTTGGGGATTTTGAATCCCTCCGATAGGTGGACTGACGGGATTTGTCTCAGGTTATGTAGAGACATGTGTTTGGGGGCCGAGGGACCAGTCTCGGAGAGAATTCTCCGGATGGTATCGTCCAGTGTTTCTCCCCGGGGAGGGCTGCCTAGCGGTCTTCTATGTGGGATTCCATGACGTAGAGTGGGGGATGAATGCAGATTGAAAGCAGTAAATAAAGCAGTAAAAGATTGCGCAGCTGTGTGCGACTTACGAAAGCAGTAAAGGATTGCGCAGCTGTGTGCGACTTACGAAAGCAATAAAGGATTTCGCAGCTGTGTGCGGCTTACAAAGCAATAAAAGATGTTATAATGCACAGTAGAAGAGGATTTAATTCAAGGAGTGAGAAACTCTAACCTTCCTAGAGGGTTGATAGCATTTTAGTCAAGCTTGTAAAAGGGGGCAAAAGAGGATTACCTTTTGTTGTTTTTCACGAGGGAGGTCCCACCGTGATCGCCAGATTTTGTCGGTGTTTGAAAATCCGCGTGTGTGGGGGTTCTTCGGGGATTCGGATCGGATGCGTGCCCTGGCGGGCTCGGTCGGATCGTCTTCTCGGAAGGGGTGAGGGTGTCGTTCCTGGTTGAGGCGCCCGACAGCGGCTCAAGAGGATTCAAGGGGTTTTGTGATCGCCACCTGCTTTTTCTAAAAACAGGAAAGGGTTTGGGTCGGATTTGATCGCCTACGTGGGGAGTTTGTGGGGTCTCCGCTCTGAGACACGAATATACCGTACACAGAGGTGAAAAACAGGTAATCCTATTCTGCTTCCGGGGCTTGACTAAAGGAGTCTTGGGACAAAGGAGTGCGGGTGGGGTGTAGGTGTGGGGCGGCTAGTGTGTTTGAGCCGTCTAGATTGGGGCGGCTAGGTAGGGTTAGCCGTCCAGGGTCTGGGGGAATTTGGGCAGGACTTTGGGAGGAAAAGGGTGGGGTCTTGGGCAGAGGCTAAGCTAGGTTAAGCCTGGGTTTCTGGAGGGTGAGATGAGAGGGTATTTTATGTAGGGAATGGGTGTTTCTCTCACAAAAGGGGCTCTCTCTCTCTCTCTCTCTCTTGGGATTCCTAGTGGTTGAAGGGTTTGAACAAGTGGGGATGGTGGATTGGTGGTGTTTTGTGGATTTGTTGATGTTGTGGATGATCTTGTATTTGGGTTTGGGACCCCTCTATTTATAGTAAAAGAGAGGCAGGGAAATATCCCGAGGGTAATGGAGTGGGTGGCTTCGATTGGACCTCTCATTAATTCTCTGGCTCTTCTGTCAGAGACCAGGTGAAGGGCGGCTAGTGCTAACTAGCCGCCCGGGATGGGGCAGCTACTTCCTGGTAGCCGCCCCTATCATGACCTGCCAAACGTCCCATCTCTGACAAGCGGTGGCTTGGGTCGGCTACTTGGTTTGATCCGGCCAAGAGAGGGTGGCTAAAGGTCATGACCCGCCGCAATGATCAGCATTTAATATTGCTTTATGTCCCATCCAGGGGACTGGTCCAAAGTCGGCCAGAGGGTGGTTAGGGTTTTGGTTTTTTAGGGTAGGTTTAGGTTTAGGTCCGGGCTAGGGTTTGGTTTAGGGTTAGGGTTCGAGCTAGGGTTTGGGGTTTTGGCTTAGGGTTAGGGTTTAGGTTTTGGTTTAGGTTTAGGGTTTAGGGTCAAGGCTAGGGTTAGGGTTTAGGGCTAGGTCAAGGTTTAGGGTTTCCGGTTTAGGTTTAGGTCAAGGCTAGGGTTAGGGTTTCCGGTTTACCGAACCTTTGGTTCTCTATTGGTGTCCACTTGTGGGATATTTCCTTGTGTTACTTGAAGTATTTCTGTCTCTCTGGACGGTCAAAATTGGGGTATCTACAATTGTCCCTCATCGCACGCCCGTTTCTAGATAATCAATCTCTGCTAGTCTTCCTCTTCCAAAAATCATTGGAAGGAGAGGCACTACAATGGTTCTCCACCCTCCCTATAGATCACTTGTCAAACTTCTCGGCTGTAAGCGAGAAGTTCTTGGGCCGCTACGGTTACCGGAGGATTAGAACCCCCTCTATTTCGGATTTAACCGTAGAGAGAATGAGGCCTAGGGAGGAATTCGAACAATACGTGTCTCGGTGGCGCATACTTGTCCACCGGACCGGCCTGCAACTCACAGAATGTCAAGAAATTGACATGATGTTACAGAGCCTGAGTCCAGAACTTCGTACGAGCCTTTCGTACGGAGACTGTACCACGTATCAGCTTCTAATTGACCGCCACAACAGGATTTCCCGTTGTGCAGCCCCAGTAGTCCAAACCCAGTCCCCACCTATCAGCCATAGGGTTGGACAACCGCCTCGCAAGGCACAAACCCCCACGGTAGAGGGGATTATTACCCAAGTATCGGCACTCTACCCGAACGGAGCACGAGTTCCTGATCGAGGAACGGCTCCGAGACAGTACTCATCCGGTTCATCCAGGTATGCACCGCCTCGGCCAATCAACCAGAACTTCACTACTCGATCAGTACCCGTCCCCGTGCTGACACAACAAAACCCGATAATCCAAAGTTCCCCGGTCCAAAACCATGTAATTTCAAGGCAAGGCCAGCCTAGGACCCCTTTCTATTCCAGCTTCTTAAGAAGTCAGAACCTAAGTCCTAGGCAGCCCTCCCAAAATACTTATAATGAGGTCTCCCCTCCGACATCCTATGATCAAAGACGAATGGGAAAGAGAGACTCTTACCCTCCCCTCCCAGAAACACTAACTAGAATTTTTAGGGTACTGATGGACACAAATAGTATCTCCCTCCCAGCTGCTAAACCTCCACTCCCCGGGGCCAGCAGACTGCGTTACTGTCAATACCACCAACAACATGGTCATACCGTAGAACAATGCATTGTTTTTTTGGATTTTATCTATGATTTAAATGATGACAGGCGCCTTGATTGGGCCATGATCAAAAGCCACTTAAACCCGGGCAATTCTCGAGCCTCCAAGCCACTTGGCATTTTTACTGACCCATTGCCAGGTCACAACCAACCAACCAAGTTGATCGAAGCGCACCTCAAGGAGACACACTCGGTCTTGCAAACCCTTTCTCCAACAATTCCTCCAACTGAGCCTTTAACTTTGCCAATTCTGTAGGCGCTATACGGTAAGGAGCTTTTGATATAGGTTCAGTACCAGGGATTAGATCGATTGAAAATTCAATTTCACGATCGGGCAGCAATCCTGGTAGGTTGTCTAGAAAAACTTTTGGAAATTATGCGACCACTGATGTAACTTCGATACTTGGTTTTACCGCCTTAGTATCCATAATGCTTGCTATGTACCCCATGCAATTGCTTTCCAGTAGATGTTGTGCTTGCAATGCTGAAATAAGACCCAATGGTCCGACGCCTCCATCGCTGACAAAGCGCAAAGTCCGCAATCTTAGAATTGACACGGTCTTCAAAAAGTAGTCCATGCTAGCATGATACGCAGAGAGCCAATCCATGCCAAGGATGACATCGAACTTCTGAATCTCCAACAGTAGCAGATTTGCGACAAGATACTAATCTTCTATCTGAACCATACATCTGTGATAGACCGATCGAATGGCGATCAATTCACTGGTAGGGGTTGCAACAATAAAGGGCTTCTCTAGAGGACTAGCAACTAAGCTTGCTCTTTTCACATATTCGACAGATACAAACAAATGCGAGCAATGCCTGTCTTCCAGGGCACCTAGCCACAAGGATTTCACTTGGAAATCGTGTCACCTACACGTCACCTAGACGTGGTCACCAAGACGAAGTCACCTAGATTTGGGTCCATTTTGAACCGTAGTCACCTAGACTGAGCTACCTATGCATGATCAAACCACTTATTTTATTTTCAAATATAAATGCATGCCACAATTTCATAAATTTCATAAATTCAACACATGTAATACATAACAGAAATATCAGCCTATATGATATGACATGCTCATATGCCTCATACACGATAGATTTCCATATTAGAAAATATTTATGATGGCAATAAGTATACATATACTATGGTTTCAAACAGATAAGAGACATCCACTCACCTCTGGTCCTATGCAAGACTACTGTACTAATAAGAAAGCTAACGAAAGTCTACTGCTCCTGAGGTTTTCATACCAATGAACTAGATCAGAAACAGAACATTATGATTAAATAAAAATTGGAGAGCACAAAAAAAACTGGACTTAGCCAGCTACTCAAAACAAGCCGCAAGGCTTCCGACGGCTACATTCAAGTAGCCACCCCCCGGCAGACCCAACAACTGTGATTATGCCCCTAATGACCTCGATTCCCCACCCAAACATCCAAAACCCGTACCGACTCTCGCTCATATAGAAATATTGATAAAAACACATTGAAAACATTTAAGTTTGATCCCCTAATGATTCATTCAATGATAAATCAAAATACTGAGAAAATTGATGAAATCTCTATAAAAAACAATTTAAAAAATGGTGATATTAACACCATATACTTTCATACTTTAAAGTAGCATTTCTATATTATATAACAGTAAGTTAATGATGATACAGTGTCCTAATACATGTTTCTATCATGCATGTGGAGTTTGTGTAGACTTAAGCATGATTTCTTTTCAAATATCGATTAATCGACAAAACTTGAATCATAAATCATGAAATATGAATATGTAAACCAGAAAACATCATAACGATAACAAGATCTATCATATAAATAAATCCGATATGATGAGCATGTCTTCCTAACCCTAGATCCATGCAAAGCCATGAATTATGCATCAAAAGCTTACATAATTCATCCAAAAAACCTTGAAAACCACTGATCTAATATATATACAAATAAATAAAATGGATCTATGTTAAAACTCATCAAACAGCGATGAAAACACATGAGGTTTGAGTTCATGCAAGGTGGTACCCAAAACAAGACATTAGAAACCCTAAACATGCTTCTGTCTTAAAAAAATAACCATAACCATGATATTCATGTATAAATAAACCAAAACAGTGTGTAATCTTGTAAAAATATCTTAAAAACATCATCAATGGATTAACATACATCAGGATCCAAAATAAATCAATATAAACCATGAAATAATAAAGAAGGAAAAACCCATAAAATCATGTGAATCCGAATCACATCGGGATGAACCCATCATTGGTGATTAGTTGTAATAAAAAATCTTAATTATCAATTAAAAAAGTAGACGGACCCACCTTGATCCTCAAAGGATTTCCTTTCAAAAATCACCTAAGAGACGCCTTTTAGGGTTTGATTAAATAAGAGAGAGGACTCGAATTAGGGTTTCCAAATGGGGTCCTAGGACATCCAAAATTGGGTATTTATAGGGGAAAATACGTGCCTGACTTCCCCCCCCCCCCCCGTAAGAAAATAATCAATCATATTCGACAATTTTATCAAACTCCTTAATTTCTACATTTTTGTGCGCAGGTGTCCGATGGCTACTTAAATTGAGCTGTCAAGAGAGAGACGACTACTTTCAAGTAGCCACCTCTAGACAGAGACGGCTACTTTCAAGTAGCCACCTCCAGCTACGTATAAGACACAAAAACGGCTATAACTTGTTCGATACTCATCCGTGCTAAATTATCAAAAATTTGGAATACTAGACACACCACAAAAGCAGTTTGATTACGGCCTAAAAGTCACAGTGGTTACACTCACTGTCCTGAAATTCTTCATGAAGAATTAACGTCATTGGAGCTTGCATATCTCGCATCTCTGAAGGTCGATCAGGTCAGTAGATCTACGTTACATCAGATCCGCAGAGGGAGACCATCCCAATTCATCTTTGGATCCATCTGTGGCTCCCTATATTGGGTCAGAAGTTGGATGAACTTCAGAAGACCATATGCTACAAATCGGGGAATGTCCTGCATGCATGGCATGGTAGATTATGTTGGAAAAGATGACTGACCTCGAAGTGTTATTCCACCAGCGTTTGCACCAACGATGATGGATCGAATACTGAAGAGAAACCCAAGTAAACCAAGACCTCTGTATTAGGTTCTGCAGAAACCCAACACAAGAAAATTTAAAGAAAAAGAGGAAGCTTGTTTGATGAATTCAAAGTCATTTGAATGGTTGAATTTCATGTCTATTAATAGACACATGAGCACCCTTTCAAGGCATCCCATGAGGCTTAACCACCTCCAATCTGCACCATTAGATCTTCAGTTACAAGATCGACGGTCCAGATCGATCACCATCCGATGCACCCTTTCCGATGGCACCCCTTCGATCAATGTAACCGATTCTTGATCGATCCAACGGTGTACGTTGCATCGGACGGGTCCACCATCTGGACGGTCCAGATCGCATCTGATGGAACGATCTCCACCGTTTGATTAGCCAAAAAGAAAAGGCTCCAGCTCCTAGCGACGATGCGCACGTGCCAAGTACAGTGTGCATAACACCTTACCATTCCTAAAGTAAACATTACTTTATACACACCACACTTTCTATAGTGTCAAACTTTTTCCTCTTTAACCGATGTGGGACTAAAACCCAACTTAAAGTTACAAACAAAAACCCAAGTTACAAGACACATGAAATACATTTTGAAAAACCTCTAACAATCCCCCACCATTTTCAAAATTTACATAACACTAATTCTTGGTTTACTTGGTAGTCTTATGCTTCAGTGAGGGGTGTCTCGCGACTTGAACCGATCACCTAGCGATGCACATCAAAGTCAATAAGGATTGCTTGGTAGACTTGTCTTTGAACCAACGATCCTGTATAACCAACCGGACATGCATTACACATAAAACAATATATCTTCAGTATTCAGAAAAACCGACACATGGATTGGCCTTGTGTCCATATCCTGTTTCATGAATGTTTTAGAATTCAAGCCCATTGAATTCATAGGAAGCGGCACCACCTCCACACTCATATAGGTAGGTTATCAAGAGTACCCCTGTAACTTTAGTACTCTAATAAAAAATGAAACCTATTAAGAGTTAAACTCATCCTCCTTCCTTGTCATTACAGGTTCCAAGCACTTTACCCAGGGATGACATAAATTAAGTGCTTGCAATCACAACATATGATGTACTTTGCTCATTGAACTCAAGAACTTGATGTTTCAAGTTTTGAGTTGAGTTTCCATCAAGAGTGATTCTTATGGGCTTAAGTCCCATCCCCTTTGATGTTTTCCACACCAAATCCCTTGCAAGTCCTTTTGTTAAAGGATCAGCCAAGTTTTGACTTGACCGCACATAATCAATGGTGATAACACCATCAGTAATCAGTTGCCTGACATAACTGTGTCTAAGTCCTATATGTCTGGACTTACCATTATAAATCTGGCTATAAGCCCGTGATAGTGTTGCTTGACTATCACAATGCAAAGAGATGGGTGGCATGGGTTTTGGCCACACATTAATTTCCAGAAGTAGGTTTCTCAACCATTCTGCCTCTTTGCTAGATGATGCTAGAGCCACAAACTCAGCAGCCATTGTTGAGTCTGTAATACATGTCTGTTTCTTGGATCCCCAGGAGATAGCTCCTCCTCCAAGTGTAAAGATCCAACCACTCGTTGATGAGTGATCCTCACGGTCAGTTATCCAACTGGCGTCTGTATACCCTTCTATAACCGAAGGATATCCACTATAGATTATTCCATAATCCATAGTTTTCTTCAAGTATTTTAATACTCGATCAATAGCATGCCAATGCACACTACCCGGGTTACTAGTATATCTACTAAGTTTCCCCACTGCAAAAGCAATATCAGGTCTAGTACAAGTCATTGCATACATTAAACTCCCAATCACTCTAGAATATAATAATTGATCAACAGCCCTACCAGTGTTAGGATACAATTTCACTTGTGGATCAAAAGGTGTAGACATGGTTGACAATCGAATCTATTGAATTTCTTCAAAATTTTCTCAATGTAATGAGACTGGGTAAGGATTAATTGGTTGTTATCCCTCTTAATCCTAATACCCAAAATAACATCAGCAATGCCCATATCTTTCATATCAAAATTAGATGACAAGAAATTCTTTGTAATTTCAATTATATCTAGGTTAGTACCAAAGATAAGCATGTCATCTACATATAGGCATATGATCACACCTTTACCACCAGAAAATTTGCTATAAACACATTTATCAGATTCATGTATCCTAAAACCATTTGATATCATAATCCTATCAAATTTTTCATGCCACTGTTTAGGAGCTTGTTTAAGACCATAGAGTGATTTAATGAGTTTACATACCTTATTTTCTTGACCTTGTACAACGAACCCTTCCGGTTGCTTCATGTAGATTTCTTCATCCAACTCTCCATTTAGGAAAGCAGTTCTAACATCCATTTGATGTATTTCGAACTTATAGATGGAAGCAAGGGCAATTAATACTCTAATTGTGGAGATCCTTGCAACCGGTGCATATGTATCAAAATAATCGATACCCTCCTTTTGAGTAAACCCTTTGGCCACTAACCTGGCCTTAAATTTTTCAATTGTTCCATCGACCTTCATTTTCTTTTTGAAAATCCATTTACAACCAATCGGTTTGGATCCAGGAGGCAAGTCAACAAGAATCCAGGTTTTATTCCCCATAATTGAATCCATCTCATCATTAATTGCCTCTTTCCAAAAGGCAACATCTTGTGACTTCATAGCCTCCTCAAAGGTCAATGGATCAGATTCCATATTTAATGAAATCATTGTTTGTTTACAATGAGATTCCCTTGTTCCTTCCACTAGGTAAACAATGAAGTCAGGACCAAAAGATTTCTCAATCTAGTCCTTTTACTTCTCCTTGGTTCAATGGGTTCACTAGGTTCATTTTCTTTATTGGAAACCAAAGACTTTGGTTCCTCATCCCGATTTGATCTCGGAATAGTATTGAACCTATTTTCATAGAATACTGCATCACGAGACTCTATGATGGTATTTACTTCCACTGAACTATTTTGTTCAATTACCATGAACCTGTATGCCTTACTGTGTAGGGCATAACCAAGGAATACACATTCGATTCCTCTTTCTCCCAATTTCTTCCTTTTGGGATCCGGCAATCTTACAATTGCCCTACAGCCCCAAGTTCGCAAGTAACTTAGATTGGGCTTCTTATTTTTCCACAGTTCATAAGGAGTTACATTGATCTTTTTGAGAGGAATTCTATTTAGAATATAACATGCAGTCAAAAGAGCCTCCCCCCAAAAACCATGAGTAAGACTAGAATTAGAAAGCATAGCATTAATCATTTCAGTTAAAGTTCTATTCTTTCTTTCAGCAACTCCATTTTGTTGAGGTGTATATGGTGCAGTTAATTCATGAATAATACCCACATCTTCACAAAAATCTGGAAAATGAAATTCACCACCTCTATCGGATCTAAGCCTTTTTATTTTAACATTACATTGATTTTCGACTTCTGTTTTAAAAGTTTTGAATTTTTCAAGAACTTCATCTTTTGAATGCAAAAGATAAACATAACAGAATTTTGAAAAATCATCAATGAATGTTACAAATATTTTTTACCTCCTCTAGTAGGGGTAGCATGCATGTCACATACATCAGAATGAATTAATTCAAGTAAAGATGTGGATCTCTCTACTTTATGAAAAGGCTTACGAATTATTTTTGTTTGCATGCACACTTTACATTTTCATCCATGTCATTTCATACTTAGGAATTAAATCTAATTTAACCATATCATCCAATTTTCTAGTATTAACATGTCCTAATCTTGCATGCCATAAAGAAAGAGAGTCAACCATATAAGCAGAAACATTCACTTTATTGATATTGAGTTTGAACATTCCCTGGTACAAATAACCCTTCCCAACAAATATTCCACCCTTGGACAGAACAAACTTGTCCGACTCGAAGACTAACTTGAAGCCATGTTTATTCAGAAGGCTTCCGGATACAAGGTTTTTTCTAACATCAGGTACATGACATACATCAGTGAGAGACAAGACTTTTCCAGAAGTGAATTCAAGATCCACCTTCCCTTTGCCTTTGATGATGGCAGTAGAGGAGTTCCCCATATAGAGAACTGATCCTTCACTCACTGGTTCATAAGTGGTGAAGAGGTTCTTGTCGTTGCAGATATGTCGTGTCGCACCCGAGTCGATCCACCAGTCTCCACCATCTTCGAGCATGTTAACCTCGGATATAACAGCCACGAATTTTTCTTTGGCCTGATCTGGTGCCTTTGGTTGATCTGGTGTATTTTGTTCTTCTTGAAATGACGGCAGTCTTTCTTGAAGTGGCCTGGTTTTCCACAAAACCAACATTCAACCTTCTTCTTCTTTGGGTCCGCGTTGTTGGGCTTGTTGTTCTTCCCTTTACGCTTGTCTTTGTTGGGCTTTTGCCATCCTCCACCACGTGGACCTTGGGAACTTGAGTCCCCTGTTCATCTTTACTCTCCTGTAGCCTCGTTTCTTCTTCAACTCGAAGATGTTTGGCTAACTCCTCCAGAGTAAGATCTTCCTTCTGGTGCTTCAGATTCTTTTTGAAATCTTTCCAAGAAGGGGGCAACTTGTCTATTATAGAGGAAACTATAATAGACTCATCCATATTCATATTCTGTTGTCGAAACTGACTAAGAATATGCTGGATCTCATGGAATTGTTCAATAACAGATTTGGAGTCAATCATATTATAACGCATGAAATTTCCAACAAGGAACTTCTTACTTGTAGCGTCTTCAGCGAGGTATTTGGACTCCAGAATCTCCCATAACTCCTTCGCAGTCTCCACATGTTGGTACACATCAAACAGTGAGTCGGAGAGTGCATTGAGGATGTGACCCTTGCAGATGTAGTCATCCATCTCCCACTTGGTCCTTGTTCGAGACTCGTTGAGAGTCTCATTCTCTTGCTCCTTTGGATACGCCGTCTTCAGTACGTACACCACTTTGAGTGTGGTGAGGAGGAAGTGCAGTTTCTTCTGCCAGCGTCGGAAGTTCCCACCATCGAAACGCTCCAGTTTCATGAAGTCTTGAGTCATTTGTTGCACAGAACGAGCCATTGAATATTGTCTTAAGATTGTTGAAAAATGACTGAGACTTCAATAGAACTTCGAGTCGCGTTACAGAGTCGCTCTCCTTAAGACAATATTTGCCCCCAAACAGTGTGCAAAGGGTTGCTGCAAATTCGTCTCTAGGATAACTCGAAGTGTTATTCCACCAGCGTTTGCACCAACGATGATGGATCGAATTCTGAAGAAGAACTCAAGTAAACCAAGACCTCTGTATTAGGTTCTACAGAAACCCAACACAAGAAACTTTAAAGAAAAAGAGGAAGCTTGTTTGATGAATTCGAAGTCATTTGAATGGTTGAATTTCATGTCTATTAATAGACACAGGAGCACCCTTTCAAGGCATCCCATGAGGCTTAACCACCTCCAATCTGGACCATTAGATCTTCAGTTACAAGATCGATGGTCCAGATCGATCACCATCCGATGCACCCTTTCCGATGGCACCCCTTCGATCAATGTAACCGATTCTTGATCGATCCAACGGTGTACGTTGCATCGAACAGGTCCACGATCTGGACGGTCCAGATCGCATCTGATGGAACGATCTCCACCATTTGATTAGCTAAAAAGAAAAGGCTCCAGCTCCTAGTGACGATGCGCACGTGCCAAGTGCGCCAACAAAGCGCCACATTGCGCTCATCGCACACGCGCACGCGTGTACGGATGGTGCTAAAGCACCGTGTGCATAACACCTTACCATTCCTAAAGTAAACATTACTTTATACACACCTCACTTTATATAGTGCCAAACTTTTTCCTCTTTAACCTATGTGGAACTAAAACCCAACTTAAAGTTACAAACAAAACCCAAGTTACAAGACACATGAAATAAATTTTGAAAAACCTCTAACAGATTATGCGGCCATATTGTCTCCTTGGAAGGAATCGGCCATCTGAGAGTAGCTGATTTTGAAATACATAGTTCCCAAGATTATGAATGGTCTTCAGGAGTTACAAATCAACTTGGCGGATAAATAGCTCGACCCTTTTATTTGGATCATGACATGGGCGACTGAGGTGCCAATCCAACACATGGTGATGGCATTGTAGAGGCCTATTTCTTTACTGTGTGGAAGCAAGTCTTATACCATTTTTGAGGAGGCCTGGAAATGGTACTTGGAGTGGAAGGGGCTCTTCCCTTTAGAGTTGTTAGCAAATGAGAGGATCCAAGAACATTTGATGGAAGGACTAGCAATGATAGACTAAGCTGTGGGGGGTTTGGAGGTAGTCCAACCAACGGAGCAGAGGCAGTTTGGTAGTGATGTGCATTGGGAGAATGAGGCCACATACATGAGTTTGAAGGAAGTGATTGAGGCCTATGCAGATGATCATGGTTTGATTTTTGTACCCAAGGTTGGGAAGATGCACAATGGTCGGCAGATATATGGCTTTGGGAGAGTAACTGTATGTGTGGATTCATTGAACCAGGTGGTGTTCGCTCTGGAAAAAGATGGGTGGTCTGCGGTGAGTCTTGAGCTGTTGCTGGAAATGAACCATGGGCATCGCTGAAGCAATGGATGGGGGCTCAGATGTTCGACGGAGTTTTCCATTATCAAAGAGAAATATGCTTGATTCATTTGCCACATTTCTTAGCAACTTGTTCATTTATTTGTTGGATTATGTCTCGATCTACAAGGTTTTTTCTGCAAGGTGGAGTTGCAGAGCAAGGTGGAGACATAAACATAAATCTTCTAATGGGATACTAGCCAAGGTGGGGATTGTTGGGATTATGTCTTGATCCGGTGTATCACATCAGATGGCCATGATGAAACCATATTAGGGTGGACACCTAATTAGTAGAATATTAATTAAGATTTGATCTTAATTAATATTTAAATTAAATCTCCTAAATAAGGAAAATTATTTGTTCGTTAATAAGGAGAGTGAATCTCCTAAAATCATGAAAAAATATTTGTTTGTTAATTAGGAGATTACTTGAGAGGAATTTATTTATCTCTGTAAATATCCTGAGGGTTTAATGGCAAGATTTTGGCAAGGCATAATACAATGAAAAGATCCTAAATGAGAGGTTTAGATGGTTCTAACAGAGGGTAACTCCATGAGAAAGTTTGTGAGTATTTTTATGTATCTCAACTATCAAAATAGATTCTCTATTTTTTGTCCCAAGGATGTAGACCTATGTTGAACCACATATACTTTGCGTTCTTCGTGTGATGTGATATTTCGTTCTTATGTTTGATCTCATGTTTGTTGTTGGTTTCCGTGATTCTATTTCCCAACATTATTGACATCTTGCTATATATTTCTGATTCTTAACAACACTTACCATAGGCACATGATTAGTAATTTTTTAAGATTATAAACAGGTTAATTTTCAAATAATTAAGGTGGTGCGACTTGGAGAATCTCAATGTTGGTTGCCTTTAATAATTTCTAAATGGTTTCTTATATAAGATTTCTTTTTGGATAAAAGATTTTTAAGCAGTTTTGTATTTGAAAGAAAAATGTTTTTTTTATTTGAATGATAGGCACTTGCGAGGGTCAAGAGCCTAATTAAAGGATAACATCAAGGAAAAGGTCCCATGGGTGCACGGTAGAAGAGATATAGACCCGCTCTCCCATAGACCAAAGGGTCCAAGTCTCCTAAGGTATTACAAGTTTGTCATCTTGGAAAGAAATACCCTCCTCTCCCATACAAAAATTACCCCAATCAAGGATGAAACTCTTGGCTAGCTCCCAAATATTCACCCCATATGGTCTTTGATTCCTGAAAATAGCTAGATTGTCGTTAACCTAGGCACCAAAGCAGGAACTAACAGTTGAAAACCTTGGCCTTCACCGACCGGTCTCCTGCCCTCCCCAATTGTTGGCCCGCCGACCACATGCCCTCCACGTCTTGGAAAACCACGTTCATCCCCGAAGCTTCCTTCAAACGCTCCCACGCCCATCTCACCAAGCGGCAAGAAGTAAACAAATGGTCCACTGATTCCTCCTCTTCCCCACAAAGAGCGTACGTCGTGTCTATCCCCGGAGACCATCGAACTAGTTTAGAACGTGTTAGAATCTTTCTTTGATACATAATCCACATAAAGATCTTAACTTTGGGTGGAGATTTACTACCCGGTGCCCACAGTTCCCTTCTCTTAACTGCTGTGATCGATAAAATAGGATGATCCCTCCTTAGTCACTCGTACCTCTTCTTCACCGTGAAGCCCGTTGCTCTCAACGTCCTCCGAACCGCTTCATCTATTCTACCCGACTCCACCCCATGTGGTTGCAAGACCTCCATCAGCTCCAAGAACGCCTCCCCTTCCACCACATTCAATGTCCTCGTAAACTTCATGATCCAACTCCTAACATCACCCCTATCTCGCTAGAACAAACTTGTCGCTCCCTGTTTGAATCCACAATGTGGAAAATAGAAGGGAAGCACACCTTCAGAAGCTCGTCCCCAATCCAATGATCCCATCAAAACTGAATATACTCCCCCGAAGCCAATCTTCAAATGATGCCTTGAGAGAAAGTCTCCAACCCTGCCAAAATACCTTGGTTATGACATCTTGCGCGACACCGGAGGGAAGCGTCCGCGTGCCAATGCCCACGTGCCAATGAAAGAATAATGTTACACTCAATCTATTTTGCAGTTTAAAATGTAGACCACACATGTTTAATTTTTTTTAAAATCATATATCTCATCTAATGGAATATATACTTTTATAAAAGGTGAGATATGGAGTCCACTGAATGTGAAAAATTGTATCATTTAATACTAAAATTTTTATAAAAAACATGAAAAATTTCAAAAACTCTAATGGGAGGATATCTAATGGTATCATTTGCAGAAAATGTGAAAAATTTTCAATAAAATATATACTTCAACACTCAACCAATGTATAAAAAAAAATTCTACACTGCAAACTTACCTAAAATGAAGAAGATGCATGTTGGAGGTGTTGATTTGATGCACCGATATTCTCCCCCACACGATTTGTAGTAGAGATAGTCCTGGTGACTAAATCCCCTTCCACAGAATGCACAACTCGTCTTCAACCACTCCTCATCGATTCGTAGACGATGGACTGATGAGGGTTATACTTTTCTTTTGAGTTGTGGATGTAGATTTGGGCTGGATTAAACGAGTTAGAGTTTCGATTTCAAGAGTTAGGGTTTGGATGAACTAATGGAGGGGATATTAGGGTTTTCAAAACACAAATGACTTAGGATTTCAAAATTTTTTCGTTTAGGGTTGCAAAAGTTACTCAGGTCGGGTTGGAGATGGTCATGGGTAAAATAGTAAACTTCAAATGTCTAGTTAACCATGTAACCATGGTCTATGTTAGGTTGCTGACAGACACTGATCATGGAGTGGCATAGATGCACTGTTTCTGAATGCAGTAGGGGTATTTATGCAATCGGGAATGCAACATTGTAATTATGCAAAAATGAATCCCAACAGGGTATATATGCAAAAAACCATTTAAGTTATGTAAATTATCTCCAATGCATGAGTTGAATATATCCAAATGGATGTTGAATTTATATTAAAATTTTATGGGATTTTTAGTTTTAAGTCCTTGTAAACATATTTATTTAAGGATCGATCCCTCACTTTTTCACACTTTGGTTTTAGTCTCTAGATTTAAAGGATACATTCCTTTTTAGTCCCTCCCAAGGACTAAAAAGGAAACTAAATAATTTAGTGATAGGTTTCTTCTAGGGATTAAAACTAAAAATCTGGAGACTAAAACTAAAATATAAAGAAGTGAGAGATCGATCACTAAATCATATGGTTTATGGGGACTTAAAAATAAATAAAAAAAACCCAAATTTTGTTTATACAATTATTGGATATACAAGTTTGGGTGAAAATAAGCAGAAAAAGAGGGATTAATCAGGATGGATGGTATAGAGACCACAACAGCCCATATCCATCGCTGAAGCAGCGTCTGCGGTGGATATCCATCTTGTGAATTTTAGCAACACCATCAATAGTGACAGTCATACGACCATTTATGTCTGTCGCAAAAGGTTTGGGACGGGCTTTGACCATTGCTAAAGTCATTTGTTTCGTTGTGTTGATGCATTAAGAAAACTAGGAAAGGGTGGTCACAATTTGTAGGATAATTTTATTGGATGAGGACATGCTTGCAAATTTATTCATATTAATTGTTTGTTTATCTTTTGTCTAATTTGTGTGTTTTTGAATGATTTGAAATTATTAATTTTCAGTGTTGGGTCTGAAATGAATAAACAGGTTTTGTGGAAAAAAAATGGAGAATAAATTTTGGAAAACAAATCTACCTTAAAAAATGTCTTTCTAAAATATTTAAACCAAGTGACACTGACATCAAGTGTAGGACAAAAGAAAAAGCACGGTCAAAATAAATATGACAGTGCTGATCAAGTTGAGGATCAAGTTGTCCTGTACCATTTCTGCTATTAAAAAAAAAAGTTGGACCATAATTAAAAATTACCCTTTTAAAAATTACCCAGGGAATGACTTCTGAACTTGACCCCATTCCAACATGGTCGCGAAGGTACAGACTTTCCCACTTGCCCCTATTCAAACATGCCTAGGTCAGGCTGATCTATACATCTTCCATAGCCATTGGCCAAGCTTAATTAATTTGACTTGCTAATTTTGTCATTTCTAATAACCCACTTGTTGCTCACATATCATGTGCAAGTCGAGCATTCATTTGAATTAGTCACATTGAGAAAGTAATTGGGTGTACTTCATAACCGAGTAGGTGGACTGGCATTTAGTTCTCGTTCTTAGCTTATATGCCATATTGCATTTGATTTTTAATTCTAATAATGTTTTGTAATATTGATGAATCAGTAGAGAAACATAAGTAAAATATTAAATATATGTAATACACTTTTGGATGATTGTGATCCAAAATGTTAAATCCGTCTAATAAACTATTTCATTGATTCTCCATGAAATCAACTTTATTTTGAAACAAGAGTGCTGCTACACTCAGTTTTATTCTCAGTTCAAAACACAGACCTTATATACCTCGTTACAGATTTAATTAGGCATATGTCTCGTTAGATGATGTATATACTTCATTGAATTTTTTCTTACACCTGCTAAAAATAGATTCATTCAATTTGAAATTGATCGATATGCACTTTTTATCAAAGCATATACATCATTAAATGATGTTTACTATTTTAAAAAAATGAAAACACTTGAGGTCTGAGTTTTAGTTGGTGAATGTGACTGAATGTATCATTTTCCTTTAAACAAATGTGTAATATCATAAAATTTTAATATTATATATGTGTGTGTGCATGCATATCATATAAGAAAAAAAATCTAAATAATGATGTATTTAATACTAAGTTTGTAAAAATCATAATAAAAAAAGCATTATTAATCTAATTTCTAATCAAATCTTTTTTTGCATCCGTATCCAATTAATGTATATATATCCGAATTCATATTTGTATTCAGAAAAATGCATTATCATGTATCTATTTAATTTTAAAAATTCTACCAAAAAAACATGACGGCAGATTTTATTTGATCAAACTTTCTAGTTGAAATAGCACTTCTTCAATTAATTATATAACATTCTCAACTAAATACTTCTTTTCTTATATTTTACAACACTAAATTATGTGCATAATTTTTTTTACAAATCAGTTGGAGTATTATTATTTAATAAAAAAATGAAGAAGTTCCTTAATTTTAATCATCCGGAAACCCTTTCCCCACAAACCCACCAATACCAGAGAGAAAAAAAAAAGAATCAATATTTGATAGTCATTAATAGTTTACGATATGCTGCGGCCGGACATATATAGGACAGACGACTGCTACAATATGCAAATGATCCGGATATTTTTTTTGCATATAGAAAAGGATAGTATGAAATTTTCAATAAATAAAAATTTGAAAAAAATCTCTAGCAGTCATTTCTAATAGGGATTTTGCATATATTACCATGTTAAAATGAAAAATAACCCCTTGAAAAAAAAAGAATTTCACTTTTGAGTCCAGGACTAGTTTATTTGTAAAACTGGCCTGGGGACTGTTTTGACCCGGTCAGTGCGTCCATGTGGCGCGTTGACCGGTCCACATATTGCCATTGCATAAATCACGTCTCCGTCCGTTTTAACCCCGCGTGCGCGTTGACCCGCGCCGCGCGCGGGGGTGTTGCATGTGACGCGCACGGGTTTGATTAATTTTTTATTTATTTTTTTCCTTAACATGACTATTTATACTTTTAATTTAATAAATTATTTGTGAAGATGAGATAAATAGATCTCACTAAGTGTTTAAAAAATTAATAAAATGATTTAATATGTAAACAAACATGAAAAAATAAGTAAATGATCAATTCCCAAATAAAAATAATACTCATATCATAATTTTTTTTCTCTTTCAAAGTAATATTTGGTTAGAGATAATCTAGAAAAGATCAGACCTAATTTTGATTTAAAATTAAGATCAAGCTTAAATTTTATAATTCGAATCAGATTTAAAATTTAGATAATCTTTAAAATTTAATTTTATAAAACACTCATTTATATATAAAAAAATCACATGAAAATATATATAAATAGTTGTGTTACAAAATAAATTTTAAATATTACTGCTTCCTATTTTTTCTATTTTTATATAAATTTTTGTCTTATAAAATTAAATTTTATAAATGGTTATTTTCCCCTGTTGATTTTTTTTATAAATGTTTATTTTATAAAATTAAATTTTAAATATTATCTGAATTTTAAATGTTAAATTTTATTTGAATTTTAAAATTAAACTTCATTTTAATTTTAAATTAAAGTTAGGCTTTATCTTTCCTAAATTATCTTAATCAAATATTACTTTGTAAATTTAAATTTTATAAATAATTGATTACTATTATTTTTCTTATATTTGATTAATTTTATAAAAATTAAATTTTTTTTAAAAAATAATCACCGCCGCGCGCGGGGATTAAAATGATGGAGACGTGATTGTAAATCACGTCTCCGCCGTGGCAATTATAGGGGCGGTCAGCACGCCCACATGGCGTGTTGACCGGGATCAAAACAGTTCCGGGGTTAGTTTTACAAATAAATTGGTTCTGGTGTCAAAAGTGAAATTCTTTTTTTTGAGGGGGTTATTTTTGAAAATTTCCCATGTTAAAACTCAATATTATGAAAATATCCCTATTAAATCTCACAGTGCAAAAATACCCCTAAAAACCTTTAAGTTGTGCAACCGTACCCCTAAGTTAAAATTCCGTCAACTCTACCCGATTTTCATTGTTTGCTCTACGTTAGTGGATGGAAAATTACTCTTTTACTTTTTTTGTAGTTGATTTTAACTCTCAAATACCGCTTCTTCAAAACTTCTCTTCTTCTTCTTATTCTCTAACATTTCATTTGTCTCCGAAACCTCTCAAGCACATTGTATATTCATGTTTCATCAAATCCCTCATCGTTTTTTTTTCAAAAGGTCCAACAATGAGCATCTCTTCACAAACCTCTCATCCTCTTCTTCCCAAAAGTTCAAATGGGGGCTAGGGTTTCTGATGAAGCAGAGTTAGTTTTTCTTTCTTTACATTAATTAGAGTATTTACGTCATTTCTTATGTTAGGTTAGGGTTTCTAACCATAGGTAAACTAGGGTTCTTAACGGCATCGGCGATAGGGGCATGGTTGCACAAAGGTTTTCAAGGGGTATTTTGCATTGTGGGATTTAACAAAGGTATTTTCACAATATTGAGTTTTAACATGGGTATATATGAAAAAGTCCCTTTCTAATAATTTACTATCGAACATTTAGGACCAATTTGTTGTTAGGAAGGCTATCGTGAAAGCCAACAATAAACACGAGATCAAACACAAGAATGAAATATCACATCACATGAAGAACACAAGATATATGTGGTTCGACCTAGGCCTACATCCACGGGGTAAAAATAGATAATCAACTTTGATAGTTGAGATAAATTAAGAGACTCACAAATCTCCCATGGAGTTACCCTCTCTTAGAACTCTCTCAATCTTCCATTGGGATCTCTACATTGTATAATGTCTGCCAAGTCTTGTCATGAAAATCTAAAAGATATTTATAGAGATAAATAACTCTATCCCCAAGTAATTTCCCAATTAACAAATAAATATTGTTCCTATTAATTAAGAGATATCCACTCTCCTAATTAACAAATAAATAGTATTTCCTATTTTAGGAGATTCACTTTAAATATTAATTAAAATCAAATATTAATTAAATATGGTTTTATCATTGCCATCCGATATAATATATCGGATCGAGACATAATCCTAACAATTGATAACTCTGTTCAGAAAAGAAATTTTTTCTTTCAAAATAGAGATTTTGCTTGAAATGTCTAAGAATGAGTACACAGGAATGAAGAATTGAAACACAATTTGTTTGGATGATCCAACAAAATGAAAATGAGAATGAATGTCACACGCAAACACTAATTAAAATAAGAAATGCAGCAGTTTAATAACACAACCATAAAAAACCAATAAGCTATGCGTCGAGGAATGTGGTTTCTAACACATTTGATAATTTTTTTTGTAGGGGAAAGTGTAGGGCTGCAACTTGGGTCGGGTTGAACCCGAACCCGACATGTTGAATCCGATTTTTACATGGGTTGGGTTAACCAAATCGAGTTCGGATTCGGATTGGTCAATTCGGGTTGACTCACAAATCGAGTTGGGTTCAGATTGGCCTTACTCACAACCTGACCCAACCCGAACTAGTAAACTAATAGTTAAAAACAGATCATGGCCGTTCATTCTGTAGTTTCTAATATGGGTGGTCCATATTTTAGGTAAACCTAGCTAATCTTACGGGTTGGGTCGGGTTGATTTATTTAATTTACACATCATGTTAGAAATTCAGGTTGGGTCAAGTTGGTCCAATTCGGGTTGAAAATTGGGTTGGGTCGGGTTAGTCCAATTCGGGTTAGGTCGGGTTGGGTTGGGTTGGGCTGGTTTATTTAATTTCGGGTTGGGTTCTGGTTGATCCAATTCAGGTTGAAAATCGGGTTGGGTCAGTTTAGGGTTGAATAGTTTAGAATTCAGGTTGGGTTCGGATTGGGATCAATCCGAATCCAACCCGCTCGAGTTGCAGCCCTCAAGTGAAAGGAGAACATGGTTTCTGTGCAAAATTGGATTTATGTTCTTACAAAGTAAACGAGAACAAACATGAACTATTTTTATGTAAAAGTGGTCGCCAACTGAGATATGCTTGATCAAGTCGATAGGAATAAAAATATCAAAGGAAAACCAAACAGAAAAAGACATTTAATAAGAGATATAATATTGACCCGGTTTGTGTCAATGATAATTAATGAAAATTAAAAGAGAGATTTCCATTATTGACCTAATCTTTTTTTTTTATTGCAGCCTTGGGTCAGTTTGACCATTGACCAGGTCAGCAACTCAGCGTTGACCTGCCAGTTGTACTAGGTCTCTTATGACAAGTGATTACACATCAGGTTTTTATAATGTCTCATAATCTCTTAACAAATATTTTTAAACTTGAATCCTAATTAAATTTCAAAATTTGAATAGATTGTTTCATAGAATTAAATTTTATATCTTTTTTTAATTTTGAATTTTTTTTCGGTCCCAATTCCAGTCATATATATCTCTTTAGTGTTATACACTCACATTAATGAGATAAGCACACATTAATTTAGTTTTTTTTTTTTGCCTCAATTCCAGTCATATATTATTAGAATGTTTTGCATACATTAATTTTTTTTTTTGTAAAATATCTCATACCTGTCATTTATGATAATTTACTGCCAAGCATCAATTTAATGAGAGTAGTAACATTACTGATTAGTTGACTAGCACCCCCCATCTCCATAAAAAAAGTTAGGGTATCAAACCCAGGAGAACACCCATTTTCAAAAAAAAAAAAAATTGTTACACACATTCTCTTTTTCAAGTCCAATTTCAATCTCATATATTTCGTTAGTGTTATATATTCACATGAACAAGGTATATGTTTCACTAGAAATTTTCTATATATTTTATAAATGCATTCATTCAATTCATAGGAATATGTTTTATTTTTTATAAAAAAATATTATTATTAAAAAAATTAAAAGTATGGATTGGAATTGGGACCGAAAAAAATACTATATATAACATATCCTTAACTAAAATAAGCAATGCCGGCAGAATAATAAAACAACCATCAGAAACTAAACAAGCTCTGCGTTGGGGAATATGGTTTTCCAACACACCTGATAAAAAAAATTTTGTAGGGGCAAGTGGAAGGAGAACATAGTTTCTATCCAACTTGAATTCATGTTCCTACAAAGAAAACGACAATATGAACTATTTTATGTAGAAGTGGCTGCCAGATGATATATGATTGATCAAGTAGAAGGGGAAAAAAATAAAAAAAACCTGAACTCAAAAAGACATTTAATAAGAAATAAGATTGACCCGGTTGTATTAGCTAGTGAGTTACATTCAATCCATTTTAAGGTCGAAAACACCAAAACACATAGCACATATATTTTTATTTTATGTAAAATCATATATATCTTATATAATGAATTACATATTTTTTTATAAAAAATGAAATATATTATCTAATAACTTAAATGATAGTTTATATATATATATATATATATATATATATATATATATATAATTTAATGAGATATATATTTTGATATCGAAAGTGAAAGAGAAACAAGGTATATAGCACCACTTTTTGGACATTAAAAAAGAGGGATACCATTTTAGTAGGCCTCTTATCATATACCAGGTCGAGAAGAAAAATGCTACTCTCATACCATTTAGTAGGTCTCTTATCAGATGTGGATTTTTATAAATCACAATTTTTTTCACAAATAGTCTTTAACTTGAATCTTAATTATAAAAAAAGAGAGTGTTTTTTTTTGAAATTGTCCAAATTAAAAACATTATATTCATACCTATTTCTCCACGCAAAGTTCAAGAATCCTCTATAAATAAGGGTACTAATACGGATTATTTCCTGGCAACTTAACTGTGCTGGTTTCGGGTTTATCTTTTACACTGCAATAAGAGGTGTTTGTGTGTGTTTGTGTTCATTACAGTCTCCTGTCCCAAATTCATTTGATTGCACCAAAAAAATTTCTGCTAGAATTTGGTTTGTTGTTCCTTCGTTCTTTTAATGTTTTCGTTTTAGGACATTGTACATACCCTTCTCATGTTCTCGGACGTTGTACATGCCCTTTTCATGTTTTATTATATGGATCTTATATAGAAATTTCTAAATATGACTCCTACTTTTTTTTTAATTACAAAACTGGACATAAGTGCTTTTTTATGTGCCTTTTTAAGTGCTTAATAGGACGTTTTAAGTGTTTTTTTTTTTATTACTACGAGTAGGAGGTGTAATTTGTAATATATGTGATCCATATTCATTTTTAGATGTTGAAATATGGATATTAATTGAATATGCAAAACATATCCATGTTTTCATTCAGGTGATGTTACATCAATCACGCATTAATTTTTTTAACTCTGGTTAAAAATGAGTTATTTCAATTCAAAATAAAGCGATGGACTTTAATTTTTATCAAAACATCTACCTCATTATTATACGTTTTAAATCCTCTACCCTAAGTAGAATCATACATACAACCTTTTTCTCTTGAGCTCCAAATGTAACCTTATTTACCTCATTAATAATACTCTTTCAACTCACTGTAATTAATTATATAGTTAATTGAATTTCTTATAAATAATATTATTTAATTATTAGACTATATGCTTCACGTTTTATAAAATTATTCTTACCTCATTTGATTAAATATATAATTTTTTAAAATGAAAACACGATCAAATTGCGTTTGACGCAGAAAATTAAATAGGACTGCGTGTAGTATTTTCCTTCAGAATTTTTAATCTACAATTCCACTTACCAGACGCAAATCAATATCATATATCTATATTTCTGTTTATAAATAAAGAAAAAGACTAACTCTATCATATATGCTTTCGTTGAAATTTCAGGTTCTTATTACTTTTCATCTTAACAGACGATCATGTCCACATCCTCTGGATCACAGCGCGAACTTGTAGTCCAAGAATCTCTCTCTCATTTTAATAAGGCGTTTAAGCGATACGAGGATAGAAACAAGAAATTTAGTGAAGCTCTTGAATTATCTGTTCGAGAAAGCATCAACAAGTTTGACAGCAGATGCGAAGGTAGCCACTTACTGAAGATATCATTATTCAATATCCGGAAAATTAAACCATGTGTATGAACGCGTATGGGTTTAATTCCATGTTATTGTGGTCCATATAACTTATAAGACTAGTAGCCGTTGTATTTATTTTTGCTTCGTCATAGTAGCTGTATAAGTTGCATGTAGATGATTAATTGATTATAGAAACATTAATTGTGTTTTTTGAAATTTAGATTTTTTTTTTGTGGATTTTAGGTGCTTCCATAAAATATTCTTTGCGTACAAAAATAAAAGTAATTCATATATAAAAGCAAATGAATGGACCATATGAGTTTTTTTTCTTTTTTGGGTAATGACAACATGCATGAGACTACATGAAAGAGAGTCTGGATCCAGTCAGAATTAGCTTCGGTCAGTTCTGTCAATATTGAACTGCACATCATATTAAATGAATTACACACCATATGAATTGAACTGCACATTTAATTATTTGTTGGGTACATGTTCCACTTTTTTGGATCCAGTCAGGTATTGAAAAAATCATGGATTCCTAAGTACCATCGATATCCAATAGGAAAGTAGAACAAGTAGCCAACAATTGGTTGTGCAGTTTGATTCACAAAGTGTGTAATTCGATTAATATGATGTGCAGTTCGATACCGAGAGAATTGACCGAAACTAATCCTGATTGGATCCGGACTCCAAGAAAGATGGGAATAAGATTTTCAGATAATGTTCTACGAGTTCATTCTAAACTCTCTTTTATCCTTTTTCATGATTTGGGTAGGGATGGCAGTGAGACTGTTCCAATAAAGCACCCGACCCAACCCAATTAGATCAAATCGGGTTCGGGTTTGGGCAACTGGGTTGATCGGGTTCGGGTTTGGAAAGGGTAAAATGAAACCCGACGCCTTTAGGTCGGGAAATGGGTTTACTTAGCAAAACTCACCCTAAACCCATCTCAGTTGCAATTAATATTAAGATTAAATATTTATCATAATAATTACATAATTTATATTTGTCATTTGATATTCCAAAAAATTATAAAATAAAAGAATAAATAAATTCAAACACTAATTGAAATTTGAAATCATATAAACATACACGGGTTGTCTTTTGGTATTTGAAAAATAAAAAATTAAAACATTATATTTTTCACTTGTTATAGAGATTGGAAGTTTATATTTCTTATTTTGTAAGGTTTATTCTAATATATATTTATTTTATTTAAAATTTTAACTTAGATTAAATATTACATAAAAATATGTTATAATATTTTCTTCACAAACCTTTCTTGGCGCAATCTGACCCAACCCAACCTAACTGGGACAGGTTGTGGCGGGTTCAAGTTTTTTTTACATGCTCGTTGAGATGGATTTGTGATGAAAAAGCTAAATCTGTCACGGGTTTGGGACGTGTTTAAGATATGATTTTGTGAGCTGGTTTAGATTTGAGATTCACTAAATCTGTCACATCCCACCCATTGCTATCCCTAATTTTGGGTTGTTACATAAAAATTGAGACTTTAGCTTGCAAAAACACAACACGGTAATTATTTCTTTGACAAATCAATTAACATGTTGTTTTTTTATTTTATATGTTCTTTTTTTTTCCCTTTTTATTGTTTTTATCTTCTTCGTTTTGTTTTCCATTCTCTATTTTACTAAATTTTTCGAATTATTTTTTATTTTTACAAAATTATCCATATTTTTTATGTTTTACTTTTATATAATATTTTTGGTCATATTTTTTAATCTTTAATTTATTTTTTTGTTATGCATTTTTCATTTAATTTTATATATTTCTTTTGTTTGCTATTCTTTTTACAACCTATTTTAATGGATTTTTGTTTTTCATTTTATTTTATTGAGAAACATGCATGTAGCCCCTTGACAGTTTGCTTGTATTTATATGGACCCCTTTTTTTTTTAATGAAAATCCATATAACCCCCCCTTAATTGTTTAGGTTATATTGATATACCCCCTGCCATTAACACCTTGGAATTGGAGTAGGGTTAACTTAACCACAGAGCTAAATTTATTTTTTTGTCGTTGTCATTCCCTCCATCTTAGGGGAAAATGCATATAACCCCCTTAAAGTTTACAAATATCCATATTGACCCCTCATTTTTCTGAATATCCATAGAACCCCCTATATTTTCTCATGGATAAAGGATTTAGGCCCCTGAGTTAGTTTTCTATCAAATTTTAAGGAATATACTGAATATAATCTATCTATATAAATTGTTGGAAATGTGTTTATTCAAATAACCCGATGAGATTTAAGAAAAATTTAATATGATCCCTCTAAATGACCAAATGCATGCCCTCCATAAAAAAAATACCCCACTATGTTTCTTTATTAATGTGTTAAGAATAAATTATTGTATATTGTTAAATTAACCACACACAAATTTCAATTGGGTAATGGTAGGGTGTGATTTGAATTAAGCATATAATTTTAGGGGGTTGTGTGGATATTCATAAAAAGTAGGGGTAGTTCTTTCTTTCGAAGGGTTATATGAATATATATGTAATTTTTAGGGTAACATTAAATAACAGAACAATCAACTAGTATTTTTCATAAATTGACGGAAATTTAATTCAGGATTTTTTTGCTTAACTAGAAAAACTTCTAAAGGAATATGAATTTTAAAAGAAAAACATGGGGATATGGATATTAGCAAATTTTTAGGGGTCCATGCATTTTTATATTGGGTCACGTCTTTAAACTTTTTTTTTCATTCATTTTTATCATTTATTATTTGTTTCTAAACAAACTTATTTATTTATTTATTTTTATTTTTAATTGAGTTTAGTTTTCGTAAGACTAAGGTGTTTTAAAAAAGTAAAATTTAAATTTAAAAACTATCAAAAAATAATTTTATGATAAGAACGTTTAAAGAGGTCCCATTTTGATAGCATATGTGCATGGGGCCCATCTTACCTGACTAATGTTATTGTTAGGGCCGGGCACTTATGTATATATATATGCGATGAACCCCGATCGGACGGCTACCGCACCATGCGGCCGTCGCACCTAATCACCTCGATTATGGGCCGTCCGATCACGGGTCTATCGCATCCGCCCCGCCGTTCGCCGTTCGCCGCACCTAATCGGTTCCATATATATATATATATACACACGTGAGTGATAATATGCGGGTCGTGCGGTCGTGCGGATCCGACGTGAGTCATCCGATCGCGGGTCCATCGCATCCAACGGTCAAGATGAATCGCCCCCGACCGTCTTATGCGATGGACCCGCGATAGACCCGTGATCGACAGCCCGTGGTCGACGCCGCACGACCGCACCGTATCAGTTCCCTATATATATATATATATATATATATATATATATATATATATATATATATATATATATATATATATTTTCGATAATATACGGTCGGTGCGGTCGTGCGGATTCGACGTGCGTCGTCCGATCGCGGGTCCATCGCATCCAACGGTCGACGTGAATCGCACCCGACCGTCCGATGCGATGGACCCGTGATCGACGGCCCGTGAATCGCGACTGCACGACCGCACGACCGTATAATATCACGACTCTATATATATATATATATATATATATATATATATATATATATAATAGTGATATAATGCGGTTTGTGCGAACCGCGTATATACATACCTTATCAAGGTATATGCATCATATAACACAACAATGCAATCATTCAACCATCACCGTCCGATCACGTAATCTTGCGATTGGACAGTGCTAACATTTTTCGGTGTGGTAAGAATTCACTGAAGAAAAGACAATTTGACTCGCAAGATTACGCGATTGGACGGTGATGATTGATGTCGCACATAAGGGACACAGTTACACCGTATCAATTCACTATATATAATAATTAACAATAGGTTGGAAAATGTTTTTTTTTTTTTTTTTGCTTGGTAAATTTTTTTTTTTTTTTTTTTTTTTTTTTTTTGCTATAGCTGAACAAAATGTACAATGTACATCAGTAGGTTACAAAATGGAGGATATGATTCCTCCTTACAATGACAGCACAAAATTAGTGATAGTGGAGTTCATCCCATCCTCTACCTAAATAACATAGGTTAAGAATTCCTCTTATACACTGTCCCTATTTGATCCTTTTTTAACAATTCCTCTATTGCTGGCCAGAGTTCATGTTTTTGAAATATAGACTCTCCATTGCTAGTACGATGAGAGGCCAGTAGATCCGCCACACTGTTCCCTTCCCGTGGGATATGAGAGATCTTCCAGTCATTAAGTAAGGCAAGTCCCTGTTGCATCTTTCTTTTCATGCGCAGCGCAGTCCATGGGAGTGACCCTTTATCTTTTACCCATGCTATCGCCGTGGTTGAATCTGCTTCAAACCAGATTCTCATAGCCCCGAGTCTAATACCAAGTTCCAATCCTTTTAGTAGGCCCTGAAATTCCAAGAGATTTATGGAAGTTGGATTACTTTGGCCTGCAGTACCAATGGAAAAATACCCCATTTCATCTCGCAATAGCGCTCCATATCCTCCTCGATCTGCAGTGAGAGAGCCGTCTGAGTTTGCCTTCATCCAGTTTGGTGCGGGTGGGAGCCATTGTACACATGAAGTTTTGACTGGAATATCTTCAATATTAATACCAAAATTGTCAGCAATTTGTATAAGATCTGGTGAGGAAACGGCTTTCAAGACATCAATCCTCAAACGAATCATGATCTCAGCCTTGATTCTGTGAATTAGATCCTTTTTGTGAACTGACTTACCTCTGAATAGGCGATTATTCCTTTCCAACCATACATACCACAAGAAGGTGGTTAGCACACTTGCTGCGATGGTCCTCTTGACTGGGTTAGAAACTTTAGAGTCCAACCATGTGGGCAAGTCAGCAAGCCTATGCGGTGTCGGATCGTTTATGAGCAGATGCTTTAATAGAGAGCGAAGTATATAGCGGGAGTAGGAGCAGCGAAGGCTGATGTGGTCTGCAGTTTCCTCTCCTGCAGTGCATAGCGGGCAAATATGGTCCCTCACTAGTCCTTTTCGAAGGAGACGCGATAATGTAGGAGCTTTGTCGAGAAAAAATTGCCATGCCAAAAACGAGTGACGTTGGACTTGGATAGGTCTCCACACCCATTTAGTCCAGGCAGGGGAGGGAAGAACACTTTGGGTGAAGTAGCACATTGCTGCTCTCCTAGTTAAGACTCCAGTTCTACTAGGAGTCCATATCAACAAATCAACCCCAGACCCTCCCACTTCAAGATCTGCTATTTCCTACCACAAATAATCAATATCTTGAGGCCAACGTGGGGGTTTGCACCACTCTCCTTCTTTAATAAATACTGCAACTGATGTGGAGTCAGGAGGTCCCCAAGATAAAAGCGTCCTACCTATCGCCTGATGTAGGGACCCATTAAGCCATGGATCCTGCCAAAGATTGATAGAAAGACCTTGGAATATTATGTACTTTGTGTGTGTTACTACCCATTCACGAGCTTTGATTATCTGCTTCCAGGCACAAGAGCATCCATTTGGTGGCCGACAGTTCCAGATGTTGCACTTCCGTAAATACCTCAACCTGATCCAGGAGGCCCACATTGAGGGAACATTGGAGGCTAGTTCCCAAAAACGCGCTCCGCTAGATCCTCGACTCCAATCTTCTATCCTTGTGACGCCTAGACCGCCTTCTGTTTTAGGTCTACAAATCAGTTTCCAATTGACATGATGGATCTTTTTTTCAGTTGAAGTGCCCTGCCATAGAAAGTTTCTGATGATTCTCTCAATCTCTTTTATGGCTGCCATGGGGATTGCAAAGGCAGAAGACCAGAAAAAATGGTAGGATGAGAGGACTGAGAGCACCAATTCCAATCGACCTGCCATTGAGAGCATCTTTCCTGTCCAAACCTGGATTCTATGCCTTACTTTGTCTATGAGGGGCTGACATAGAGTGCGAGTCAGTGAGCCTGTGAAGAGCGGGAGCCCCAAATATTTGACGGGGAGAGAGGATTGCTGTATGGATAGGGTGTCACAAAACTGGGGGAGAGAATGATTGGAAAAAATCTGACTCTTACCCGCATTTAACTGTAGGCCGGATATAGCATGAAAATCTTTGAAAAGCTTGTCAAGGACCTGTGCTGATTGGGTTGAACCCTCTGAGAATACTAATAGATCATCTGCGAAACACAGATGTGTGACATTCAATGGGCCTCTGAGATATGGTTTGACTAGCCCTTCCCTGCTCAGTTTATTGATCATGCTGGAGAACCCTTCCATGACTAATGTAAATAATAGTGGAGAGAGGGGGTCTCCTTGACGAACCCCACAAGAAGCTGTAAAGAACCCTTCAGAGCTGCCATTGACTAAAACTGAATAGCGCGCTGAGGTGACACATTCCATGCAAATTTGAATCCAGTGAGGTGAGAAGTTTAACCCTTGAAGAACCTTGATGAGGTACGGCCACCGAACGCTGTCGAAGGCTTTCCGGAGGTCCACTTTGATGCAAGCTCTATAAGGTCCATCCTTGTTGATATATGAGATGAGCTCGTGGGCTAGGAGAATGTTGTGATGAATACTTCTACCCTTGATAAATGCAGTTTGGTGGCCGCTAACAAGTCCTGAGAGAATTTGCTGCAACCGAGATGCTAATACCTTGGTAATGATTTTATATAGGGAGTTGCATAGAGATATTGGCCTGAAATGGTCAAGAGAATCCGCATTGGCAGTTTTTGGTATAAGAGTGATAAAAGAATGACTCACTTGCTTGAGGAGGTGCCTGTTGATCATAAAATGTTGTACCGCTAGGAGGAGGTCCTGATTGATGAGATCCCAATATTTTTGGTAGAATCGTGCAGGGAATCCGTCAGGGCCTGGAGAGCTAAGAGGCTTTTGGCTGAATACTGCAGCCCTCAGCTCTTCTATAGTGACTGTCGAGGTGAGTACAATATTTTGTTCTTCAGTGACCTTGGAGGGGAAATTGAATTCGGCAATTGCTATACCCGATTCTCGGTTGAGCAATGCTGTATAATATTCCACAATATGCCGTTTAATTGAAGAATGGTCAGAGATGAGCAGCCCATCATTGCTCTTAAGAGTGCTGATGGAGTTTCTAGATTTCCTGGATTGTATGGATGAATAGAAGAACTTAGAGTTCCTATCCCCCAAAGCGAGCCAATGTTGACGGGATTTTTGCCTTAGAAAGCTTTCTTCTTGATGTAGCGCTGTAATATAAGCAATCTTCGCCTCAGATTCAGCAGACCGTAAGGAGATGTTGGTCTGGTTTTGATGAACAGCTAATTGGGTTTGGATGAGCGCCCTCTTCTTCTCTTGAAGCTGATGTAGCACGGGACCATAGACCCTTATGTTCCACCTTTTCAATGCATCCTTGGTGGCTGAGAGCTTCCTTGTAAAAATGAACAGCGGAGATCCTTCGAAGTGAGTGTTCCATGCCGTATGGACTATTGAGTCGAAGGTAGGGTGCGATTCCCACATCTCGAAGTATTTGAATGGTCGGGGGCCTGTGGGTAGGAGCGGGTGCATACTGATCCTTAGAGGTGAGTGGTCAGATATGCCTGGGGCCAGATAGTGTACCACCGAGTTCGGAAACTCCGAGAAGAATACATGATTCCCAAGAGCTCTGTCCAGTCGACAAGAGATCCGGGTAGATTGTTGATTATTCCAAGATAGTATGTGGCCAGTGGCTTTCAAATCCTCCAAGCTACACCTTTCAATACATTCATTGAATCTGCGAACCTGTCTTGTGTGAATTGGTCTACCCCCCACCTTTTCATAAGCATAGCGGACTTCATTAAAATCACCACAGAGCAACCATGGCTCTGTCTGAGTAGAGAGGCGTGAGAGATTTTGCCAAAGGAGTAGTCTTTCTGCTGAGGAATTAGATGCATAAATGGCTGTGACCATGAAAGGGGATAAGTGGCCTGAAATGGGAGTTACGCGAAAATGCAGAAATTGAGTGGTTGATTCCGTAACTCGAATGTTCATACTATCAGGATTCCAGAGAAGACCAAGGCGAGCTTCAGGGGAGAAGTGGAAAAGATGGTCCGGGCATATGAATCTGCAGACACGATCCTGTTGTGAAGCGTGGAGCTTAGTGTCCATAAGGCAAACAAGGTCAACCTTTTCTGCTTTCAAGAAGTTTTTGACATCCAATTGCTTATCTCTGCTATTGAGGCCCCGTATATTCCATGATATCAAGTTCATTGAGAAGATGTAGGGTGGGCTTTGGACCCTATTTTCGGGGTGCGACTCCTGGTATAGATTCTCTGCGCTGTCTCCTCGCCAAATAATGTGTCTGGTCCATCAGACTGAGGGAGGGTGATTTTGCGCTGTGGTTTTTCCTTTTTGGGAGCCTTAGCAGCCCCAGATGGTGGTTCTCCTTTGACTGATGTAGAGATTTCATCATTGGTACCGCTGGGTTGGTAGTCCCCAACAAGTTGTGGATCATCATGAGGGTCCTGTGTAGATTGTTCCATTGCCTTGGATCGTTCCTCCTGTACATTTCCAACCTTTTCTGAGTCGTTTATATTGAGGTCCTCCACATACTCCTTCGAGTGGACCTCCATTATCTTTGGATTTTCAGTCAAGGCATTGGTGGTGAGGTCCTGTGATGGGACACCCTCTTCGTTCTCTTCCTCAAATGCTCTTTCAACATCGGGGTCAAGGATGCTGAACTTGTTGTGCTCCTTCAAATTCAATGAATTTTGCTTGGATTCCTCCAAAGGCTGAGTGACTGGCTGGATGGTTGAGACAATGTGTTCTTCAGATACTTGTAAGTCTATACTGGTAGGTTGTTGGACTGCCACTGAGTTGGTTGCTGGTTTGGGATCTGGATCTGAAGCTGGCTTAGAAACAGGGACATAGATCTGTATATGTTTCCCTCCTGAAACTTTTTGTTGCTTTGATGTAACTGCACATTGAGCACTAGAGTGCCCAAATGTGCTGCAATTCGGACATGGGGACGGCTTCCACTCATATTCCACCGGTATGTCTTTCCATATTCCTTCCTCTCTGTATAATACTGAATCTGGTAACTCTGATTGTGCAGAGATTTCAATACAAACTCGGGCAAAGGCAACACGGGATCGACTTGCTGTAGCCGTGTCCATATAGAGCGGCTTCCCTATGGCACTTGCAAGTTTGCTGATGAGGCGTAAGCCCCACATATGTAGAGGAAGTGCTGGAAATCTAATCCAGATGGGGATTGTTTCTAACCTTTCCATTTCCATCCTCATTCCTCGACTCCATCTTCTTAGGACTATCGCTCGCCCTGCCATGAGCCACGGTCCCCCTTCCATAACCTCCATAAATCTTCTTCATTGGAAAACTTGGCAATGAAAAAACCCCCTTCCCTCATTAGGATCTCCAAGGAGCCCTTAGGTTTCCACAGCCTGTGCAGAAAATCCACAAATGGTTTGTAATAAGGTCGCTTACCAATAACATAGCCTACCAGGGAGAGTCCCCAATGTGAGTCCATTTCTTTGAGATCTTCTTCATCACAGTCCACAAATTTCCTTCCTTCATGAACTGCAAGTTCGACGGGAGTAAGAACTGTGTTTGGCTGTCGTCGTGGCTGCGTAGGGAAGAGGTCCGCCCAGGTTCTAGTGGATCGTGCTACTGGTGGGCCTCCTGGATTACGACCATGTTGGACAGGGTGCCTTCCTTTCTCTGCCTGCCTCGATGTTGCGGGTACCCTAGCTGTATTTTTGGGCACCAAGGGATTGGTTTTCCCCGATGTTGAGGGAGCCCTAGCTGTGTTTTTGGTGTGGGACACCGAGGGATTGGGAGAACTATCAATCATCACCTCTTTGCCTTTGGAAGTCATACCTTCACCATTGCCTTCTGTTACTGCTTGGGGACTGTCAGTACCCGAGGGTGAGAAAGATCTGAGAATGTTGTCAATGGTACCAGCTCGCGAACAGGGGATGATTTGGGGGGTGCCAAGGATTCTTGTCGGGGGTCTGGAGGAGAAGGATCCTCCATCCCGAAGAGAGGGTCCAAGGCCCCGCCGATTCACCGAAGAAGGTCCTCCCGGAGGAGTGTATCCCGAGTGTACCTCTCGCGTAGAAATCGGAGCCCCTTCTTTTCCTCTTTTAAACCCTAGCTTGCACTTACCAACCCTCCTTTGGTGGTGGTGGCGGCAGTTACAGTGAGGCTAAAGAGTGGGCACTGACCAAGAAAAAGTTTAAGCGCAGTTCATCAATGTTACACTCATTTACAATCTTAAACGCAGTTCATCAATGTTTTGAATTTTTTTTAAAAATAATACATCATCTAGTGATAAATGAGATTGATCAATGTGAAAATATATATTCTAAATCAAATGTCAATATTTTTCTATGAATTATATATATTATTATAGTGAGACTAATGAGATATATATACACGACCAGATTGATTGTCCCAATGCTCATTTTATGTTTATTTATGCAGAAATAGAACTAAATAGATCCCAAGTTTCCAAAGCTCGAGAAGCTCTTCGAAGTGAGATCTTAACGGCTGCTCTGGCTTTACGTGAGAAGGTGACTGTCTATATGTCCCTTCTAAATTAAATAATGGATCTATCTTTTCTAAATCTGTTTTTATTGTATTCGATCAGTAGTTTCTGTGTTTCTCCTTCTCTTTGTTTTTATGATCTTATCTATACAAAGATTAGACATTAGGTGAAGCCATGCATAAAGCGTACTAAGTAAAAAATTAAAAATGAAAGAAAACTACCCAATTAGAAGATAAAAAAATATATACAACATATAGGTTGATACATTTTTTAATACATTTCAGAGAATCACTTAAAGGAGATTGATCGGTTCAGATTTTAGTGACTGGGTAAAAACTAAAATATGTATGGGGCATGGAGAATAAGATGTACAATGAAACAATATTGGACCGGATTGCTCAGTTTAGTGACCGAGATATTTATAAGTAAATATATAGTACAAAAATAATGTTAGGGAGACTCTGCATGGGACATGCAGCCTCTCTAAAAGTCTACACATATGTTAATTTTTTAAAAATAGTAAACTCAATCTAACAAGATATATACTTTGATGATATAACGAATTGCATGGAAAAAAAAATTTTCTCACATAATTAAGTAGGTATACCTCTCTAGATAGCTATAGATATATATGGAATATTTTCTGCATGGATTGCGTGTAACAACGCTCACAACGGTACAAATATACCAATCTGCAACTTCTCATACTGTTGATTTTATTGCCTCCCTCACTTTGCTCCTCCTACAGCGTATGGGTGTTCGACCCATATTTGGGAGATTACTTAGGGGTGGTGGTGATGTAATTGCTGCAATAGGTGGACTTGGCGTCGTTGTAGGTGCCGCTATGATAGTTGTTGATGGCGGTATCATAGCCGCAGCAGCCAATGGTGCCGCTAATGTAGTTGGTATAGGCCTGCAACACGCTGGAGATGCCCTAATGGAAAACACCGATGTCATTGAAGAAGAAGAAATAGAACAAATAATCGATCGCAATTTCAATCAGATTTCCTGAACGCCAATCATGAATTATATATACATATGTTTATAAAATAAAAGTCGATGCGCAGCAGACTGCGTAACATAAATTATGAGGTTTTTCGATGTTTGTATGATTGTGTTATTATAATGTGACAGAACATGATATGAAAGTTTATTTATGATTTCCTTATATGTGTGTAATTTGTGAAATAAAAAGGAATTTATTTTTCCTTCACATTTGCAAATTTCTTTTCTGGTCATATTTTTTACATTTTTCATTGAATTGTTTTCTATTTATTATTTTTAAAAATTAGATTAAACAATTCGTAAATCAATTTAATTATTATCTTAAAACTGTATATTTGTTAGATAGTAAGTTTTTAAAGATTTTTAAGAATTAGATTGTGATGAGTGGTTAGATTGTTGAATAGCTAAGTGGTCACGGCAGTATTGTTTGTCGAGTGTGTGTGCAAAGTCCCGAATTCAACATGACCAAAATCATGGGAGTTTACTGGGTGTTGCGTCCTGTTTCGTCAGATACAAAAGATAGACCATTGAAGTTTATTTGTAGTCTTCTGCTTATTCCTCGGGTCAAAACGTTTTCGTGGATTCGTTTACAAATGTCGTTTACGAATTCAATATGATGAAATCATGATTTGAGCGTTTTCGTAGTGTTATTCTATCAACTAGCTTCGTTGAGAACTCTCAAGATCATTATTTGTTTGTGCAATCATCATCACAAGGTCAGTGATTCTACTTCTATATGTGGATGATATGATCATCACTGGTGACGACTCAGCTGATATTACTCTTGTTCAGCGTCACCTCAGTAGGCAGCTTCAGATGAAGGATCTCGGTATTCTTCGCTACTATTTAGGGCCAGAGATTGCTCAGAGTAAACGAGGGATTCTTCTTTCGCAGCAGAAGTACACAGCATATATTATTGATCGTGCCGCTATATCTAACACTCGCAGTGCTGACACTCCACTTGAGCTTCATGTAAAGCTCCGTCCTACTGATGAAGAGCTCCTTCCAGATCCTACATGATACAGACAGATCGTGGGTCAGCTAGTGTATCTTTGCATCACCAGACCTGATATTGCTCATGCAGTCAACATCGTTAGTCAGTTCGTCTCCGTTGCTCATTCGGTTCACTATAGTGCTCTCATGAGGATCCTCAGATATTTACGTGGGACTATTACTAGATCACTCTATTGTCATCATTTTCATCTCTTGTTCTTCAAGCTTACACTTACGTTGACTGGGCGGGAGATCCGACTACTCGTCGATCCACTACTGGTTTTTGCATATTTCTTGGAGATTCTCTTATTTCATGGCGCAGCAAGAAACAAAATGTTATTTCTCTTTCCAACACAGAAACTGAGTATCAAGCTGTGGCCATCACAACCAAAGAGATCGTTCATCTTAGACATCTCTTGGTCGATCTTGGAGTTAGATGTTACAGGTCCTACTCCACTTTACTGTGATAATCGGAGTGCTATTCAGATTGTCAGCAATCCAATTTTTCATGAGATGACTAAACATATTGAGATTGATTGCCATTTTATCCGTCAGCACTTCCTTGCTCAGACACTTACACTTCCGCACATTTCCTCTGTTGAGTAGATCGCAGACTTCTTTACGAAGTCTCATCCAGTTCATAGATTTCAGTCTTTTATTCGCAAACTCACGTTATTTGATCCACCTTAAGTTTGAGCGGGGGTGTTAAATTACATGTGTATTGTATTATTACTTTGTTACACGTGTATTACTGTGTTACACGTGTATTGGGTCTTGTACTATTATATAAATAATTTAATCATTCTCTTAATGAATTAGATCTCATAATTATTTGTTTATCTAAATCTAACACCTGCTAAAAAAAAGGAATTCCAAAATTTGACCCAAGAATCAAAATATTTGTAAAACTATCCTAGAGTCAATTTTTACCGATCAACGCGCTAATGTGACGCATTGACATGTCAAAAAAAGCTGAAAAATCACATTTCTACCACAAAAGACCCACACACAGGCACGAAGAGGCTGCGCACAGGCAACACGTCATGTCCCCACAGAGGGAGATGTGTTAGATGATCACGTCTCCCGAAGAGACGTGATCATGTCTCCTCAGGAGACGTGATAATGGATCAAAAATTTTCCAATGAGACGTGATCCGTAATCACGTCTCCTCTCCAAAAGAGAAAAACAGTAAAGGACATAAAACTGTAGGAGTTCGCAATATCATAAGAATTTTTTTCAAGAAAAATTAAATGGTAATATCAATTTTCTATTCATGTTAAAATGATTTTTGTATATTTATATTTTTAAATGAAAGGTACGCACGTGGAGTAATTTAATTATAAAAAATGGAACATGTGCCCAACGCGTACAAACAGTAAGAACTACCAATGTCCAAAGGAACCTATAGAAGAGGTTTCTATCTAGCTCCTCCAAACCAACTGGCCAGTCCCAAGCTGGTCCACAATTAACCTGTCACCGCAAGCACTACGCCTTGGGACTTCGATCCCCTTTGGTGAATAGCCTTCTCCCCGCATTCCACATGCCCTCCAGTGAATCAAAATTTGAATTCATCCCTGTGGCCCTCCCAATCCTTTCCCAGATGCTACGAGCCAACAAGCACTGAATCAGAAGGTGGCCCCTACTTTCCTCCACAGCGTGGCTGATCAGGCAGAGCACGTCTGCATGAGGATCGCATTTCCTTCTATAAAGCTTGGTGATGATGCGTGGGAAAAAAATTGCTTGCCTTGGTACAATCATAAGATCCACAGGGGTCAGAAACCAGTACATTCCAGGGGAATTATTTGCTATTAATCATCTGTATACAGCAGATTGCTTAAGATTAGGAGCAATATGACAATGAAATTTGTACGCAAAGAATGTAGAACAGACAATTAAAGTACCATTACCTCATTAAAATTTCCAAAAAAAAACAATCAAGTTAAGAAGCTGATGTGAAGGCACTTTCAACCTTCGAAATTGTGGCATTCAACTTTTCAAAAATTAATGTGATCCACGCCTGCAACATATGAGTATCAGAGCCAACTTGTTTATCAACCAAAATTGGATGTTATATCACCAGTTTGAGTCTATCTGAACATCCAAGAAGAAATCATGGAAATTGGTGTTCTATCATACATTCATACCAGATACCGCAAAACCAAACATTCAGCACATCCCCATCGAGCAAACATGTATGATACAACAATAACGTTGATCGTGTTGATCGTAAAGGTGTACTGGTGACATTAAATTAGAAGACATTAGAAATTCCAAATTCCCCTAGCAAAGTGAAGTACTATGCCTAGTGAAAATAGGTGTTTTGAATGCAGGTGAGCACCTGTGGATGAAAAACTTTTACATTCTCAGGCATTCAGTGCACTAGTGGAAGACCAATAGAGTTATTACCCAAATATTTATAAAACATTAACTAATAGGGTTATTCCCCAAACATTACTGCAGAAACATAAAAAAAAGCTGTCTGTACCAAAATGCCAACAAAAAAAGGAAATACAAAAATCAAAGAACCTAATGGGCCAACATCCAATCCCAAAGAGGTCTACTACACAACAAAAATTTCATCCTTCCTCACGCTTGAATATTTCATCCACAATGATATGCTTACCCCAAGCATCAATTTCAGATCCAAACTTCTTAACTATACAGGCAGACATCTTGGAAAACAAAATAAGGACAAAGGTGCAAGAGGTAATATATTCACTGGCAGTTGAGGATTCAAAAAATCAGGGTGTATAAAAAAGGCAAATAAATAGCTGAAATGTCCATGATCACATACAAATATATTCACTGGCAGTTGAAAATTCAAAAAGCTCGCACTATGTGGAAGGTGAATCTGAAATTTCCTAGAACACTGTGCAGTTGGCGCCTTCTTTTGGTTAAAGCTAAAGAAGAGTGAGCTTCATGAAAATGGCATGAGAATCAATGTAAATCTTAAGTATTATCCAAAATTATTAATGGCAAACCCAACTGTTTCAGTCCCCCTATCTAACCAAATCTCTTTCTTGTTTCTATAAGAGGGCCAGGGAGGAAGGTTTGATTTTCTGTTCTCGAACAGGAGAGGAGAGAAAAGTGCATCGGAATAGCAGCATCAATAGAAATATGTTATGAAAAATAAAGAAATCTGCAATAACACAGATTTAGACAGAGAAACCAAGAGTCAATATAAAAAGAGGAGGAGAAATTAAAAGTTGAAACTTTTCCTCTTTTCGCTTCTTTTAACTGGCTGCCATTTACAAATTCCTGCAATAGCTAAGAGAATCCTCACCAAAGAGAGGAGAATAGGAAAAGTTCATGAGGTCACTAATGGCAAAATAAATATGGTCATTGGGTATTGCTCAAGTGTTCATTTATCCACCAGCCATTCAGACTACCGCTTGCTAACTACGATTGTCAACTGTTCTTAGACTAATAGACTTATGGAAATTAGACCTATAATTTCAAACTTCTCTACTATGATGTGAATCAACGATGGAAAATTCTTAAAATCACACCTGATTTGATTTTTCCATTTATATATATTAAAGTATGTGTCTGTACCTAGATGTATATGTAGCGAGGATTCAAAAAGTGATATATATCGAATAATTAGTGTGCTGATCACAGTTTGTGGGTGTGGCACTGATACTCTCATCTGGACACACAGCACTCTGGGAATTCTGAAGACCCATGATGCATGGGAGGCTATTCAGCAGAAGGCTAGACCTTCCCCCATTGGCACAGCTCATATTAGCACAGAAGGTCTATAACATCTAATACCACCTGCTGTTTATGCCATGCTGCAAGGGAGGTGGACCACCTGTTCTTCTCCTGCTCTTTCAGCTTTTGTATATGGGGTACTTTATTGCACATAATGGGGTTAGGAGAAAGTCTCACATCCAACTGCAACTCACTACTCTGATTCAATGGCTGTAACATTACTTTCCCAAGAGGATCTCCTAGAACTATTAAGCAATTCACCAATGCCTGCCCTCTCCCAGATATTTGGCAAGAATGAAGCACCTGCATCTTGCAGAACAAGAAGACCCATGAATCAGTGATACTGCATTCTATTCTAAATCTGATCGAACATAGATTCTCAATATTTCAGCTGACTGACACACTCGCTCTCTCCAGGCGTAGAAGATATAGTAGGAAATATGGGCATTTCCATTGCTATCAAACCAGTAAAAATCATCAAAGCTCATTGGTCCTTTCCCCTGCTTCATTGGCATAAGGTAAATAAAGATGGCTTCCTCTACTCAACTAAGATTGAGCTCTTTGGTCCCTTCCCTGCTTCATTGGCATAAAGTAAATGCAGATGGCTGGTTGTCAGTGTTCTAAAAAGCAGGCGTAGGAGGGGATTAATCGCCTGCCTAGGCAGAATCGGACCTTACCCGCTCTGTTGAAGGGGCAATTGGCCCGCTACGTGGTCAGACCCTTAATCAGCCACCTAGGCGAGCCGAATCAGCCCTTTTTTTTTTATTGTGGGCGTGGTCGGGTAATCAGATCCAGGCCCAACCCAACTACACCCCTCTCCTTCGTCTGATTAAATGGGTATATAACACATTAGAACTTGTTGAAAAAGGAAAAGTGAAAAACCCTGAGGACCAGAGCAGACGCTGTGGCCCCTCCTTGTTGCACTAGGTGGACCATCTCCCCCCGACGGCGACGGCTCTTCGACAAGCTGGCAAAGCTTCGGCAAGCGTGAAGAAGAAGAAGATCCAATCATCCAACTGAGCGAGCTTTTTTTTTCACTTAATCTTTTTTTATTTCTTCTCCTAATATTGTTCTCCTCTTCAGCTCCTCCTAGAATCCTGGCACCCATTGTATGTTTGATTGTTTCCCTGGTTTTCAGTTTTTCACTATATGGAAACTATGGATATGAATTTATTGTGGGATTTAAGATTTTACATGTGTTGTATTTAGCTATTTATTGTTTAATATAATTTTGTCATTCATGGTTTTACTGTTTTAGTTGCTGTTTGTTGAACTACATTTACAGTCCAATGGACCACATATGGGTCTTGCATTGTTTTAGTTGCTTATTTTAAGCATTTATTTTATTTTTTTCACACACACACACACAAATATATGTACATATATAGTTTATCTTATTTAAAAAGCAGCCGATTAATCCCCGCTTATCACCGACTAGCCGATTAATCCCTAGCCCCTCCCCAACCATAGCGCCTAGCACTTTTTCGAACATTGTTGGCTATAGCACACTTGACAGAGATCAATTAGGATCCTTTCTCATTGCTGTAGCTGGGAAGGTTGAACAATCACCCATTAACTTCCTAGAGCTATTTGGACTGCGTAAGGGTCTTCACCTGCCCATTCTATTGGGCTGCTTGAGTCTGGTTCCAAAAAAATGCAATTGCATGGATAAATGGTAAGGGCAATGTCCACTGGAGAGCTCAAAGGCTACTAAAGAAGATAAAGCATGACCTGGCCCTTCTATCAGAGTGGACAGCCGCTCACATTTACGTAGAGGGTAACCAGCCGTCTGATTACTAGCTTCCGGGAGGCTTACACTTTGGTCTTCCATCATCATTTCAGACTTATCTGGCCTGTTTGCAAGAGGCTTTAGACAGTGATCAAAGAAGTGTGCTTGTTGGTAGAATATCTTAGGGTCTGGCCCTTGGGGTTTCTCATTGTAGATAAACTACTCCATGCTCTCCTCCTTGACTTCCTTCATTGTCTACTTTGCATTTTGTTTACTGATCTCCAAATTCCTCTTTGGCTGACAAGATGTAGCCAGGCATTTGAATGTCTTGCTTCCTTCTCTCTCTGATCTTTCGATGTAACTTATTGTTCATAACTCTTGTAATTATCTTCTTATTACTAATACAAAATTCACTTACCAACCCCCCCATCCCCCCCCCCCCCCCCCCCCCCCCCCACCCCCACACACACCCCACACCAAAAAAAAAAGTGTCTTCTGTTATTTTATAATTGCTTAATCCAAACCCACTACGTGGCCTCACATCAAAAAATCAAAGAAAAATAAATCATTTTGAAAACTTTTAATGGCATGCAATGGAATTTCCTTATTATAAATTAGAGGTAAAACACATTTTCACCAACCAAAAAATGCAAATCTTAAAGCAGATAAAGTTCCACCTGATCAACATTGCTGAAACCCCTTATAGTGTCACCACCAAGAATAGCTAATCCGGTACTTCCAAGTGGCTGTAGAACGACAGACTACAAAGAGTAATGCATGTAAGGTGGCTTCAACATCGCATAAAACATGTAAGAAATAGAATTCTAAAAGAATAAGAGTACAATGTTCCAGAGGTCAAAACAACCATTAATCAAATTTATCCTACATAATCTGAATCACTAAATTGAATTTCTTCTCCATCTAAGTTAAATATAAAAAATCAAGAGATTCATTTTATAATTTTTGTTGGACAAGTGTTAGGATAAGGGAATAAAATGTTGAACTGTAGGCACGAAAATTGAAGACTTCTGGTATCTTGACATATCAGTACTTGCCTGTATCATAACACATTGATCCAATGATTTTGGAATTCCAATTGGGAAATCAGAAAAAGATATGTACATTTATATAGTCCTTCCTTTTCTTTACTTATCATTTTGGGAGTAAGAGTGCCTCATTTTATTTTATTTTATCAGAATAATGTCTTCAATCAAAAAACAAATAAATAAATAAATCAGAACAATGTCTTGATATTTGGAATGATGACATGATGTGTTAAAAGTAGTCGCTTTATATCTACCCATATCATGCTGGTGGGTCGAGAAACCATAATACGTTAGAGACATTGGATGATGTTTTAATACATCCATATGATATTTATATCAAACCAATTTCTTAACATGTTAATCCTACAATTAAGACATTGTTCTAACAGAGGAACACTCAATACAAAAGAGGGGTTCTGACTGTACATATCCTTTGTGTTTTAATGGTCTTTTACATCAATAATGCACATACTGGTACCATTGACCATGTTCTTTGATCATCCATCTAATGACCATGTTCTGATACCCACAAGAAAAAACATCTGAACCCACAAGAAAAAACATCTGAACCTCTAAAGGATGTGCATGGTCATTCTCTGAAATAAAACAGAGGGTTGTCATAAACGAAATGGGAAGAATATGATATATGTGAAATCCTAAAGTTGGAACCAAACAAATGCCCAAATTAAAAGATTCAGATGATAGTGTTGGTGGTTAGGTTACTTTAACTAATAGCTGTTACTCAAAGGCAATTTATATTACAAAGACCTCTAACACACAAACACATAAAGGCATGCGGTGCCCATGTCCGATAACTGTTGGATATGAACGTGTAATACTTGCACATGTTGGGGACTCGGGATTTAAAACACAAAAAGCAACGGCCACGTCACGCACATGGCCCCAAAACAGCCACAACACGACCTGAACCAATTTCCTGCCCTCGCCTCCCAACTGCCCTTTCCTCTTGCTCAAGAAACAAAACAAAATTTTTTGATCTCATGAGTCTCCCTTACTCTTTCTTGAGGTTATGTTTAGTGACGATAATGATTTTTATTGTCAGCAGAGGTGAAAAAGTGATGATGAGACCCAAAAATTGTAGACCTCTTTTCCCCCCACTTGATTTTACATCCATTGATGACGTGTTGTTAAAAAAAATCAATGACAAAACTTGTAATTATAGTCGTGTGATCTACCAAGAATCACCAATTATTCAAGAGAGGAGAAGAGCATGATAAAGTTATATGACTGCAAAGCATGAGCTGGCTCTTTGCCTTGTTTGAAATTCTATGTCTAAATCACTCCCCATCCTCCCTCATCTCTCTGTTTCACTAAAGAATAATTGTAGGATTTTAGTTGGGTGAATTGAGGAATGACTGTTATTTCTTATTCTTTCATATGGATTTTTAAATGTAATATGAATGTATAATATTTGTTTATCTACTTTAGTTTCCTTGTCGTGCCCATGTCCTATTTTTCAAGAATAGTGTCATAGAATTTATCGATCATATCATGCCTGGGCTACTAGTATATAATATAATTTTATAATATCTATTACTGATTTACCTATTATCGTATCATTGCCATATCTATGTCATGTAGTATCCTTGCCCTATAAATCCTGACATTTTTTTTTAGAGAATGGTAGGTATATATGCCTCAGAACTTTAGTAAGGTTAAGGCAGATGCCCAAAAACAGTGAAATACAACAAACAGCCAAACCACCATCATCAAAATGAGCAGCAAAAGAAAAGACAAACAAGCCTTGGTAGAGGATATTTCTACCGACCACAGCCTAACCAATCAAAACCAGTCCCAACAGGGACTGGTTTTTCTCCTTTATGAACCACACACTTTTTGTCTCCGCACAAGACCTACCCCAATCCTTAATGAAGTGAACCACCACGTCCCACACATTTTCCATGTAGACCCGGGTACCTCTGAACAATTGATGTTCTTCAATGACAATTTTCTCCTTTATGAACCACACGCTTTTTGTCACTGCACAAGACCAAACCCAATCCTTAATGAAGTGAACCACCACATCCACACATTTTCCATGTAGACCCGGGTACCTCTGAACAATTGATGGCTTTGAGAGAGCCACAAAGCCCATGCAACAGAAGGAATATAGGACTGCATAATCTTGGCTTTGGTGCTTTTGTCTCCCTACTCCTCCAATTTTTCCCCGTCTTCCATAAGCCCAGCAGGGAATAGAAACCAGATTCCATACCTGTCGCCTCCTTCAGGAGGTTCCAGATCTGTCCCACCAAAGGGCAGGATACCATTAGATGCTCCATAGTCTCCTAGGCACCATGACATAGCGGACATAAAAGATTTTGACATTGTTGAAGTTTTCAAAATCTCTTTTTAGGGCCCAATTGGCGATTTAACATTTTAAAGATTTCAGATGATAGATATCAAGGTCCACATCATGTTTAGACTATGACGAGCCCATATGATGTGTGTCTATTGGCTTTTTTGTGTTTTTCAAATCCTGACACGTAGGGTCAATGTCTGGCATGTGGTGTCGGTGTATGACTTGTGTTGGCGCATGTTGTGTGCATGTTCTTGTTCGATGTATGTCATTCACGAGCACAACATTCCTTTAGGTGCGTCCATGTTTTCTACCTCAAGGTAAGAGTCCTCCCCTTCCAACCAGCAAATTTTTATCAAAGCATTCCGCCTTGACTTTTGGGGGCCCAAAATTGGCAATCCCAAATATTTGAGGTGAATTTTTCCATCTTATGCACAAGGATTAGAGTTTGCTTTTCTATATTTTTAATCAAAATGTCTTTTTGGTTTAACTATATTTGGATTGAATTTGATGCTCCCAAGAAATCTTAAAATATTTACTCTTATAAAAATTTGACAAATGAAATGTCAAAATCCTGTTAATAGATACCCCAGTAAGGCCTGAACCTGAGTTCGCAAATGGCAGACATTCAAGCCCCAACCAGGACACGTCATGTAAGGGATCAGGCTTAGTCTCCGACCAAGGCAACATGTCATGGATCAGGCTCATGCCTAGACCAATATATGACTGACCAGAAAAGAGTCTATTAACATCTCTAGTTATAAGTCCTTCAAAATCCCTAAATCATCTTGTCAGCATTCTACCTCTCCTAGCTACATAAACCACGTGTCTCCGCAATTCAGAAGGATTGGAAGAACTCATGTTGATAGAAAGAAGAAACTATACCATTAAACAATAACAAATCAATTATTTTGAAAATATCATTTAATGGAGTAAATAAATTAAATACATTAGGAACATTTTCATCGAATGTGTATCACTGTTGTGAAGCTTGCAATCTTATAATAAATATAAATATATGTGTATATCAAATGACAAGAATTTACCTGTGTATCTGAAGGTAAGAATGGAAGTTCAGACCTTCCTGGATAAAGGGAAAGATTGGCCAGGTAGATTTCTGCGGAGAGTTAATTATAGTCAAATCTATAACATACATGATACGCAAATGCAGAAAAGAACAGTTTTAGGTAACTATTTGACAAAATGTGAGAACTTTACTGAATCACCTACGTTTACTGGAGCTCTGAACATCTTGATAGAGTGAACCTTGACTCAACTGGTGACAATCCACGATCATAGCATCATCATCTTTAGGTGAAGACTTTGCTGCGATGCCAACCTGAAGAAGGCACTTCCTTCCATGCACAATTACCAATGACTTGCAACATGTGACATCTGATAGACATTCCCAAACCCTGACAATCAGAGTAAACAGTTACCCAATTAGAGGCATAGGCTACTTTTCATCACAAAAGTATGAAAATTCTAATAAAAGGGAAATAAGTCAAAAGATGGATTGATGTAAGATGGCTAATAGCTATCGATAATAAAAATATCCACAAAATCTTCATATCTTCCAATCCCAAGGTGGGTTAACTAGGATACATGCTTCCCCCATCTATCTGTTGTCACTTATCTCATTCATCGCCATCATTTAATCAAGTAAATTTATATAACCTCTATAAAGTAATGATGATGTATTAAGCAAAATCAACCACATGAACTCAAGTTACGGAAGGGAGAAGAAAGCGTGTTTGGAAGGGCAGATAAAAGGAAATTGAATCATGGGGAGAAATGGGTTTGATGACCAAGGAGGACAAGCTGCTCAGGAAAATTGCAAGGAAGAGTGGATGGCATTCTTAGAATGGAGGAGTCTACGTGGAGGCAAAGGGTGCAGTTTGCATGGCTACTGAAAGGCGACCTGAACACAATTTTTTTTCATAAAGGCTAGCCAGCGAAGGAGAATGAACCGAATTGAGAAGCTTAGGGTGGACGGCAGGTTGGTGGAGGATGCAAAAGAGATAGAGGCGAGCAGCGATCTAGTCAACCATTTCTGCCAAGTCTTCAGGCATTGCAAGGGATGGATCCCCAAGTGGCACGACGAGAATTTGAGGTACATTCCAGACAACTGTTGTGAAACTCCTTTCATTGAAGAGGAGGTGAAGAGCACAGTATTCGGTTCACAGGTGGACAAGGAGCTGGGCCCCAATGGGTTTGGGCTGAGATTCTACCAGGAATTTTGGGGCATTGAGGAGGAGGATATTATGGAGATGTTTGATGATTTCTTTGTGCACTTGCAGGGCATTGGCAGCCTAAATGTTACTTTCTGCACCTTGATCCTGAAAAAAAGTGGGGGCAATTGAGATCGGGATTTTTGATCGATCAGCCTCGTGAATGGATCGATGAAGGTGATGGCCAAAGTTTTGGCAAAACAGCTCAGACAAGTGATTGGCCATCTTGTGGAGGAGAACCAATCGGCGTTTATCCCTGGAAGACTTTTGCAGAATGGTTTCATGGCGACATAAGAATGTATCTCGGGCATCTACAGGGACAGGAAAAAAAGGGTTCATGATAAAGATTGACTTTGCCAAAGCTTATAACAATGTCAGTAGGGAGTTCCTAGTCCACATCATGGAGTGTCATGGCTACCAACCAATCTCGAACCTCTACAAGGACGGGAAAAAACGGGTTTGTGATAAAGATTGATTTTGTCAAAGCTTATAACAATGTCAATTGGGAGTTCCTAGTCTTCGTGATGGAGTGTCATGGCTACCAACCAAATTGGATTCGGATGGTTAGGTCATGTATCTCATTGGTAAAAGCATCAGCGCTTGTGAATGGGAAACCATGTGGCTTCCCTCACATCAATAATGGGCTTCGTCAAGGGGACCTTCTCTCTCCTTTGTTCGTTTTAGTTGCAAATGTCTTTAGTAGGATGTTGATGATGGTGGAGGGGGAAGGGCGGGTGCATGGTATAGCATGCAACCGAGGAGGGCCATCAATCTCGCATGTTCAATAGGCAGACGATACCTTGATGTTGTGCCTGGTTGAGGTGGATATCGTCAGAGTAGTTGATTTGTGTGCATCTGCTTTGACCTCCTCTCAAGACTGAAGATTAACGACAGCAAAAGTTCCATGTTGGGAATCCATGTGAATGAAAGGGAGCCCGCTTGGCTTGCTAGCAGTTTTGGGTGTGGCACCAAATCTTTTCCCACCAGCTCTTTGGGTATCCCACTCCACTTGGGGAAAGTACCCAGGTGGGAATGGATGCCTTTGATTGAAAGAATTCAAAGTAAGCTCCAAAGTTAAAAGAGCAAACTTTTAAGTCATGGGGAGCCGGATCACCCGACTTCAAGGGGTACTCTCAAGCCTCCCCATATTCTTTATCTATATTTAGGATTCTGAAGGATCATAGATGGTTTGGAGAGAATTAGGAAGAGATTCATGTGGAACGGGGCAAAAGAGGAGGGTAGACAAGTCCACTTGGTAAAATAGGAAGACGTATGTTGATCTAGAAGTGACGGAGGGGAGGGTGTTCTCAATTTGAATGATATGAACAAGGCACTCTTATCAAAATAGTTGTAACGATGGTTGAGTCATCGAAACCTCTTTTTGTGTAAATTAGTCCAAGCTCGATACGGTGAAGACAGAATTGTGAATGTATGCTTACCAAGGAAGTCTCCCAGAATGTCTACTATATGGAGGGAATGTCGAAGAGTTTGTGAGTATCATCAAGTGGAAGGTGGGCTCTGGGGGCAGGTGCTGTTCTAGCATGACTTTTGGTTTGGAGGCTCTCCTATTAAGGATAGATGTCCTTCTATCCTTGAAATCTCATCAAATATGGAAGGAGTGGATAGAAGCTTTTGGAGTAGTAGCGACTCCGAGAGCCAATGGGAGTTAAATGTCATGCAAAGATGTGAACGATGAGAATTTGCTGGTCTGATGAGTCTGTTTCAAGAGCTCCTACAAATTCAATTGCAAGGAGCGGAGGACGAGGCCCTATAGAATCCTCAGTCAAGGAAGGATTCACAGTCCATGCATGCTATCAATAGCTGAGAAAGAACAGGACACACCAACATCCTGATGTGGAAACTGGCGAGAAAGTTCAGGGAGGTCTGGGGTCCTAATCACTTTGAAATTCCGGGGTTTATGTGGTTTCTTATCAAAACAGACTCCTAATTAAAAAGTATGGGTTCAAAATGGGCAGGAAATGAGGATGTTGTTTGTCTTCTGTGGGATGGAGACAGAAACCATAGAATGCCTATTTATTAGCTGGGCGGCTTGGGAAATGATGGAGGCAGCGACAGAGTTGGCAGTTGATTTTTCGTCCATAGAAGACGTGTGGAAAGCAGAGAAGAAGTTTCGCAAGAGGGGAGATAGAAGTATCCAAGCAAAGAACTCCCAATCATATATTCCGGCGGTGGCTTGGGCAGTTTGGCTGGAAAGAAACCAGGCCCTGTTCAAAGGGAGCATTCCGTATGTGGAAAACATGTGGAACTTAATAGTCTTATTTGTAAAAGACTAGGGAAGATTATGTGGGGGGGGGGGGGGGGGGGGGGGGGGGGCGCAAAAGGGTTGTTATATCTGGTCTCTACTGGACAAGTGTTTGTATTCTCCCTATTTGGGCACTATCTAATATGAAATTTGGGTAGGCTGCCTACCATTTCAGTAAAAGGGGGGGGGGTGTTCAAATCATTGTGAGCATATGAGTTACGAAAAGATCGACATAGTAAATGCTCAATTTAACAAAAGAACAATAAAAGAGCAATGTACTATAAGATTGAGCAAATACAAATCATTCACCTACATTTAGGGCGTAAAATTATTTCTTTCTGCATGACATTCCTGTCTACCTGATACCTCCCACAAGTTACTCTACTAGAATGAGAGCAAATTGTCTTCTTTATTGTTCTTTCTAATATACCATATAAAGAAAAAAAACTGTTATTGCGATATCAAAAAAGGGACAACAGTTAGTATTACTATTTCGGATATCATAAATGTAAGGGTAAATCAAAAGAAACATCTCTAGAAAGTAAAAATCAATGGATTACAAGGCAACAAGTTTCTGCAAATGTTTGGTTATTTGGTAAACCAAAAGAGACTAGTCTAGGAACTAAAAAGCTTTCGATAAAAGTTGAGAGCTCACAACCCTTGCTTTGATTAAATCCACATGAAAGCCCCAACAAGGAAGGGAACATATCAGCCAAATTTCCAAAAGCAAGTGAAATGAGGCATCTCTCTGGAGAAAAAGAAAACCAGCAAGCAAAAACAAAATTTCTCTAAACAAATTCCTCTTGTTCCACCAAAAACTTTCCCGTCATTCATCCCGCCGCAGGAACCCCAAGAAAAACTAATTCCAATCTCTAAGCTTAGGACACTTCCCCATGTATTGTCCACATAACAATCCTTCCTATAGGAAGAAATCTCTACAAGAAGATAGAGAAGAAAATGTTCCACCAAGATTTGAACTCAGGCTACTGGGTTCAGAGTCCAATGTCTTCATCACTAGAACATGGAACCAATTTATATATATATATATATATGTATATATATATATATATATATATATAGTGAAACGATTAGGTGCGGCCGCGATACGGGCCGTCCGATCACGGGTCCATCGCATCCGACGGTCGATGTGAATCGCATCCGACCGTCGGATGCGATGGACCCGTGATCGACGGCCCATGATCGCTGTCGCACCCGCCGTTCGCCGCATGTAATCGGCCCTCTATATATATATATATATATATATATATATATATATATATATATATATTTGTCATTCTTAGTGAACCAAATTGACCGACACATCACATGAGGAATGATTTAGAAGATTTTTTTATATATACTACGGTCCATTTCTTCTTAAACTCCTTTAAGGTTTCCCACATTTGTGGGTCTGAAAGAAAAGTGAGTTCCATTCTCAAGCTAAGCCTAATCTTCCTTAGACTTCCTCACTCTAAGTATATTTAGATGGATAAAATGCAACTATGGTACACATGATCTATAGTTATCTAAAAAGGAAATCCAGCCATATCTGTTGTATAAAAATATTCTTACCACAGAAGCTCAGCTGTTGCGTAGTCTGGAATTCCAGAATATATTCGCCTACATTCAACGCCTTGTGGAGCAACCTGAAATAAAAGCTCAAAAAAAGAATATTCTCAACTGCTATAAAGGGATAATGAAAAACAAAATCCAACAAGTTGAAATCTCATACAGCCAACACAAAATCCTCACCGGAGAGATATATTTCGGGCGAATTGACAACCATACCAAACCAGCAAGCAGGTTGGTCACAGATAGTGCAATTGCCAATATGTCTGCTCTTGACTGTGAACTGCCAAAAAAAAATAAAAATAAAATAAAAGGAAAGACCTCAAACTTCTGATTTCCTGAGATGAAACACATTTCCAGGCGCGCCCACACAACAATAATTCATCTTTGCACCAATAGAATGACAGAAGAGGCAAATTCTAGATGTCAGCAAAAGAAAATTTCACCAAAAACACGGCCCAAACAGTGTACATACGCTCCTCACGCAGCGTATCTACATCATTGAAGGAATCTACATACACTGCTAGGCAATATGGGGGACGACAAAAGTCAATGTCAATCACAGAATTTCATCCCATCATCATCTATTTTGGATGCCAATAGTAGAACTTCAATAAACCATAGCCATCAAGACTCCTGAATTCTTTCCATAGCAAAGTAAACACAGAATACCTGCTGGCATCGGCGACGGGGGCGATGCCGGATAAGGAACGGTTGAGGACGATCGCAAGCAAGGAGAGGCCACCAACGAAGATGGGCAAGTTGCGGGCGGCCCCGTCGTTTCCCGAGACCCAATCGGCCACAAAATCCCTGCTGGGTTTTGGTCCTCTATAGATTCTTCCCTCCTTTTTTTTCAATTAAAAAAAGAAAAATCAAAACCACAACAACACATAGTATCCATTATTAGATAGAAAGTGAGAGAGATGGGGGGATGTGGTTACCTGTGAAGAAGAGGAGGCTTTCACGATGGAAGAGAGGGTTCTTGGAAAGAGCGGGAGTGAAGGAGGGCGATGGCGGAGGAGTTGGGTTGTTCTTTGAGGCGGGGGGGAGGGGATAAAAGCGCCGCCTAAGGACACCACCACCATCATGTTTTTGTAATAAGCTCACTGTAGCAGGAGTGCACATGGAAATGAGGTTCATGCACCATTTCCTACGCAAGACACACTGCAGCCAAGCGTTTATGGGTGGCTCTATTCACCACCACTCTTTATGGGTTCACTATCCAATTTAAGAATTTTCTTACACATCCCTCCATATATAAAGATATTTTTAATCTTGTGTGCTCCTCTCTTTAGATTTTTAAGGTTTTATCACGTATCAACTCTTTTCTTCTCCAAAGTAAATTGAAAAAAAAAAAATTGTCCATCCTCCCTCTAATGGTCGGCCTCGGCTCCAATTCTATCCGTTGTCTCCTTGGTGGTCGGCTCCAACTCCGGCTCCGGTTCTCTCATGCTCTCAACAAAAGAGATTATGCATCTTCCATATAGGTAATTGAATTACACATTCTCTCACTATTTGAAATTTCTTTTTAGATCATACAAATGGTTCAAAGATTTTTGATTTTTTTAGATCAAAGAAAAGATAGAATGATGGACATATTTCTCTCACTTTGACACCTTTTTTTAGATCAAACAAATGCTACAAATATATATTTCTATTATGCATTCAAAATGTTAGTTATATTATCTATGAAATGCTAGATCAAACATTTTTTAAGTCAACAAATAAATGAAATTTTTTTTTCATTATGCATTTAAAGTGTGTTTGTTATATTGTCTATGCAAGATAGATCATTTTTTTTAGATCCAATGTCAAATGTGTATTTCCATTATGCATTCAAAATGTTTGTTATATTGTCTATGAAATATTAGATCAAACAAATGTTAGAAATGCTATATTAAACATGCTTGGAACAATGAAATGCATATAATTGACCATTTACAAAAACTAGAAATATAACATGATGCATTCAACATTTTAGATCAAACAATTGCTACAAATGCGAAGATGGATGAAACAAATACTTATATTTTCTTAAGGCCATGTTAGAAATGAATTTGAATGTGTAGTGTTTAAATATTGTGTTAGATTGCAATGTATAGTGTTTTATGATTCATTTCTAGTATGTATATGATTAAAGTAAATTTTGTAGTAAAAGACTGTGATCATGGATGAACAATGACATTTCTAACTTTTTGAAGTGTTTATCGTAAGAACACTGACAAACTATGTATTATATGGTTTTTTATTAAATAATGGGCTTGTGATGTTACACAATGTTTGTATCTTTGTAAAGCATTTCTAACTTTTTTTGGTTGCTAAAAAGGTTTGTCACCTTTTAATTTTGAAGTGTTTATAAGTTACGAACACAAGCCCTCATTGATTATATGGTGTTTGGTTTCATTACGGTTTGAATGGTTAAATGGTTCTAATGTAGGTTTAGTTTCATTAATTGTTTGAATTGTATGTTTGTATATGTATTTTGAATGTTTGAATATCCTGAATTAGTGGTGTTTAAATGTTAACACCCTAAAACAGAAAGTAGTCTATTTTCTTTCAATTTTGATCTGGACATAAACCTGATAGATTTGACACTCAGTGTGTCAACAAAACGATTTTCATCGACACCTAATCAGTCAACCAAGATGAACTAAATTTAAAAAAAATTCAACCTAAGTGCATTAACACATGAAAGTGTCAACAATTTGTGAAACGTCGACTTGAATCCTTCACTGAGATCCAAATTTGGCATCTGGAGCTGTCGACACCTTATCTATCTACATATATGACTATACTTGTGGCGGCCCGTGTCCAAAAACGCCGACACGAGCGCATCATGTGCCTAAAAATCCACCATAATCTCTTTTTTTAAAAAAAAAAACAAAACATCGAAATGTCCACCCCATATAATCACATATGATAACAACCCTGGGATAACAGATAATCAACAAGATATGTATAATCACCTATATCACAACACACACAGGAAAGTTTAAGCAGTCAATAGAGCGGCTAACACACCTCATATACAGTCATCCATACATACAGAGCATTTAACATAGGCATCGTTCGCTAGACCAGCCTCTACCAAAATAATCATATACAGATCCAAAACATCAAACTATACACATCTATATATATACCTATCACCAGCTGGACGTGGCACCAAAAGAAGACTAAGCCAACGTCCACCAACTCCGCCTCTACTCTGCAAAGTAAGAGAAAATAGAATGGAATGAGCGAAAGATGCTCAATAAGTAACCCATACATTCCACGCACAAGGAAAACAAGAATGACATCCAAAGTCAAGCTCAGTAATCCCAATAAACACCAGGTCAAAGTATAATGACAAATGAAATCACTGTATAAGCATCAGCGGAGAACAATAACATCGCTGATATATAAACATAGGAATGAATAGCTCAAACTAACACCTCACAACTGATAAAGCCAATGAATATCACCAAGATGTATCACCGTTGGACTGAAAGCAAGTACTCTGAAATTACCCATTAATCAAAAGGATGTTAATTAAATCACTGATGGCCCTGGAAATGTCACAATGCTACAAGAATGATAAGGAAATCACAATTCTAGTCCCCAAATGTCCAAAGCGTAGGATTGACCATCTGCACGACCCCACCATCTTGGCCCCTATGTCCAAGATATCCACATACCTCGCGTGTGGCCCTCGGAACGTCCACCGCGGATTCACTACCTGGCCCTCGGAACGTCCAGCACGGCAGGGTATTCTCAAGTCCCCCTCGCTGGACCGTACGTACTTATGCGCGCTAGGGAGGCAAACCTCAACCCTCACTGTAAGGTCTATGGTCATCCAACTCCAAGTACACAAGAGGAATATAGAAGCAACGATGTCAATCACACTACAAGGCTTTATGGTCAAACAACACGAGCATACAGATCATAGGTTCATAGAAAGACACTAAGATGAATACATATCATGATCAAAGACAGACTCATGATACTAACAAGTCAATTATAAGCTCACGAAATATAAATAAGGAAAGTAAGCTGGAATCCAATAAAGAATAACTCCAAGATACAAATAGACCAATTATAGAGAATAACTCCAAGATATAAATAGAACAATTATCAGAATATTTTAGAATCTCAAACAACCACAGTCTAACAACAATGAAGGAATATGTGTCAATAATAGGCCATTTAAATGTGGTACTCACAATCAAAATCATATGGATTATCAAAATAAAATTGAATAGCCTCAACAACAATAAAATGTGGGGTGGAATAGAATAAGTAATGTCGAATCAACAATACTACGCGGAACGGAATTGAACAGATAATGGAATGGAACGAAACAAGCAAATATCAATCAGGTTACTTACAACAATACAACGTGGAATGAAAGGAACAGGCAAAAGTCAAATGGGTTACTTACAATAATACAATGTGGAATGGAACAGAACAAGCAAAGTCGATCGGGTTACTTACCTCACAATTCACAATCCCAAGCTAGACTCACCCTATTCCAGCTCCTAAACCACGCAGACAGGAATCCACTGATAAAATTATAAGCTCAATCAGATACTAAAATATAACCCTATTAATCAAACAATTCCCAAATTCACCGAGACAAACATGACATCCCCACTACAAACCCTAAAATGATACTATAAAATCAACCATCAAATACCTATTTATCCAGCCCCAAAAACATAATCATATTCCAGCCCCAAATCACAAATTTGATTCAAAACTGAAATAAAACAACCCTAGACGAAGAATAACAATGAAAAGAACAAAAATCTTTACCCAATGTATCGCGAAAAATGCTCCACGAAGCTTTTACCAATTTTTCTAAGTTTTCTCTGATTTTCCCCTTTTTTTTTCTTCAAATAGAGTCTCGGTGACTCTCACTCTCTCTCTCGCAATATATACCACCAACACCACCGACTCACCCTATTAAAAACTTTAGGTTTCGCCAAATTACATAAATACCCTTCCATTAAAATCTGCGCAACCTTTACTCAAACAGTCATACCTTCTCGTAGGGAAATCCACTTCACATGAAACAACTTCTGTTGGAAAGATAATGAAAATATCTACAACTTCTATGTTTGAGCCAAGATCAGAAGACGCCTCCAACTATATTTAAAATAACGACGAACAGAAGACCTCACGATTTATTCTTCTAGGGGCATAAATGGTAAAACAGGCATAACTTTTCTAATATAACTCCAAATAACACCAAACTAATTTTATATAAAAGGTAACTCAAAAATGAAGACTTCATATGTTTAGCGCGAATCCAAAATATGACTTGAAGGTACTTTTCAAAAATTAAACCAAACGTACAACTTCAGGGAGAATAAAAAAAATCAAAAGCTTAATAGCACAAAATTATCCTCTCATGTACACCAAACACATAAATATTAGCATAAACCAGCATAAGGAGGTCCCGGCTATTACATCCTACCCCCCTTAAATAGGATTTGGTCCTCCAAATCCGCAAGGCATACCTTATGATGAAAATAGGTGAGGATGATGCTCCCTCATCTCTACTTCACGCTCCCACGTCGCATCCTCGGATGTATGATGTTGCCATAGGACCTTAACCAATGGAATGGTCTTAGTCCTCAACTGCTGCTCTCGACTGTCGGTGTCCAAAAATCCGCGTGTGTGGGGTTTCTTCGGAGGGTTCGGATCGGATGCGTGCCCTGGCGGGCTCGGCCGGATCGTCTTCTCGGAAGGGGTGAGGGTGTGGTTCCTTGTCGAGGCGCCCGACAGCGGCCCAAGAGGATTCAGGGGGGGGGGGGTTTGTGATCGCCACCTGCTTTTTCAAAAAAACAGGAAAGGGTTTGGGTCGGATTTGATCACCTACGTGGGGAGTTTGTGGGGTCTCCGCTCTGAGACACGGATATACCGTACACAGAGGTGAAAAACAGGTAATCCTATTCTGCTTCCGGGCTTGACTAAAGGAGTTATGGGTCAAAGGGATGTTGATATGGGGTGTGGATAGGGGGCGGCTAGTTGTGGTTAGCCGTCGGCCAGGGGGCAGCTAGCTAGGGTTAGCCGTCCAGGGTCTGGGGGGATTTGGGCAGGGGTTTGGTAGGAAAAGGGTGGGGTCTTGGGCAGAGGCTAAGCTAGGTTTAGCCTGGGTTTATGGAGAGTGGGATGAGAGGGTATTTTATGTAGGGAATGGGTGTTTCTCTCACAAAAGGGGCTCTCTCTCTCTCTCTCTCTCTCTCTTGGGATTTCTGGTGGTGGAAGGGTTTGAAGATGAATTGGTGATTGTTGTGGATTTTGTTGGGTGTGTTGGTTGTTGTTGAAGGCTTGGGACCTCCTCTATTTATAGTAAAAGAGAGGTAGGAAAATATCCCGAGGGTAATGGAGTGGGTTGGCTTCGATTGGACCTCTCATTAATGCTCTGGTTCTTCTGCCAGAGAACAGGTGAAGGGCGGCTAGTGCTAACTAGCCGCCCGGGATGGGGCGGCTACTTCCTGGTAGCCGCCCCTATCATGACCTGCCAAACGTCCCATCTCTGACAAGCGGTGGCTTGGGTCGGCTACTTGGTTTGATCCGGCCAAGAGAGGGCGGCTAAAGGTCATGACCCGCCGCAATGATCAGCATTTAATATTGCTTTATGTCCCATCCAGGGAACTGGTCCAAAGTCGGCCAGGGGGCGGTTAGGGGGGGCGGCTAGTGTAAACTAGCCGCCCAGGAAGGGGCGGCTAGTTAGGGATAGCCGCCCCTTTCCAGGGACCTTAGGATTTTAGGGTTTTGGTTTTGGTTTAGGTCTGGGTTAGGGTTTGGCTTAGGTTTAGGGTTTGAGCTAGGGTTTGGGGTTAGGTCAAGGTTTAGGGTTTCCGGTTTAGGGTTAGGCCAAGGCTGGGATTAGGTTTTAGGTTTAGGGTTTGTTTAGGTCAAGGTTCTAGGGTTTCCGGTTTAGGGTTAGGTCAAGGCTAGAGTTAGGGTTTCTGGTTTACCGAACCTTTGGTTCTCTATCAGTGTCCACTTGTGGGATATTTCCGTGTGTTACTTGAAGTATTTCTGTCTCTCTGGACGGTCAAAATTGGGGTATCTACAATTGTCCCTCATCGGACGGAGTCTTTGTGCGAAGCAGGAAAGACTTCGACCGATGATAAGGAAAGAGACCCCTATTTTGGCCGGCCCGACCTTCAAGAATTTATGCCAATACGAGCAGTACTACTCGGGGAGTTGATTTAGACCATCAGAGGCTAGGTCTTGACTTAGAATTTCTATCCGGGAGGATGATCCAGGTGGAAGGCGGGGAAAAGTAAATGGTGAGTGATCCAACCCGCGGTCGGGGTTCTTAGCTATCGTGCACGGAGCAGCCCAGCGTCAGTTTCCTCGTGCCTACCGTTCCCGTGTTTGGGAAAACTCAGCAAGGAGGGGATATCGCCGACAGAAAGCAAGTAAAAGTTGATTTGGGTGAATTGGATCATCCGAGGGATAAGAACTCTGGAAAAGAACCAGAACTGAAGAAATTTGAATTTGAATGGTACTGAACGTGTTGCAAAACTTCGGGAGAGTCGTGTTTGATCAAGTAAGGTCTGGAAATAAGCCAATACATGGCTGTTTGGTATGGAGAACCTTAGAATTTAAGGTTGAAAAGATTGGAAAGGGGGGTTTTTAAATGAAAGAGAAAAACTGGGAGGGGCGGCTAGTCGTAACTAGCCGCCCGAGAGGGGGCGGCTACTCGCGGGTAGCCGCCCCTCGACTGGGTCCCTTATAACCGAAAAGACCCTCTCTCTCCCCATACGTTTTTAAAACGGTTTCTCTTCCCTCTTCTCTTCTTCCCTTCGGTTTTAAACTCGAAAACCCTGATTTCTTTGCCTTTCTTTCCTCCATTTCGACCTCAATCTTTCTCTTTCCCTTGATTTCAAAACCCTAGTTTGGGTTCTCCTTTTTTTCCAAACCGAGGAGATGACGAGGTCGAAGGCGATTGCTTCAAGGGGGAAATGATCGCGGGTGGCTCGTGGAGAGCGTAGCCCGAGCTCTTCATCATCGGAGAGCGATAGGCCGGAGGTCGAGGCCGTGGGGGAGGATATGGGTACGACGGAGGTGCCGCCGGTGGATATTGGCGTGGGTGAGGTCGGGGATTTGCCTTCGGGGGCTGTCCCGGAGGTAGGGGGGAGTGTGATAGGCTATATACGCAAGAGGAGGCGTGGGGATCGACCGGTGGTGGCCGAGGAGGTGGTTCCGGGGGTTGGAGGATCGATTGAGGGTGCAACCGAGGGGGTAGGGGTCGAGGGAGTTAGCGAGGAGGTGAGGGCGTCGTTGGATGCCCTCGTCGGGATGTTGGATAGGGAGGCCACAGAGGCCAGGGCTGAGGAGGAGGAGAGTAGGGCTATGGGGGCCTTTGCGGAGTTTATCTCCGGCGTGGGGAGGGTGGAGGGGATAGGAGAGGCTAGGGACGGGGCGGGGAGGCCGAGGGTATGGGCACTGGGGCCGCTGAGGCCGGTGTGGGTGTTGGGGTTGAGGCCGAGGAGGCCGTGTTTGAGGAGGATGAGGAGGAGGATGACGACGGGATGGACGATCCCGACGAGGCCGAGGTGGACGCCCTGGGTCCACACGGGCCGTGGTATGTTCCTAACTCTTTAGTCTTAGCCTTTTGGTGTATATGCATGTGTTGGTGGTATGAACAGGTTGTATGTGGTATTATACTCGTATATGTGTGTTATTTTTTAAATAGGCATGCTTGTGTATAAGTTAATCACGGTGGGATGTGTAAGCATGCTGTCATGGGTTTGTTTTTATAGGGAGGGGGCAATTTCTATATATATACATACATGTTTGTTATATGCATATAAAGGAGAGAGAAATGATATAGCTAATATGCTTGCATGCGATACTTTTCTATGTGTATGTGATTTCGTACATGTTTGATCGTGGTAGGGCATGAGGGAGTGTATGCATGCATTTCATGGGTTCGTGTTCCATATGGCTGTATTGCTTAGGTGTGTTTGATAGGCTTGATGTAAGAAAGTGCGTGAGTGGTGACCACGGTGGGATGTGTTTGATATTTGTCTAGCATGCGTGATCATATGAGGAGTGTAGTTTCTTACTTTCATTCTTTTAGCATGTGGGAGTCTTGATTTCGCTAAGCATGATTTATTAGATTTGGACTCTTACCTCTCGGTCGCTTTTAAACTAACCCATGTTCCCTTCGCTTGTTTTGTAGAGGCCGAATCGTATCCGGGCTTTATGGCACGAGACGAAGAGATGGTACGACGCCTTGGGGCAGGAGGAGCGGAGTTTGGTGGATGGAGCGGGCTTCCGTTCCTTCTTCCTGATCGAGCCATTCCACGTCCACCGTCCATATGTGGAGGCCTTGGCGGAGAGATGGGATCCGGAGAGTTGCACGTTCATCCTCCCTACCGGTGCTGTCATGCCGACGCTCGAGGACGTCTATCGGATCACCGGCCTTCCGGTTCTGGGGGAGGCGGTGATCGCGGCCACCCTAGCTGACTACAGGGGGCTTTTCCGAGAGTTGATAGGAGAATGGGAGTTCGTGGATCGGGAGCGGACGCTGAACCGGATCCCTTTGGGGCGGCTTTCGGGGCAGTACGGCCTCGGTTCCTTCACAGAGCGCCAGAAGGGCGAAGCTGCAGCTAGCTTCGAGAGGCGGCGGGTGATGATCGAGGCGAGAGAGGCGGCCGCGTGTCCACAGAGGGCACGGAGGGAGTTGAGAGCGTTCTTCCTCTACTTCTTTGGCCGGGTCCTTTTCTCGACGGCCTCTGATAAGGTCTCCTCTCATTCCCTTCTACTAATGCGGGACTTGGAGGGCATGGGGCGCTATGCTTGGGGAGCGGCGATGCTTGCCCACTTGTTTGCGGAGCTCTCGAAGAAAGTCAAGAGGGCTGGAGGAAAGAACCTTGGTGGCTTCGCGCCATTCCTTCAGGTATGTGTAAGTGATGAGTGTCTTCTTCTTGGTTTAGCTTTACTTTGGTCATGATAAATTCCCTCTTGCTTTGTTAGATCTTCGGGTACGAGCACTTCGCCATTGATCGCCCGACTTTGGCTCCGTTCGATCATGCCCTCCCTTGGGCCATGAGATGGGAACCCCGGGGATCTTCCCGCTTGCACCGCCTCGCCCAATTCCGAGAGGCCTTCCGCGTCTTGTCGGAGGAAGAGGTATGAGTTTTCTTTGAATTTCTTTGGCTTGTACTTGGTTTTCTTTTGACTAAGCGCTCTTCCTATCTTTCGATGCTTTTTTAGATGACGTGGAGGCCTTACTCGGAGGAGGTTCCTGAGGCCCTGGCGCGAGACATCTGGCTGATCTACTTTAATGAGGTCGTGTTCCATGCGATCAGCCGGGTCGTCCGTCAGCTTGGGTACCATCAGTGGGTGCCCGATCCTCTTCCGCGGCGCCCTTCGATTCCGGTGGCCGGGATTCCTCGGGACACGAATCTCCCGAGGAATTACGCGACGTACGTGGCGGGATGGATGGGTCGAGGCGTCTTGGTAGAGCGTCGTCCTGAGGTGACTTCGAGTGACGAATACCTAGCTTGGTATCGTCGGGAGTATGCGGATATCCTCGGGACGATGGAGGAGGAGATCCCGGACGCTTATGTAAGTTGAAAAAATCTCTTCTATTCCTCGTTCTCCTTTGCTTTGAGCATCTTCTGAATGGTGTTTCTTTTTGTAGGTTGAGTTGAATGAGATGGAGAAGAGGCTCAAGACCGCCAATGAGCACCTCCAAGCGCGGGCCAGGCAGATAGAGGCGTTGCGGGCACAGAGAGGACGCTTGCAGGACCAGGTCCGGGTCCTCGAGGCTCAGGTGGATGCTCTGTCGAGAGCGAGGGCCGATGGCGCTTCTTCTTCTTCCGTCCCTCCTCCTTCCGTGGTTTCCGAGCAGGAGCTCGAGCTGACGAGGGAATTGGATGTGGCCCGAAGTGAGTTGATGGCCATACGGATGGAGTTGGGCCAGGCGAGGGGCAGGGCTTCCCGGGCTGAGGAGGAGGTGGACCGGCTGAGGTCCATGATAGCCTCGAGGGAGGAGGGGTTCATTACCCTAGGCCGTGAGAGGGACTCCCTCCAGATGAGGGTGTCGGAGTTGGAGGCTTCGGCGGGTGTTCCCGGAGGTTTGATGGGAGACCTGGTTCGTTCTCTCCAGGCGGCCGGGGATAGGGACAGAGAGGCACTCAGGGCGTCGGAAGCGAGGGCGCGGGAGTTGGAGGAGAGGTTGAGGGTTGCTGAGGATCGGGCCAGAGGGACAGAGAGTCGCCTCCGACAGAGATTGGAGAGGAGAGACAGAGACATGCAGCAGGTCCGTCTCTGGGAGGCCACCATGAGGGGGAAGTTGGTCGGAGGGGGCTCTATGACCGAGGCGGACCTTGATCTTCTTCCACTTGAGCCTGACCATTCTCTCTCGGCTTCCTTGGCTACCGGGGCCACCTTTAGCCGTGCCTCTCGTCCTTCGGCGTCTCGGAGTCGTGGGATATATGCGAGGGCCGCGTCTTCGGTTCGAGAGACTCCTGCTGCTCCTGATGTTCCAGAGGTTCAGTCTTCTCCTCATCCACCGCTCCCTTCTCAGCCAAGTCAGGACGTTCCTCCTACTCAGCCTCCAGCGGATGATGATACGCCGAGGTATAGCTTTTGTGTCTTGGTTTTAAGTAGAAGAATAGTATATATGCGATGAATTCATGCTTTTCTTCTTTTGTTTTGACTTAGGTGATATTTCGGTGAGATATAGCTCAAGACTTTCGGATTTTGGAGCACTTTGAAGGAAGAGATTCCCTTTTATGCCCTCTTTTAGTTTTTAGAAAAATAGTCTTTTAGTTTTTATGCCCTCTTTTAGGTTTTGGGTGGGACAATTTAATCATTCTCCTTTATATGCATGTGTTTAGAGTAGTTTAGCACGGATGGTTCATGGATATGTATGTTTGTGTAGATGAATCTTGGTTTCATAGGTTTGATTCATGGATGGATATATGATTTTGAGATATGGTTGTTTTCGGAGTGTATTTATATTGGTTTTATGAATGTATATGCGTATGAAGTGTGTGTATGCGATTTTTGGAATGAAATGTTTTTTTAACAGGTATTTGGAGATACGAAGATTTGATTAATAATAGGACTGACAGCACTGGAATAGGTGCACACTAGCCGCCCAGTGAGGGGCGGCTAGTTGTGTTTAGCCGCCCCCTGCCTGGGGCATCCTTACCTGGAACAAAGGGCAGGGGCGGCTAGTACAAACTAGCCGCCCATTGAGGGGCGGCTAGTCGAGCTTAGCCGCCCCCTGCCTGGGGCATTTTGGGCCTGCTGCTCCTGTCTGCTGCTGCTGCTGAAAGTCTTTGCGACCGTTCTAACCTTCAGTACCTAAAAAAAACATTCTTTCCATGGACTAAGTATTAAATTCGTCCAGATTGTGCCCCTGCACCGACTTTCGAGCCCTTCTTGCTTGAATCGTCATGGGCTACAATCCATCTTAAGGCGGAATGGAAATATAACTGCGAGAAAGTAAAGCGCGGGAGACCAGGCTTTAGTGCGCAAGGAAGGGATTCCAAGTGCGTGAGTGAAGAAGAACTTATGTGTAGGAGTTGGGGACAATTTCTTCTCACGCATGTGCGGAAGGGCATGAGGTGAGTGGGGACAATTTTAATATTTGTGGGGACAATATGTGGGGACAATTTTAATATGTGGGGACAATTTTCAAGAAAATCGGATGCCAAGGTGTTTTGGAAAAGGAAAATGCACGCTTATGCGTAAGTATATGTGGCATAAGGGGGCATTTTAGTTCTTCAATGACTTTTCTTGTGAGAGGGCAATGTTCTCGACTTTCTGAAGTAAAGGATGCCATCAAATCCCCGTGGAGGAGCCCTTGTGGTCACCCATGTCCGGACCAGGATTGTATTTGAATGGTATAGGTCTTAGGTGTCGATTTTTTCTAGGTTCATGGGTTTCAAATGCTTAATCGTATTATTCTAAACATGCTGAAAAATCCATGAATGTACCAAGAGTCAAGTCAAATAAGCTTCCTTTGGATATGCAAGTTTCTAAATGAACTCGCGTGAGTGTGTGTGTAGGTGTAAACCTGGACGTGATCTACCCTTGGTCAAAATTTCGCTTTTCCCAGCGGACATAGCTCAATTTTGAACCCCCATTGCAAAAAAAAAAAAAAAATAAAGGGGAGAGGGTGAATGAGGTAAGAATAGCGTATACCGTGCGTAAAGGCGTTAAAGCCTGCTAAATAGAGAGTTTAACCCGTTCACTTGGGTGTTTGGCCTCTCCTTGCCTGACTTTCTCTTATTTTTTTTTCTTTTTTTTGTGTTGTGTTTTGATTTGAGGGGGGGGGGCTCTTCTGTTTTTCACCCCGATTCTTTTCATGCTTCCCCTCTAGAAGTGTTTATATAGTGCCAGAGCCAGTTTTTGGGGCATATGCTAGGTCCGGGTAACTCCTCATTTTGACCTAGGGTTAATACGAGCGGGGCGGAAATAAGGGATATTTTGCTTTGGGGAGTTTTAAATTGTCCCAGTCTACGGGGTAGGCAATTGTTCTTCCATCAGGCAAATCTAGTCGAGTTATACGTGTGTGAAGGGAGTGACATGATTTGGCGGAAACGTGTTCAAATAGATACGAGTTTATCTTTGAGAGTCTTATAATTCTATCATCAAGCACTAAACGCTGGAAATCGCAGGAAGGAAGAATAATAGTTCTTAAGTATTGAAAGCTTTTTCATGCATGGAATTTCTTCAGATAAAGTGCATTCCACGAACCTGGAACCTCGACTCCTTCGGCATCTACCAGGCGGTAGGCATTCCCGGAATAGGCATGGGTGATCACATAGGGTCCCTCCCATGTGGGTTGCAGCTTTCCTCTCGGGTGAGGCTGTCTTGATGGCATGATTTGCTTAAGTACTAATTCCCCGATTTCGAATTTTCTTTTTATCACCTTCTTTTCAAATGCCCTTGCCACCCTTCTTTGGTAGGCCTGGGCATGGTCTGCCGCTCTTAATCTCTTCTCGTCCAGTAGTTCGAGGCGTAGTAAAGACAAATGCATACTTATGTTTTTGGAAAGGGGCCTGTGTCGGCGAAAAGATATGTTTTTGGAAGGAATGGAGATAAAGTGTGGAAAACGATTTTGTTTTTAGAAGACAAGTATGGAAAGATAGTTCGTAAAAATGTCTTTCGGCGGAAGTACGGATTTGTAAAATATTTTGTTTTGAAGAAAGGTGTGGAAGCGCAGATTTGGAAAACATTTTCGTCGTGAAGAAGAGTGTGGAAATGTAGTTTGTAAATATTTTCATGGGTTTTTTTTTTTTTGTTTTTTTTTGGAAATGATGTAAAGACAGTTAGAAAATATTTTTTTGTTTTGAAGAAAGACGTGGGGGGTAAAGCTGGAAACAAGTATGTCCAAGGTTGAGAAATGAAAGCTGATTAGCATGTATTTTTTTTTGGATTTTGCTTTCTTTTTGGAAGCAGGTAAACAAATATGTATAGGAGTTGAAAGCGAAAGCTAGTAAACAAATATTTTGATCTTTTGATTTTTAGAAAAGCTGTAAACAAATATGTACAGGATGATGAAAGACGAAAGCTGGTAAACAAATATTTTGGTCTTTTGATTTTTTTTGAAAAAGCTGTAAACAAATATGTACAGGATGATGAAAGCTTACCCGGGAGTATCGGTACCTGGTTCTTGAATTTGTATTGCCTCCTCGGGTCGGCTTCTTTTTGATGGCCGGCTAATGTCTGGTGGGGGTCCCCTGTTCCCAAATTCTCCCTCCCTAAGTCTCTTCAGGGGCCTCCCTTGATGGAGCAGTTCTTCGTCTGTGGCGCCTGGTTGCCAACATGCGAGCACCTCTAGCCGGATGCGCATGGCGCAGACGCTCCAATTTCGGGCCTGAGTATTATTAGAGCGCGCCTCTCCCCATATGGATATTACCTTCCCGCGGTACGGGAAGCGAAGACATTGGTGTCGGGTGGATGAGACGGCTTCGATGCTGTTGAGCCATGTCCTCCCAACAATCAGAGGGTGGGGTGATTGAATGTTCATCACCATGCAGTTAACGATGGTGGAGACTGGGCCGATCTTCAGTGGGAGCGTGACTAGCCCGCAGGCGTTCTTGCGTGTGCTGTCGAAGGCATAAATGTATTCGTCTGAGGGCTCCAATCTAGGAACCCGGCCTTCTAGCTTTTGGTAGGCGGAATATGTAAGGACGTTAGTTTCCGCTCCCGTGTCAATGAGAATATGACGGAATTCCCTTCCCCCGAGTATGGCGGTGATTGGGAGGGGCGCGGAACGTGCTCTAGCTTTTGCGACTTCATGGGGGAGGAAGGTGATCGAGTTGGGCTCCGCAAGATTGCTTGGTGGACGCTGGGTCCTGGCCGCTTCTTCTGAGGGAGAGTTGTTGTCACAAGGGGACCCAGGTGGGCTACCGCCTTCATTTTCGTTCCTCGGTCGGAGGGCTAAGGTGAACATATTGTGTATGGCCCAATTGTTCTCGTTCTCGTATTGGAGGCGTGCTTCTCCCCAAATTGTCAGTACATGATTCAAGAAGGGCAGTCGAAGGCATTGGTGTCGGGGGGAACAGATAGCTTGGATGCTGTCTAACCACGGTCGCCCTAGCATCAATGGGTACCTCGTGTCGATGTCGGCCACGAAGCAGGTTACTTCGCAGATGAGAGGTCCGACGGACAGCTCGAATGTTCCGGGGCCGCGGAGAGTCTTCCCGGTATGGTTGAAAGCTTGGATAGTATGGTGGGCCGGTTGGACGGGAAGACGGCCTTGTCCGGGTATCTTCTGGTAAGTGGAGCATGTCATTATGTTCATGCCCGATCCTGGGTCTACAAAGATGTTGTTCAGCCACAACATCTGGAGTCGTCCGCGGATGTGTAGGGGGTAGACTCGCAGTCGGGGATCTGGGAGGTCTTGGTCAGTGAATGAAATGGTCATTGGGCGGCGGGGGCCATTGACAGTGTCGGTACTCTTAGAGGACCCGTTGTCGTCCGAATGCAGATCATCCGACGTACATTCCCCTCCTTCGGGTCCTTCGCTAGCTCCTTCGGGGATCTCCTCGAATGGCTCTTCTTCTTCGTCTTCTCCCGGGTTTTCTAGTCCGCTTTCGTCGGACTCGAGGTTGATGACTGCGGGGAGGGCGAGGAGTGCGTCTTCTTCTTCGCCATAGAGTATGGCGAGGTCATGGTCGTCGAGGTTCAGCTGGAAGGGCTCGTTCTGCTCTTCCTCCTCGGACTCTTCGGATAGGCTGCCATCAGTAGCATCTTCCGAGCTGCTTGGTTCTGGCGATGGTTGTCTCCCTCTCCTGATCATGTTGACCGAGTGGGCTCTAGATGTGGAGGCTTGGGTGTGACCTGGCAAGGGGTCAGTTAATATGCCAAGTGGCTTGGGTGCTTGGGGATTTCCCTGGCTCAGATGGCCTTTGATCATGGCCCAGTCAAGGCGCCTGTCATCATTAAGATCATAAACGAAGTCCCGAAAAATAATGCATTGTTCTACGGTATGGCCATATTGTTGATGATATTGACAGTAACGCGCCGTGCTGGCCCCGGGTAGTGAAGGCCTGGCGTCGGGGAGGGAGATACTATTTGTGTCCAACATCACCCTAAAGATCCTAGTTAAAGTTTCTGGGAGGGGAGGGTAAGAGTCCCTCTTTCCCATTCGTCTTTGGTCGTAGGATGCGGGAGGTCTAACCTCGTTATAAGAGCTTTGTATGGGTTGCCTAGGGGTTGGATTTTGTGCTCTTGGGGGAGCAGAGTAAAAGGGAGCCCGAGTTTGAGTCTGGCTCTGGATTATAGGGCTTTGGAGTGGGAAATTTTGGACTGTGGGGTTTTGTCGTATTGGCACGGGGACGGGTACTGATCGAGGGGTAAAATGTTGATTTGCTTGCCGAGGCGGTGCATATCCGGATGATCCGGGCGTGTACTGTCTCGGAGCTGTTCCTCGGTCAGGAACTCGTGCTCCGTTCGGGTAGAGTGCCGATACTTGGTTAATGATCCCCTCTACCGTGGGGGTTTGCGCCTTACGAGGCGGTTGTCCAACCCTATGGCTGATAGGTGGGGACTGGGTTTGTACTGCTGGGGCTGCACAACGGGAAATCCTGTTGTGGCTGTCAATCAGAAGTTGATACGTAGTGCAGTCTCCGTACGAAAGGCTCGTGCGGAGCTCTGGACTCAAGCTCTGTAACATCATGTCAATTTCTTGACATTCTGTGAGTTGCAGGCCGGTTCGGTGGACAAGGGTGCGCCACCGAGACACGTATTGTTCGAATTCCTCCCTAGGCCTCATTCTCTCTACGGTTAAATCTGAAATAGAGGGGGTCCTAATCCTCTGGTAACCGTAGCGGCCCAAGAATTTCTCGCTTACAGCCGAGAAATTCGACAAGTGATCTACAGGGAGGACGGAGAACCATTGTAGTGCTTCTCCTTCCAATGATTTCTGGAAGAGGAAGACTAGTAGAGGTTGATTATCTAGAAATGGGCGTGCGTCTAGATAAAAGGCAGTTAAATGAATGTCTGGGTCTCCACGACCGTTGTACCGGCGGAATTTGGGGACTTTGAATCCCTCCGGTAGGTGGACTGACGGGATTTGTCTCAGGTTATGTAGAGACATGTGTTTGGGGGCCGAGGGACCAGTCTCGGAGAGAATTCTCCGGATGGTATCGTCCAGTGTTTCTCCCCGGGGAGGGCTGCCTAGCGGTCCCGGGTTTGGGGTGGTCTGGTAGGGGCCTGGGGTGGAAACAACTGGGAATTTTGGATTCGCGGGGAAAGGGGGGTGAATTAAAAGACGCTCGGGTTGACCGAGTGACTGGGTGTGAATGGGGTTTTGGGAATGGGTTTAGGTGTTTCGACAGGGGTTTCCTGTCTTGAGGTCTTGGTATGACGGTAGTCAGCGATGTCATGAAACATGTCCTCTACCGTCTGGTACCCTAGACTAGCCATTCTTTCCTCTAGATGGGTCAGGAACTGTGTGGCCTGACCCTCTTGGTGATTCCTTTCCTCTAATATCTCCTCTTCTATGTGGGATTCCATGACGTAAAGTGGGGATGAATACAGATTGAAAGCAGTAAATAAAGCAGTAAAGGATTGCGCAGCTGTGTGCGACTTACGAAAGCAGTAAAGGATTAAGCAGCTGTGTGCGACTTACGAAAGCAGTAAAGGATTGCGCAGCTGTGTGCGCTTACAAAAGCAGTAAAGGATGTTATAATGCACAGTAGAAGAGGATTTAATTCAAGGAGTGAGAAACTCTAACCTTCCTAGAGGGTTGATAGCATTTTAGTCAAGTTTGTAAAAGGGGGCAGAAGAGGATTACCTTTTGTTGTTTTTCACGAGGGAGGTCCCACCGTGATCGCCAGAATTTGTCGGTGTCGAAAAAATCCGCGTGTGTGGGGTTTCTTCGGAGGGTTCGGATCGGATGCGTGCCCTGGCGGGCTCGGCCGGATCGTCTTCTCGGAAGGGGTGAGGGTGTGGTTCCTTGTCGAGGCGCCCGACAGCGGCCCAAGAGGATTCAAGGGGGGGGAGGGTTTGTGATCGCCACCTGCTTTTTCAAAAAAACAGGAAAGGGTTTGGGTCGGATTTGATCGCCTACGTGGGGAGTTTGTGGGGTCTCCGCTCTGAGACACGGATATACCGTACACAGAGGTGAAAAACAGGTAATCCTATTCTGCTTCCGGGCTTGACTAAAGGAGTTATGGGTCAAAGGGATGTTGATATGGGGTGTGGATAGGGGGCGGCTAGTTGTGGTTAGCCGTCGGCCAGGGGGCGGCTAGCTAGGGTTAGCCGTCCAGGGTCTGGGGGGATTTGGGCAGGGGTTTGGTAGGAAAAGGGTGGGGTCTTGGGCAGAGGCTAAGCTAGGTTTAGCCTGGGTTTATGGAGGGTGGGATGAGAGGGTATTTTATGTAGGGAATGGGTGTTTCTCTCACAAAAGGGGCTCTCTCTCTCTCTCTCTCTCTTGGGATTTCTGGTGGTGGAAGGGTTTGAAGATGAATTGGTGATTGTTGTGGATTTTGTTGGCTGTGTTGGTTGTTGTTGAAGGCTTGGGACCTCCTCTATTTATAGTAAAAGAGAAGTAGGAAAATATCCCGAGGGTAATGGAGTGGGTTGGCTTCGATTGGACCTCTCATTAATGCTCTGGTTCTTCTGCCAGAGAACAGGTGAAGGGCGGCTAGTGCTAACTAGCCGCCCGGGATGGGGTGGCTACTTTCTGGTAGCCGCCCCTATCATGACCTGCCAAATGTCCCATCTCTGACAAGCGGTGGCTTGGGTCGGCTACTTGGTTTGATCCGGTCAAGAGAGGGCGGCTAAAGGTCATGACCCGCCGCAATGATCAGCATTTAATATTGCTTTATGTCCCATCCAGGGAACTGGTCCAAAGTCGGCCAGGGGGCGGTTAGGGGGGGCGGCTAGTGTAAACTAGCCGCCCAGGAAGGGGCGGCTAGTTAGGGATAGCCGCCCCTTTTCAGGGACCTTAGGTTTTTAGGGTTTTGGTTTTGGTTTAGGTCTGGGTTAGGGTTTGGCTTAGGTTTAGGGTTTGAGCTAGGGTTTGGGGTTAGGTCAAGGTTTAGGGTTTCCGGTTTAGGGTTAGGTCAAGGCTGGGATTAGATTTTAGGTTTAGGGTTTGGTTAGGTCAAGGTTTAGGGTTTCCGGTTTAGGGTTAGGTCAAGGCTGGGATTAGGTTTTAGGTTTAGGGTTTGTTTAGGTCAAGGTTCTAGGGTTTCCGGTTTAGGGTTAGGTCAAGGCTAGGGTTAGGGTTTCTGGTTTATCGAACCTTTGGTTCTCTATCAGTGTCCACTTGTGGGATATTTCCGTGTGTTACTTGAAGTATTTCTGTCTCTCTGGACGGTCAAAATTGGGGTATCTACATCGACGTGCTAAAATACTGATGGGTCGTACCTCAAATGTCAAATCCGTATGAACCTCTAAAGGTTGATAATCGATAACGTGCGACGGATCTGTATAATATTTCCTCAACATGGACACATGAAACACATTATGAACGCCTCCCAACTGCGGTGGCAATGCAAGCCGGTATGCTGACGTACCAATCCTCTCTAGGATCTCAAATGGACCAGTATATCTAGGGCCCAACTTGCCCTTATTCCCAAACCTCATCACCCCTTTCGTCGGTGATATCTTCAAGAAAACGTGGTCCCCAACTCGAAACTCCAAATCTCTCCTTCTGTTATCGGCATAGCTCTTTTGCCGACTCTGAGCTGTTCTAAGCCGATCCCTGATGATACGAACCGTGTCGGTCGATTGTTGCACGATTTCTGGTCCAAGCATCTGTCGATCTCCCACCTCATCCCAGCAAATAGGAGTCCTACACCGCCTACCATACAATGCCTCAAAGGGTGCCATCCCAATGCTGCTATGATAGCTATTATTGTAGGCAAACTCCATCAATGGTAGGTTCTTTTCCCATCCACCCTCAAATTCAAGAACGGATGCTCTCAACATGTCCTCAAGAGTCTGGATGGTCCTCTCAGATTGACCATCGGTCTGGAGGTGAAATGTTGTGCTAAACTGCAATCTGGTCCCCAAAGCTTGCTGTAGACCTCTCCAAAAATGCGATGTAAACCTTGGATCACGGTCTGATATGATACTGACAGGCACTCCATGATATCGAACAACTCCTTCAATATACTTAGCCGCCAGACTATCCATTTACTGCGTAGCTCGGACAGCAAGAAAGTGGGCTGATTTTGTCAGTCTGTCCACGATAACCCATATGGTATCGCACCCCTTCTGGGATCGAGGTAAACCGCACACGAAATCCATAGTGACATGTTCCCACTTCCATTCTGGCACCTCCAATGGTTGCAACAGGCCTCCCGATCGCTGGTGTTCTGCTTTGACCCTTTGACAGGTCAGACATCTCCCAGCGAACTTCGCAATATCCTTCTTCATGCCTCGCCACCAATACAAGCCTCGCAGATTCTGGTACATCTTTGTGCTACCAGGATGCATTGTGTATGCAGAATGGTGTGCCTCCTGTAGGATCTCTCGTTGGATCTCCTCATCTGGCGGAACCCAAATCCTTCCTCGGAAGCAGAGCAATCCATCTGTCCTCATCTTCCACTCTGAATCTGTTGCCTCAGACTCAGCTACACGACGAAACTCCTCAAACTCGACATCCTTCCTCTGAGCTTCTCCGATCTGAGTCAACAAGATCGGTTGTACCCTCATTTGGGCGATCAAAACTCCTGGCCTTCCCATTTGCAATATCACATCAGAGTCTCGAACTTGCTGGAGCAAACACCACTCATGAACCATTAGGTGCGCCACACTTGCAGCTGACTTTCTGCTTAGAGCATCAGCAATGACGTTCGCCTTCCCGGGATGGTATTGAATGGTGCAGTCATAATCCTTCAAAAGTTCGAGCCACCGTCTCTGACGAAGGTTCAATTCCTTCTGTGAAAATAAATATCTTAAGCTCTTGTGGTCTGTGAATAACTCAAATTTCTCACCATAAAGATGGTGCCTCCATATCTTCAATGCAAAAACTACGGCTGCCAATTCCAGATCATGGATAGGATAGTTCTGCTCATTCGGCTTCAATTGTCTCGATGCATAAGCTACTACCTTGCCATGTTGCATCAATACACAACCCAGCCCTCTTCGTGAGGCATCACTATAGACCACAAAGCCTCCTGTACTATCAGGAATAGTGAGAATCGGAGCTGAAGTCAAACGCCTCTTCAACTCCTCGAAACTGGCTTCACACTTATCTGTCCATTCAAATCTAGCATTCTTCTCTGTTAGACGAGTCAGTGGGGCGCTTCCAGCTCATCACTGCCTCCACCTTAGCAGGGTCCACCTCAACTCCCTTCTTCGAGATCACATGCCCTAAGAATGTCACTTTCTCCAACCAGAATTCACACTTGCTGAATTTAGCATACAACTTGTGTGCTTGTAGGACACCAAGGACAATCCTCAGGTGTTGCGCATGCTCCTCTCGATGGGTTGTCTCAACAAATGGGCCATCCAGTTCCTCCAACATGACCTACTCTAGATGCAGTAACACCACTCAGTGGTGCATGGGCACGCGCTATCTCCACCAGGTTTTGTTCCAGCAACAAAGCTCGCTCTAATACAAGGGCATAGGTGGGAAACTTCAATGCAGTCAATGTGATACGGATATCAGGACGAAGTCCCCTCTCAAATCTCCTTGCCCGAGCCTCCTCATCTCGCAATACATGTGCTCCAAATCGCGATAGACAAGTAAATTCTGCATCATACTCGGCCACTGATCATCGCCCCTGCTGCAGATACAGAAACTCCTGCTCCTTCTCCCTCCGAACTGCCTCTGGAAAATATTTCTCATTGAAAAGTTGTATAAACCTCTCCCAGGTGATCGAGGATGTCTGCGTATGCTCTATCATACGCCACCACAACTCTGCATCGCCAGCCAATTGGAATAGCGTCAAAGGAACCCTATCCTCCTCCTGGCACTTGATCGCCCGGAAGGTCTTCTCTAACAAGAATAACCACTCCTCTGCAATCAATGGATCTGTCGTACCATAGAACAGTGGTGGAGCCATCCTCATGAAAGTATCATACATCCCCCGCTCCTTGGCTATCGCATTCGTCTGCCTGAGCTCCAGGGTAGCATTAATATGCTCCCGTAATGTCCCTGTCATGTCCCCAATGGCCTGGATCACCTTAGCAGCATCTGATGATTCCGGATGAGCCGCAGGCGTCAATTCAGATCCCTGATCCATCAAGACCTACAAAACACAACATCACAAAAATTAAAAATACCTTCTCCTATCCCAAGTGCTCTGTATAATACTCTAGACAACTAACCCTATCCTATAGCTCTGTTGAACTTCAGCTTAAATCCTCAATCGACTCAATGAGGCTTAGCCTAGGCTCTGATACCAATTGTGGCGGCCCGTGTCCCAAAACGCCAACACGAGCGCGTGACGTGCCTAAAAATCCACCATAATCTCCTTTTTTTTCAAAAACAAAATATCGAAATGTCCACCCTATATAATCACATATGATAACAACCCTGGGATAACAGATAATCAACAAGATATGTATAATCACCTATATCACAACACACACAGGAAAGTTTAAGCAGTCAACAGAGCGGCTAACACACCTCATATACAGTCATCCATATATACAGAGCATTTAACTTAGGCATGATTCGCTAGACCAGCCTCTACCAAAATAATCATATACAGATCCAAAACATCAAACTATACACATCTATATATATACCTATCACCAGCTAGACGTGGCACCAAAAGAAGACTAAGCCAACGTCCACCAACCCCGCCTCTACTCTGCAAAGTAAGAGAAAATAGAATGGAATGAGCGAAAGATGCTCAATAAGTAACCCATACATTCCACGCACAAGGAAAACAAGAATGACATCCAAAGTCAAGCTCAGTAATCTCAATAAACACCAGGTCAAAGTATAATGACAAATGAAATCACTGTATAAGCATCAGCGGAGAACAATAACATCGCTGATATATAAACATAGGAATGAATAGCTGAAACTAACACCTCACAACTGATAAAGCCAATGAATATCATCAAAATGTATCACCATTGGACTGAAAGCAAGTACTCTGAAATTACCCATCAATCAAAAGGATGTTAATTAAATCACTGATGACCCTGGAAATGTCACAATGCTACAAGAATGATAAGGAAATCACAATTCTGGTCCCCAAATGTCCAAAGCGTAGGATTGACCATCTGCACGACCCCACCATCTTGGCCCCTATGTCCAAGATATCCACATACCTCGCGTGTGGCCCTCGGAACGTCCACCGCGGATTCACTACCTGGCCCTCGGAACGTCCAAGCACGGCAGGGTATTCTCAAGTCCCCCTCGCTGGACCGTACGTACTTATGCGCGCTAGGGAGGCAAACCTCAACCCTCACTGTAAGGTCTATGATCATCCAACTCCAAGTACACAAGAGGAATATAGAAGCAACGATGTCAATCATACTACAAGGCTTTATGGTCAAACAACACGAGCACACAGATCATAGGTTCATAGAAAGACACTAAGATGGATACATATCATGATCAAAGACAGGCTCACGATACTAACAAGTCAATTATAAGCTCACGAGATATAAATAAGGAAAGTAAGCTGGAATCCAATAAAGAATAACTCCAAGATACAAATAGACCAATTATAGAGAATAACTCCAAGATATAAATAGACAATTATCAGAATATTTTAGAATCTAAAACAACCACAGTCTAACAACAATGAAGGAATATGTGTCAATAATAGGCCATTTAAATGTGGTACTCACAATCAAAATCATATGGATTATCAAAATAAAATTGAATAGCCTCAACAACAATAAAATGTGAGGTGGAATAGAATAAGTAATGTCGAATCAACAATACTACGCGGAACGGAATTGAACAGATAATAGAATGGAACGAAACAAGCAAATATCGATCAGGTTACTTACAACAATACAACGTGGAATGAAATGGAACAGGCAAAAGTCAAACGGGTTACTTACAATAATACAACGTGGAATGGAACAGAACAAGCAAAATCGATCGGGTTACTTACCTCACAATTCACAATCCCAAGCTGGACTCACCCTATTCCAGCTCCTAAACCACGCAGACAGGAATCTACTGATAAAATTATAACCTCAATCAGATACTAAAATATAACCCTATTAATCAAACTAATCCCAAATTCACCGAGACAAACATGACATTCCCACTACAAACCCTAAAATGATACTATAAAATCAACCATCAAATACCTATTTATCTAGCCCCAAAAACATAATCATATTCCAGCCCCAAATCACAAATTTGATTCAAAACTGAAATAAAACAACCCTAGACGAAGAATAACAATGAAAAGAACAAAAATCTTTACCCAATGTATCGCGAAAAATGCTCCACGAAGCTTTTCCCAATTTTTCTAAGTTTTCCCTGATTTTCCCCTTTTTTTTTCTTCAGATAGAGTCTCGGTGACTCTCACTCTCTTTCTCGCAATATATACCACCAACACCACTGACTCACCCTATTAAAAACTTTAGGTTTCGCCAAATTACATAAATGCCCTTCCATTAAAATCTGCGCAGCCTTTACTCAAACAGCCATATCTTCTCGTAGAGAAATCCACTTCACATGAAACAACTTCTGTTGGAAAGATAACGAAAATATCTACAACTTCTATGTTTGAGCCAAGATCAGAAGACGCCTCCAACTATATTTAAAATAACGACGAACAGAAGACCTCGCGATTTATTCTTCTAGGGACATAAATGGTAAAACAGGCATAACTTTTCTAATATAACTCCAAATAACGCCAAACTAATTTTATATGAAAGATAACTCAAAAATGAAGACTTCATATGTTTAGCGCGAATCCAAAATATGCCTTGAAGGTACTTTTCAAAAATTAAACCAAACGTACGACTTCAGGGAGAATAAAAAAAATCAAAAGCTTAATAGCATAAAATTATCCTCTCATGTACCCCAAACACATAAATATTAGCATAAACCAGCATAAGGAGGTCCCGGCTATTACAATACTCGACACATGTAGTGTCGAATCATCATCCAGTTGATGCCACACTGTGAGATTCACACGTCGACACCAAACATGTCGACAATATTTAACATGGTTGATACTCGTTATGTCAAAGATTTTCTATTTTTCTACATGGTCAATACTCTTTATGCCAAAATGTTTGTGTTTGTATATGAGGGGGTGTATATGATTTCTTCTTTTTGGTATGGAATAAAATGGGGGGGGGTATGCAAATTATCCATACCATAAATGGATCTTATTTTCAAAGATCCATATAGACGGGGAGGTGTACCTAGGTTAGAGGGGGGTGCATAAAGTCACCCCACTTTATCATACTTACAATCCAACTCGTAGCCACCCCTCTTTATCATACTTTCATTCAAAAACATGCTCAATATGTAGCTTGAGTTGGAGAAAGTGATCTCCATATAAATAATGACGAGGTCTTCTTTCAGCACCTTTTAATTGTCCAACTAGTTCAAGCAGGCCGGTTCTTATGACAAACGTTCTCAACAATGACAAGGGATAAAAGGATAGTCTTATCAAAGTTTCTGTTGGGTTTGTGGGCCTTCTTTTGGTCCAGCCCATGATGGGCCCTTCTTTTGATTACACAGGTGGGTGTGCCCATGCATGGATGATGTGATGCACGTGAACAGTGCATAATATGTTTTATTAGGTTTTCCTTTCTCTAATAGACGCACGGCAACAGAGGAAAAAGAAATTGTGTGCGGCGGGTTCTGTTCGGTGCAGAGAGAGAGGAGAGAGAGGAGAGTGGAGAGAGAAAGAGAAGAAGAGGTGTTCCTTCTTCAGGTTCCTCCGCGGATTCCGATCTACATCGAGGATGAGTTCTCCATATTATTTGGAAGATTATTTAGGGTTTCATTGAGGTAACCTTGTATCCCTCTTTCATCTTGTATTCCTCAAGTTTTGGGCAAAACTTGAGAGAACATTATTATCATTATTATTTGATATAGTGGATTGTTGCTGGAGTGCCCCGTGGATGTAGGCTTACGCCGAACCACGTTAAATTGGGTGTTTCTTTGTGGTTTGCTTGCTTTTATATTTTTCTGATTGCGCCGGTGATTGATTTGGGCTTCGTATAATTTATTCCGCGATTATTATTATTTATTTCACACAAATAAAATTGTTAAAAATCCCAACAAGTGGTATCAGAGCAAGGTTGAATTTATTTGTGTGAGATAGTTATGGAGAATTCCATTAGCAAGATGATTGATTTGAATAGTTCCAATTGGTTGATGTGGAAGCCCAAGATGGAGGACATCCTTTACTGTAAGGATTTATTTGAACCAATTGAAGGAGATAAAAGCAAACCACAAAAAATGACAAAAGAAGACTGGACCAAGTTGAATAGAAAATGTGTTGCTAATATCCGACAATGGATTGATCCCAGCATATTCCATCACATTGCGAATGAGACGAACGCACACTCTTTATGGAAAACGCTTCAGTCTTTGTATGACAAAAAGACTGCGGGGAATAAAGCGTTTTTAATCAGGAAACTCGTGAATTTAAAGTTCAAAGGTGACAGTGTTACAGAGCATATAAATGAGTTTCAGAGTTTGGTGAATCAGTTGACTAATATGAAGATGACTTTGGATGATGAGTTACAGGCACTACTGCTTTTGGGATCTTTGCCAGATAGTTGGGAGACGTTAGTCGTCACATTGAGTAATTCTGCTCCAGATGGTGTGTTGTCTATGAGTACAGTTACAAACTGCTTGTTGAATGAAGAAACAAGAAGAAAATCAGCGGATACAGATGATGCACAAGCACTTGTCACAGAGAACAGGGGGAGGAGCAATGGTCGAGAACAAGAAAGTCATGGCAGATACAGAAGCAAGTCAAGGTCTGAAGACAAAGCGTGCTACCATTGCGGTAAAGCCGCTCACTTCAAGAGGAATTGCCGAATTTGGAAAACAGAACAGAATGAGGAAAATTATCAGAGGAAGAAAGATGACGACAAGAACATCGTGGCAACTGCATATACGGATGAGTTTGTGGCTCTCTCTTTCGAAAGGAAAAATGCCCGCATATTGTAGATCAGAATACTGAGTGGATAGTTGATACGGGAGCGTCCTACCATGCGACTCCTAAGATGGATTTCTTCACTTCGTACAGGGCAGGAGACTTTGGCATTGTGAAGATGGGAAACACTAGTCACTCAAAGATTGCAGGAATTGGTGATGTGTGTATACGCACTGATGTCGGACACACATTGATTTTGAAAGATGTTCGTCATGTTCTTGATTTGCGCCTCAATATGCTTTCTGGGATCGCTTTGGATCGCCAAGGATTTGAGAATCACTTCGGCAATGGAAAATGGAAGCTCACCAAGGGTTCGCTAGTTGTTACTAGAGGAAAGGCATGTTGTACTTCGTACAAGATAAAGATAAAAGTGTGCCAGGATGGAATAACTGCAGCTGAAGAAGATTCGTCTCCGGATTTATGGCATAGGCGGCTTGGTCACATGAGCGAGAAGGAACTACAAGTTCTGGTAAAGAAGTCTTACATTCCCTTTATCAATGGTACGACTCTTAGCTCTTGTGATTACTGTTTGATTGAAAAGCATTATAAAGTTTCTTTCGATAGATGTTCGAAAAAGAAGTCTAATATTTTGGACTTGATTCACTCTGACGTTTATGGTCCGTTTGAGGTTGAATCGCTTGGTGGCAATAGGTATTTTGCTACGTTTATTGATGATGCATCCAGGAAAGTGTGGGTTTACTTGTTACGAACAAAGGATCAGGTGTTTGAGCACTTTCAGCACTTTCATGCCATGGTGGAACGGGAGACAAGAAAACGGTTGAAGTCACTGCGGACCGTTAATGGAGGAGAGTACAGTTCGAGGAGGTTCAGAGATTATTGCTCGCGTCATGGGATTCGACACGAAAGGACTGAGCCCGGTACTCTACAGCACAATGGTGTCGCAGAACAGATGAATCGCACTATTGTTGAGAAAGTCAGATGTATGTTGAAGAAGGCTAAATTGCCTGAAACCTTCTGGGGTGAAGCTATTTCGACTGCCTGCTATTTGATGAACAGGTCACCATCAGTTCCTTTGGATATGGAGATTTCAGAGAAGGTTTGGTCCAGTACTGAGGTTTCGTATTCGCATCTGAAGGTCTTTGGATGTAAAGCTATAGCGCTTGTACCCAAAGAGGAGAGACAGAAGCTAGATGAAGCAGTCTCATGTATCTTCGTTGGTTATGGAAATGAATTCGGCTATAGGCTATGGGATCCAGCAACGAAGAGGATTGTTCGGCACAGGAATGTCGTCTTCTACGAAAACCAGACTATTGAAGATTTCGATGGTGTTCCGAAATTAGTTGGTGGTGTTGCAGATTTGACATCGATTCCTTCTCCGATTCAGCCGGCTACAGATGAGGAGAAGATGAGAAATAAATACTTCGATAAGGTGCTAGAGATACCTGACGTTGATGAAGATTCAGAACAGGAAGCTCTTGAGCAGGGGGAGCTGTGCCATCAGTCAGAGACTACAGAGATTCCGATGAAGATATCATCGAGAGAACATAGACCATCATTGAGTTACCCCACCTTTGAGTATATCTTTTTTACTGAAGAGGGGGAGGCAAAAGGTTTTCGAGATGCACAGTCTCATGAAGAACAAGATGAGTTCGAGCTTTGCGAAAAGTCAGACAGTGCGGACTCCAGGTGAGGAGTCGCGGATCGAGTTCCTCCCTCAATGGGCTGGAGGGGGAGATTGTTGGGTTTGTGGGCCTTCTTTTGGTCCAGCCCATGATGGGCCCTTCTTTTGATTACACAGGTGGGTGTGCCCATGCATGGATGATGTGATGCACGTGAACAGTGCATAATATGTTTTATTAGGTTTTCCTTTCTCTAATAGACGCACGGCAACAGAGGAAAAAGAAATTGTGTGCGGCGGGTTCTGTTCGGTGCAGAGAGAGAGGAGAGAGAGGAGAGTGGAGAGAGAAAGAGAAGAAGAGGTGTTCCTTCTTCAGGTTCCTCCGCGGATTCCGATCTACATCGAGGTTGAGTTCTCCATATTATTTGGAAGATTATTTAGGGTTTCATTGAGGTAACCTTGTATCCCTCTTTCATCTTGTATTCCTCAAGTTTTGGGCAAAACTTGAGAGAACATTATTATCATTATTATTTGATATAGTGGATTGTTGCTGGAGTGCCCCGTGGATGTAGGCTTACGCAGAACCACGTTAAATTGGGTGTTTCTTTGTGGTTTGCTTGCTTTTATATTTTTCTGATTGCGCCGGTGATTGATTTGGGCTTCGTATAATTTATTCCGCGATTATTATTATTTATTTTACACAAATAAAATTGTTAAAAATCCCAACAGTTTCTAGCAATAGAGATGGTCAATCATGTGGTTGAAGAGGACGGTCTTCCTTGGGTGAGAGTTATACCCATTTACTCTTGAGCCTCTTGGCTATATGCTTATATTGACCCATTACCCCCTCAATTGTCATGTGCCCCCCTATGTGGGGGTAATACCCACCTTTGATACCAATTTTAGTGTACAAGGCTAATACACGACACACAAAGATATTTTATGTTTTATCCCTTATCAGACTCACAATCTTAAAACGTGTATTTGTGTATAAGGATTGTGCTCACATATAAATACATACATATCATTCTCGTTAGACAATGTGAGATTGTTCTCACCTCATTTACATCTATCTAAATCCATTTGGGACTCTTGGGCCTCTATCTATCTCATCTAGTGGTATTACCTTAATACATAAATTATGATGAAGTTGAATCAATAAACAACCTTTGATTTTATAATAGTTTATCGAAGATTAGATTTTGTAATAGTTATTAGAGGTCATTTGAAATTTTAACGGATGGTTCTAATAATTTAATTAGTACAATTTGATGAAATAGATATTATTTAAGGGTTAAAGACATCTAAGTCCCTGTAAACATGAATAATCCCATATAAATCCCTATCAAAGTTGGGGCAGACGTACAAATCTTTGAAAACTCACAAAAACCGGTATACATCCCTATCCTTAATAAAATTTAATCACAATTCAAATTATCTTTGTTAACCCTAACTCGTACAATGAAATGACTAAATTATCCATAATTTTTCAACTCCTCCAAACAATGTCGAGGTAGAAGATGAAAAAATATAAAAGTTCTATAAAAATAATTTGGTCTTTTACGTGGATTAATTTGTATTTATGATTATTTATAGGAACTATAATGCCTACACAAGTACATGGTGATGAAATAGTAATTATGATTATTTATAGGAACTATAATGCCTACACAAGTACATGATGATGAAATATTATGAAAATATTCCGTTAATTTGGATGAAAATTTCATCTAGGGATGATAATTGGGATTTTATGAGTTCTTATGAACTTGTATGTGTGTCCCAACTTTAACAGAGACATATATGGTATTACCATTGTTTGTAAGTATGTAAATGTCTTTAATCCATTATTTAAATATTCAATGAAGAAATAGCTAATATAAGATTATCCTTTCAAGATGTTAACATTTTAATTTTGAATTCGATATAAATAGATCATCTAGATGCATCAATTCTCATAGTTGTCCTTTGACAACATGCGAACTTGATGATGCATCATAGACATCATTTCACAACTATGTGAGAAAATAGATCTCAGAGTGCTCTGATATTATTTGTTAAGGTCTTAATACCCCACATCACTCTCATCAAAGAAGACACAAGAGAGAAATACACTTTTTATGGGACTTCTTTTCTTATTTATACTGAATTGATTTGGTACACAACCCCTTCATAACTTCATATAGGGTGTTTTGTGACTTGGAGAACAAGAAAAACAAATCTAAAAAATATACATAAAAATTTAAAATACTAATTAGGGCCATTAAAACATCATCAAAACATTCCATAGCCCATACTATATATATATATATATATATATATATATATATATATATATATATATATATATATATATATATATATCGAGTGATTCAGTGCGGGAATGCGGGAAATGACGTCGATCGTTCGATCGCGGGTCCATCGCATCCAACGGTCGAGATGAATCGCCCCCGACCGTCTGATGCGATAGACCGGTGATCGACGGCCTGTGATCGCTTCCCGCACGACCGCATTCCTGCACCGAATCACTTCCCATATATATATATATATATATATATATATATATATATATATATATATATATATATATATACTCACTTATTTATTATCTTTTCTTGTTTGGTGATGGTGAGATCTTCTACCTTTTAATTTGCAATTTCCAACAAAATTTGTAAATTCGTCGGATGGTTGATAATGTGGGCTATTTGGAAGGCTCGAGAATATTTTCAAGGGGTAGTGTATCTACTTTCTACATAGAAAACTTATGGAAGGCCACCATCAGCATCATCACAGAGTGGGGAGAGGCACTCATCGGACCTAAAAGGATGGAAATTATAGGAGGATCTTTTCACATCATGGAGTAATTAAGGAGTTTTCTCTTTGGTGCACAAGCTTGGCACACCGGACTCTTTCAGTAGCTATTACAAAGGAGAGGGGTAGTCAATTAGGATTTTCATGGACAAAATGTTTATGTTCATGGATTTATAAATCTTATGTTATTCAATCAGGACATTGGTTCATAGACAAAAAGTCTAGCGTTATTCAATTGAGACATTATTTTGTATACAAAAAGTCCAGCATTATTCGATCGAATCATTATTTCGTTGACATAAAGTCCATTGTTATTCAATTGAGACATTATTTCATAGACAAAAAATCTAGTGTTATTCGATTGAGACGTTATTTCGTAGATAAAAGTCCAATGTTTTTCGATTGAGGCTCCTCATAGTAAACATTTTGTCATGTGTTATTCAATTTAAATATGATTTGTGAAGACTTTCATAAGTTATAGATTTTTTTGGATTTTATAAAGAGAAATATAAAGGAAAAAATTATTTCAAAATCCCACACAAATTGGTGGGATTCTCATGGACTTTTATTCTAGCATTGTGAATATTTCTTTTTTTTTCTTTAATAGAACTTTTTTTTTATGGATGATGATTATCTCATGCCTTTCATACTTTTATTCTCGTATCAGTCTTTACCCAAACAAAGTATTATCCTTTTAAAATCCAACTCTACACAAATAACACCCTTAAAAACCAAAGTTCTTGCAACTGATGAATTTTTCACAATATATACTACAATTATATAGTAATTTTTAATTGTCCTGAACTATAATATTATAATAATGAGTTTTTTAGTTTTCAATCTATGTAAACATACTTATTTAGGGATCGATCCTTCACTTCTTCATATTTTGATTTTAGTCCCCAGATTTAAAAGACATGTTCCTTTTTAGTCCCTTCCAAGGACTAAAAAGAAAACCAAAAAATTTAGGGATAGGTCCCTCCCAAGGACTAAAAAGGAATATATCCTTTAAATCTGGGGACTAAAACCAAAATATATAGAAGTGAGGGATCAATCACTAAATCCTATGGTTTATGGGGATTAAAAATTAAAAAAACCCTATAATAATTCATTCACAATTACTATGAACTTAGATCACTCATATATGTCATACAAAACCATCCAATCGGTCATATGTCGACAGCATTCCAACAACAAGATTATTCACTAGACTGCAATAAAAATGCATTCATGGCTGAGGTATTTAGGAACATGTTTGAAAAGTAGTTTTTCACTTAAAGCTACTATTCTAATTAGATTACCAAGAAATATACTTTTGTTATATTTAGAAAAAACTCAATTTTCACTGTTCATAAATAAAAGCCATTTTCTTTTCTTCTTTTTTCCTTATAAAATTCAGGATCGCTTAGGGCATTTGAAAACATGTTCCTCCTGTTTGGATCGAAGAATAAACTATTCTGGGGTTTATACCTATTATAGAAACAAATAACTTTATCAATGGAATAAGTGATTTTCTGTTTGGTTGTGTTTTTTTTATTCTCATTATAAAACGTAATAATAAAAGTTGAATTGTTTGATTGTGAAAAATAAAATGTGAATAAGGGGTAAAAAACTGATTTGACATGTGAGCTCTATTATATATAAGATGTGTTGATAGGTGATTTAATGTGATGAGATGTAAATTTTTTATGTGATGGTCGGCCCTACCTTCCATGGGAATAAATAAATTGGGTATAAATTTATCACATGAGTTACTTAGAATTGCTATATTCTCTTATACTCATTTATACTAACATAATAATACCAAGTTATACTCTGTAAACAAACAACCATTTGTTCCTATCCATTTTTATCCCAGCTTATACCACCCTTAACCCCTCGTCCAAAGGGGGGTGGGGAGTTTAGATTATACATATGATCTCTACAAAAGTATAATCATCCAAACATATGTCCAAACACTACCTTTGGAAATGAGTGTTTTTATCATGACATTCTGGCAAATGCATTTAAGATATATGAAGATCGGTATTTATTATATTAAATTACATTTTATGTTGGGTATGAATAATTCATGTTGAATTTGAATATTTGAGTTTTTTATTTGTTATTTTAAAAATTCAAAGTATACGAGAATCAATATAAAACTACGTGTGAAAGTTTACAAAAGTATATGAAATTCCATGTAAGTCAGTATCTGAAAATCTGTAAAAGTCTATGAAAGTTCTATAAAAATCTTTAAAAGTCTCTGAAAGTCTGTGAAAATCCATGAGGGTCAATATATGAAAATCTGTAAAAGTCTATGAATGTCCACGAGAGTCAATCTGTGAAAGTCTGTAAAAATTTGCAAAGTCTACAAAAATGCATCACTTAAATAATTTTCACAAAAATCCATCAAAGTCCGTATCGACGACCCCTTAATTTTGCCTTAAAAAAAAAATTTCAACAGAAATTGAGACCAGTGATTACATATCATATAAATAGCATTCGAAACGCGTAAAATAAAAAAATAAAGCACGGTCTGAAACCAGAATATATGAGTCAATCAAGACAGACGACTAGTGTCGACCACTGGCTACTCCTACGGGACCTGTTGAAGACCCAGATTCACAGGAAAAACATGCTATTCTCGATGTCCTTGTGCAGTTTCGGAAGGCAAACATTCCCGGACCTCAAATTTGAACCCTGCGAATTCAACCTCATCTGTGCCTCGTGGTATACCCTCCCCCTGTATGCAACAATGTCCGCATAGAAAACCGGCGGCACCAGCGACACAGGCTTCGTGCACCGCGCGAACGTGAAGCACAAGTGGTATATCATCCTCTGCACCTCGTCCTTGCTGAACCCGTTATCGTCCAACAACACGTGATAGTGGGTCGGCTTGCTTGTCCCGATCAAGCCTTGGTGGCTGCAAAGGTAGAAGTTCGGTTTGGTCTTGTCTACCACCACCGTATCGACTACCGTCCCTGGCGGCACGTTCGGCGAACCCGAACCCGAACCCCTCCCTTCCTCGGGGAAGAGACGCGTGTGGTGCCGCTTCTGCGCGACGATGACCGTGATCTTCGGGGAGTAACCGAGTTTCTCCCTGAGATCAAGAAGCTCCTTGTCGATCACCATCTCGAACTGGTTGTCGGCCACCCCATCCCGGAAGACCCTTGTTGACGCTCGCGTAAAGCTCGACGAGCTCGCGTGCCATGTCACCGAACTCCTGTATCTGCTCCGTGCGGTGGGGTTGCGCGCGGATCCGTGCGGCGTAACGGGTCGAAGCGGGCCAGTTGATGCTTCCCACCACCGCCGCGATTGATGGTGAAGAGTAGTCGGACCCGGCGGACGGGTGGTTAACGTCCGCTCCGATCAGCATGAACCGCTCGTTGGCGCGGGCCGCGAGGGTGGGGACCCCTTCGAAGAGCTCGGCGTTGCTTCCCCCGAGCTTTGCATTGATCAACAAACCAAGGTTCGCGAGGTACTGGTCTCTCCTCTTCAAATTGGGATTGTTGGTGTGTTGGGTGAGGCAACACTGAGTCATTACCCCGAATTCTGTCTCGCACAGCAGCTTCAGCGTGTTGTACCCATCATGGCGTTCCACCATCGGGCATATCAGGATCTGCGGCCGCTGCGCACCTCGCGCAACTTGACCAAGCACTTGATACAGGCGGTCGGAATCAGAAAGCACATCCATGGAGGACGGCATGACGAAGAGAGGAGACGGAGAGATCTGGACACCGTTGTCGCGGAGCTTGCTGACGAGGTCCAGGACGAATGACCTCTGGTCGAGCCTATGGGCGGTGGCAGCGCTGAAGTCGAGGATCGCCCAATGGTCGATCCGGGCGCCTGAGGGGACCTTGTTGCGCATTAGGTTCCACTGGGCGTCGTCTCTGTTGATGTTGTACCTCTGAAGCTGGTCATTACTGTACGCGCGGAGCTTCAGCTCGGGGCGTTGGAGGACCCTGCCGGTCACCTCAGTCATGCTTGTGCTGATCGAGATGCTGCATTGGCTCAACAACTCTCCCCTACAAAGAAAAAATTTAGATTCAGAATGTAAATTTTGATAACAATTGATGTAGAGCATGGTAGATACTCACACACATGGTCCATCATGCGATCGCACCGTGCGAAGTATGGACTCTTTCCTCCTAATCGGGTCAGCCAAGGCGATTCCCCTCAACTGGTTCGCTTCGTACTTGTTCAGATTCTGCTTTGGAAACCTCTGTCCCCCGGCGATCTCACAAAACTCCATAGGAACGTAGTTTGCTCTGCCGTTCTTGCCCAAATCCAAACAGGGGAGCCTCCTGTACCTGATCTCCTGACCATACTTGCTGCGGAAGTACTCCCGAACCGAGAAACTCCCACCGTTCGGCCCATCAATGGTGAATTTAGTGCTGTCTGAGTCATGCGTCGTCAAGTCCTGCACGACATACTTCTGTGCGGACTTCCGGTGGTTCACCGTCACCCGTAGCCCCCTCAGCGCGCCCTCTATGAGCGCTCTCTGCTGCATATTTAGTGCATAATTCTCTCGCAGACGCATCTGCAGTGTGTCTTGGAGGACTTCAATGACGGGCATCTTTTTACGGAAGGCCATGACCGAGTAGTCCACGTACACAACCAGGCCCTGCTCGGTAACCCTCAATCCTTGGATGAACCCGTCCAACGCTTGGATTCCCCTCCGCAGGTCCTGCCCGAGGTCCGCCCAATAGAAACCCCGCCCCGCGACGAGAAGGTTCGCGCTCGGTTTCTCTCTCAGGATCACGTCGAGCGCGTGCAACACGTTCCGGGGGACGTGCGGGCTCGCGATCGCGCTTAAGCTGAGCTCTGCCTGTAGCCTCACTGTCACGACGTAGTCCCGGCGCGTCCTGACGCGGAACGTGCCGGTCGGGAGGGGGACCGTGCTGAAGATGTTCTTGTCGCCGTCGTAGGCTGTGGATTGCGAGGGAAACCGTGTTGGGTCCGTCGCGAAGATTTGTCGCTTGACGGAGAGGGAGTCGGATTTGGAGACCTGCGCCTTCTTGTCGGGGGTGATTGCCATCTCGTAGTGGAAGATGACGGCGTCGGCGGCGGCGTTGTCGAGGCGGACGCGGAAGTGGTTGACGAGGAGCTTGATCGTGCGGATCGCTGAACCGCCACCGTCGTGGTTGGGCCGTCTGATCGGCATTGTTACGTTTGGGTGCGTCGGATTTGGCGATGATGGAGAGAACCGCATTGATTGAAACGCTTCAGCTGGGGGGGCTCCTGAGAATTGAGGAATTCTATATATAAATTTGTTGTGAACTTGTGATAGTTTAAATCCACTTACAATATGCGAGAAGATTTTTAAAATATATTTTTAAGAATCCCCAGCGAAATCCCAACCTAATACCCCCAGGTTTTTTAAGTTTCTTTTAAACTATATCTCAGTTTGTAATCAATTCAAATAGAACCATAATTAATGATATAAATATACAATGCGGAATTAAAATATCGTATCTCAACTAAATTATTATATATATTATAGTTAATTAAAAAAATACATTTTGTAGTTATAAAATATGTCGTAGTAGAGGGGTGGGGAGGCGTCCGTGGTGACACATTATTTTTGTCCTGCTTGGTTTTCATTTGTTTTCTTGTAATTTGAGCATAGTTCTTCTAATACAAAGGAATACGTCTATCATTTATTTAAAAATAAAAATATATATTATATCACCCCATTAATCAGGAACAATATTTATTTATTTAAAAGGATTAGTTAAAATATGGATTAAAACTATATATTTTTATAAATATATTTTTTAATCAAGTATTTATTGAATTCAGTAAAATAGATTTGATGAATATCTAGTATTATTCATTAAACATCTTAACCTTAAAATTTTGAATATATATATCATATTTTTTACTTTTTAGTTTAAAAATATTTACTTTTTTCATTCTTGCCCCTAATATAGAACCAAAATTCAATATAGATCTATAAATATTACACAAAAAATTAAGGGTAAAATCAAAACTGAAAATATTATAAAAGAGAAAACTTTATGGATAATATAATTGATAGAATAAAAAATTGCGCTGCGATTGCGAAAACTTTATGGATAATATAATTGATAGAATAAATGCATTCTTGTCTTAATAAAATAATTAGAGACATGGGCTTCAATTACACCAAGACCCATTTTTGATTTAACTAAAAAATTCTCTCTAAATCTAAAATGATTATAGAGATAAAAAAAAAATTCATGACTCTCACCTTGGGAGGTCGGCCGGGTTGGCTGAGCTGAACGGGGATATTGGGCTCGTCCGCCACGGTTACCACCTACTCCGCCGCCTGTTCTTCTCCCTCCACGGTGGTCCATCGCACAGAGAAAAGTGTCTTCTAATTGGTTTGAGAAGATAATTCAATGAAAGGAAGAGAATATCAAGTAAAGAAAACAAAGAGAGATTCCTTAATATGTGAAAATAGTGCAAGGTATGTTAGGCTTTAAATAAGGGGGCAGTGGTCGTACAAAAGAAGAAAGTTAGTATTCCTATTTTGAACATACTATGAATTCGCAATGAATAAAGCCAAAACAAGAAAATCTTTGTTAAACGTCATTAAGAGTTGTCACAAAATATTTTTAATAACATAGTTATAAAAATTTACTACTAAAAATGGCACGATAAATTAAGATCAGTTTTTTCCCCCCTGAAAAACACCTTAAATTCATGAAGAACTATTATTAAATCAAAACAAGAAATTTTACAACGGAAGAAGGTCGGTTTTTCTCCCTGAACTTGAATTCATGAAGAATCTATTATTAAATCAAAACTAGAAAATTTACATTGATTCAAAAATATTATAAATGGCAGTGATATTCCTTTTGTAGAACACATTCAATAAAAGCTGATTCTTAGTGTCACAATTATAAAAATTTGTTAAAATAAAAAATAATTTAATGGAATCTTGAAACTTCAAAATTAATAACATATAATAAAAAGACTCTAATATAACTATAAATGATGGATGTTTATACATAAAAAAATAATATAAATAAAAAATTTTAAAAAAACTTATTTTTGAAGGTACGTTGAATTAAATGTTTTGAAAGCTCGTGCCACATGCTAAAAGCACGTTGTTTGATATCCATGACTTACTTATCAAAGGAAAATTGATACAACCTTTTCATTTCTACTTTTACCCTCCCATAAATTTACTAATTGTTCATATCTATTTAGTCAAAATTTAAGATTTTAAATCAGATTAAGATGAATCATACATATATTTTAAAAATTTTAAAATCAAATTTAAGTAAATAATATCAATATATTCAAATTCTAATAAATCAAAATTAAAGATATTCCTTAAATCTATCTAAATTAAATTCCTTAAAGATTCATATCAATATATTCAAATTTTAATAATTCATTAAATTTATCTCAACTAAATTATATAAATTTTTATTACATTATGTTTCTTTTATATATTAAAAATATTACATGGTATACAAATGGATCAATTGCCCAAATACCCGTGCAGCCCAACCCCAATATTTCTTGTGCCCGCACCTTTTGAAATTTTTTTTTACCCCTCGAGCAAACACAATTTTTTTTCTACCCTCCTCCCTTTAATTCCCCTATCACCACAAAATCGCAGTTTTTTTTCCTGTAAGTTCATGTATGTTTTCAGTAACTTATAGAATACAAAGTGTAATTTCTGTAAATATTATATGTAAATGCATTATTATATATGTCATATAAAAATGTAACTTGTAAAATACTAGAGAAACATACGTATAACACCTGAAAATATTTTATCACAATAGGTACATCAAAACACTTAAATTCATCGAATGTTTGCATTCCGACGTTCTTTTTCCTTGTAAGTGCATGTATATTTTCTGTAACTTATATAACACAAAATGTAATTTTTGTAAATATTATATATAAGTGCATTATTATACATATCATGTAAAAATGGTAACTTTTAAAATACTAGAGAAACTATGTATAACACCTGAAAATATTTTATCACAATAAGTACATCAAAGCACTTGATATTCATCGAATGTTTGCATTTCGACGTTCTTTTCCTACCCTAATGAATTGAGATGTTGAATTTTCTCGGATCATCTTCATGTCATTTTGGCTGAAATCGAATCTATTGTTGCACCTTCGAGTTAGCAAACGTACATCATTAGGAAAAAAACGCAATTTAAACTATATTAGAGATGCAACAATTAGTCAAACACCTAAATAAATCAAACATCAATAAGTGTTTACTTTATAACAACATAAGAACCACATATATATTAATGTTATGCATTAATGTATGTTTTTCTAGTGTTTTGCAAGTTACGATTTTTACATAACATAATAATGCATTTCAAGATAATATTTATAAAAATTACATTTTGTGTTCTCTAAGTTACAGAAAACATATATGCACTTACATGGGAGAAACTACAATTTTGTGCGGCTGGGGGAATTAATGGGATGAGGGTAGAAAAAAAATTAGGTGCTTGCTGTAGGGGTACTGAAAATATTGAATGTTTGCTGCAGGGGTAAATTTTTTTTTTTTTTCAAAAGGTGGGGTAACAGAAAATATTGGGGTTAGGCTGCTGGAGTAAGGGGTATTTGGGCAATTGACCCTATACAAATTCATTACCCTATGTGTTAAATGGAATGAGTTTTTTATTGATTTAATTTTCTATAATGTGATGGAATGAGTTTTTTATTGATTTAATTTTCTATAATGTGTTATAAATATCAATATTGTAGTAAATCTGGTACATTTACATTCACATGTATTTGACACGTGTATATAACTAATATACAATGTAAATTATTTCGAGATGTCAAGATCAAGGTCATGACCTTTTAAAATTTAGGCTTTTTTCAAGTTGTCCCAACGACTCCTTACTATAACATAATTACAAAATTACCCATGAAGTTCTGTCTTTGAACCCTCTCAAAGGTTCAAATATACATGGGTTTTACATATGAATGATGAATCAAATTCCTTGAACTCCAGATTGGGTGAAGTACAAATAGAGAATAAGAGGAAAAACAAATAAAGACCGAGAAGTGTAACTATGTCCGTATAAGCTAATAATAGACCTGGTAATTATTCTAGGAGATGCTGGAATTGTTTATCAAGACTTATCTATGCAATGCCACATCTATCATATTACACACACATCTCTCACACTTATTCCCAAATACAAAAAATCTAGGTATGAATATAGTTGTCATTTAAAATGTCATAAATTATTATCCATCTTTTATCTATCACTTATTCTCATTTTTACATTTTTGAATGAGAAAAAAGACAACCAAATAAAATTTACTTATTCTGGGTGGATTGATATCTATTCAGATATAATTGTGGAGAACAAATAACTCTTTGTCAATTGTCAAACCTCAAATGGTGTAAAAGAAAAAAAAAATTAAATAGTAATTAATAATGAATTTCATTCTCATCACACAATGAACCTTTACCCAAAAGTATGACTGACACGAGGAAAAATAGTCCATTTATAACTTGACAAAGATAAGTTACAATGGTCCAAAAGCGGAGAGATTTAGTAAGCTGAGAATACAAAATGCGGAGGAGAGGGCACAAGAGAATTGTGCACACTCAATCCTCAGGCCAAAAGTGGCCCCCAAAAAAAAGAAAACAAAGCATGTTGGGGAGGTGGGGATGGGGGGGGGGGGGGGGGGGGAGGCAGGGAACCTGCCCTCAAATATGAAAGCAAATGACTCCTCTCAAAATCGAAATGCTGCAAGCTTCAACTAGCGAGCATTCCCACTCCTGAATGAAAGATGAAAAATCAGTCATCCTTCATAACGGTCGTCTCTCACAATAATACATTGTTGATATGTATATAAAGATTGAAACAGCTCGATTGGATTATTGTAGAAGGGAACAAAAAAAAAATTAAGGACAGATTTTTATCAAGGTATTGCAAATAGTATTGTTGGAGGTGAATGTCGAGGGTCTAAAGTGGGAAAAATAATTATTTTACCTACAAGCTTTATAGGCAAACCAAGAGATATGAGACATAGATATCTTGATGTGCTATGGCATTAATTCATCGTTTTGGAAAACCATATCTATTCTTAACTGTCACATGGAATCCATCTTGGCTAGAAATAAAGTCAAAGCTAATGAAAATAGAGGAATCACATAATTGTCCAGATCTCTTTGCTCATATATTCAAAGCAAAGTTGGAAGTGATAAAGCATGACATATTCAAGAAATACATTTCTGGTTTTGTAACAGCACATGTTTATGTTATTGAATTTCAAAAGAGGGGTATGTCAAACGCTCATTTCTTAGTTATTCTTCAAGATAGTTGGAAAATTCAAAATCTTGCTTAATATGATAAGCTTACGCTCATTTCTTAGTTATTCCTCAAGATAGTTGGAAAATTCAAAATCATGCTGAATATTATAAGCTTGTTAGTGCATAGTTACCTGACAAGTTACAACAACCTCATCTGTATAGTTCAGTCTTCAAACATATGTTGCATGGACCTTGTGAAAATTTAAATATAAAGAACTCATGTATGAAGGAAGGAAAATGTAAAAATCATTATCCACGTCATTTTTCATAATACATTATACAAGGAGAAGAATCCTATCATGTTTATAGAAGAAGGGATACAGGTGAGCAAATCAAGGTCCGAAATGCATTTTTAGACAATCGTTGGGTTATACCATACATATAAATGTTGAAATTTGTTCCATCAACAAAGCTGTTAAATATTTGTATAAATATACATACAAAGGTCATTATTGTGTGGTTTTCCATCTTGCCACTGAAAATAGTAGTGCTGAAATTGATGAAATATATCAGTTTCAAACAGCGAGGTGGGTATCAGCTCTTGAAGCAATATGGAGAATATATGGCTTTGTTTTAAATGAAACACATTCGTCTGTTATGTCATTACAACTACATCTTGAGGATCAACACATTGTTACTTTCAAAGAATATGATGACTTAAGAGAAGTGCAACAAAATGACTAAGGGTGCGTTTGGTTGCGCGATTGCAAAATTGATTCTGCAGGAATCTGCGATTGCAAACCTGATTCTGCAGGAAGCTCACTTTCTCAGCTTTTTGAAATCGCAGCTTTTGAGCACTATTTGCCTGTAATCGCTGGGTTTAAAACTGCAATTACAAAACTGTTTGGTTGCGTGATTGCAAACGCAGCTTTCTGTAATCGCAATCGCAGCGCAATCGCGCAACCAAACGCACCCTAAGTAATTAACAAGGACTGTGTTGATGGAATATTTTATTACTAACCAGAAGGACACCAACATCAATATATTTTTCCAGAAGATACCCACATCAATATTTTTCCAAAGATAGTGAAAAAAAGCTATATAAACTACCTAAAATATAGAAAAAATTACTTGATGTTCTATTGCTTAATATACAGGTACTTGAAAGCATCATTTTTTTTAGAGGCAATGGGAAAATATATTGAAGATTTTGATCTCCCTAAAATAATGGAAGGATTTAGATGTCATTATGTTGCAAAAGAAATCATATAAGAGATTCAAATCTCCGTCTCAGAAGAAGGTATGCAAGCTATTAACAACATGAATAATGATTAAAAAAGGCATTCGATCTCATCTCAGACGTTCTCTGTCTTCTATGCTGCGCCGCAACAATATCCCTCCCTCATCTCTCATTTTCAAGTGACAGAAGGTTGAAGAGGCGCAAACTCTCCAACCTCCACCCACCGCACTCCGATTCCTCCACCTTCGACTCCGACTCCGCCTTGGAACCGATCCCTCCTCTCCCTCCCTCTGAAGCCTAGTGATCCGATTCCTCCACCTCCGACTCTACCTCGTCTCCGAAGCCACCGCCTCTTCCTCCTCCCTCCTCTCCCACATCCACTCCCTCACCGACCGCAATGTTTCCCACTGCAAGATCTTCGTCTGCGGCCTCTCCTGCACTTCACCTCTGACGACCTCGTCGGCACCTTCTCCATCTATGCCGATCTCGTCGTAAACGGTGCATTCCCGGGTCGACCCGGACCCGACCCAGGTCCTCATATGATTGGGTCCGCCTGGCCTCACCCAAGACCCAGGTCCGACGGTCCCAAGCCCGGGTCGGGTCTGGGTTCACCCGACCCAGCACGGACCTGACCTGTTAACAGACCTACCCTTCAAGTCTATTTATTTGGAAAATAACATATTAGAATTTTTTGTGATTGAAATAAATAAAATAGAGCATACATATGAGAAACTAATAACAATATGGTCATTTATAAATTTTTCCTCCTTCAGATCCATATGTTTGGAAAAGAACATATTAAAGTTGTATGTGAATGAAATAAATAAAATAGAGCATACATATGAGAAAGTCATAACAACATTGGGTTATTTATAAATATTATGTGTGCATGATTATTAGAATATATGTAGCATGAAGAACAATGTAAATAAAACCATTTAAGAGAATTACATTTTCAAAATAACATACAGTGGTTTAGTAGTTCTTTATATACGATGTTTCTTGTGAGTTTGTGATTCTTTTCATCCCTTTTGGTAGGCAGTTTCTGGTAAATATATAACAACACGTTGTAAAGTTTGTCCTTGAGCTTTATTTGTTGTAATTGCAAAGCTCAATCTCACATAAAATTGTTTTCTTCCGAATTTGAAAGGAAATTTCCTTAATTCTGCTGGTTTTAGGGGTATTCGAGGAAGAAAGACTCTTCTGCCATGATGTTTACCACGACAAATTTCTACATCAATGACATTTGGCTGGAATGATTTGTATATAAGCCTTGTTCTAGTACATAATCCTGAAGGAGGACCAATATTGCGAAGCAGTATTATCGAAAAATTGGGTGTGAGTATTAGTTCATGGGGTGGTGTTCCATTTGGTGTTAATTTGTTCAAGAATTCTAGTGGAAATTGTTCACAATTGTCATCAATCTCATAATCAAAACTGTAATAAGTAACAAGATCTCTAGGAAAACGATCGATTAGCATGCTATTTATCTCATCCACATGTTCATTTTTTGGAGCTAACACAGCGTGATCCTTTGAAAATTCTAGATGCACAATTTTTTCTATCATATCTGGAAAGACATAATTTATTAATTCCTCCTTCGAAGAAGCATCATCTTTATAATCAATCAGAATTTCGCTTGGCATGCGAATCATATTTTCATAAATAGCTTCTTCAGATCCATTTCCAATTCTCAACAGAAATTCAGAATACATATATCTGTTCTAGCTCTCAAGTTTTCTGTGAGCCTTAGTTTTTCTAGTTTATGTCATAATAGAGATATAACTTAACTTGCATTATATTAATGGTCTCTTCTCTTGAACCACGTGGGACAACAAGACGTATCTGGCAAAAGTCCCCACCAAATACAAAATCTTTCCACTGAACAAAAGACTACACTAAATGATATCTTGTAACATTTTGTCAAATGTTTTAATAGTTTCTCTTTTTATCATGGAAGCTTCATCCCATATGATAAGAGAGGCTTTCCATGGTAACTTTGCTATCCCACTTTGTTTAGATATATTACATTTCACTGATTCTTCTGTGCTGATTGGAATTTTGAATCATGAATGAGTTGTTCGACCTCCTAGTAAAATCGATGCTTCTCCCCTGAAGAAGCAGTTCCAATTGATAAAAGAATATCACATTTTCGTATCGAAGATAATAGTGCTCGATAAAGATATGTCTTTTCAGTACCCCCAGGACCATCAACAAAGAAAGTTGAAGGTATGTTATTTTCTATTCTTTCTTGCCCTGTTTGGATAGGGTATTAAGACTGGTATAACAAGGAATAGCTCGGTTTAAACCCATTTTAGGCATTTGGTTTGAAGAAATAACTGGGTATCTGAAACCCAAAATAGCTTGGAATAGATGGGTATTTGGATTCCACCTCTCCCCATGGAATTAGCCTATTCCAACAACAATCATAAGTGTGTCCCACATTTTTTTTTCCATTTCAAATCACCTGTCATCATCTCTTATGCATCAATGGGGCCCACATGTCAAATCAATTTTTTACACTTTATTCACATTTTATTCTTCATCAATCAAACATTTCAACATTTGTTATTACATTTTCCAAGGAGAATAACAAAAAACACAAACAAACAGAAAATGACTTATTCCAATGATAAAGTCAACAATTCATGGAATACATATAAACTCTAGAATAGCTTATGCTTTTATCCAAACAGGCCATTAATGATATTAGAAATGAATTCAAAAACTTCTGGAAGGTCGGGCTGACTAAAATAGGAGTCACTTTCCTTATCATCGATGGAGTCTTTCTGCTTCGCACAAAGAATCCGTCCGATGAGGGACAACTGTAGATACCCCAATTTTGATCGTCCAAAAAAAAATTACTTCAAGTAATATTTAGAAAAGACCACATTTGAAAATCCAGAAAAAAACACATTAAGAAAGAATCTAGAAGGAGAAACCCTTGCCCCCAAAACTTAGAAAAATTCAATGGGAGGGAACAATGTTATGCTGTATCATTTTGAGCCTTATTTTTTAGATCGGAGTTGCTAAAAATTTTAGCTTTTAGCTACCTGCGAAAGTTGAAGTGCTCTGATTAAAAATCTGACTGCATAATTGTTCTCCTGATCTTGGCATTGGCATACCTGTAAATTTTCGTCGCATTCTGACATCTTTGTAGAAGTTATGCAATTCTGATTGGTATTCGGATTTAATTTTGATAATATCCAAGATGAAGAGGTTTAAATTTATTTTTATCATGGTATATTCAATTTTGAGTTAGCTTTCATGTAAAAGTGGAATTAGATCATATGGATTCTTGTAGCAAAAGTTATGGGATGAGAAAATCCTAGCAGGAGCCTTGTTTGATGTTTAACTTATATTTTAGAATAGCTAGAGGGGTTATTTGATCTTGGCATAAACATGAAAATTGTAGATGATCTTCTTGGCTTTCCAATGGATTTTGAATTGTATAATTCGGAGCTAGATTGTGGAAGTTATGGCTGTTCTAGTAAAACCTATCTAGAAATTTTTAGTCAAGGACAGCCTAGTCATTTCGCCCCTACTAAATCTTATGTATTTAGGGCTGATGGGGAGGGTTTTGCTGGCATTTTGGGGGTCCAGCAGAGAAATCTGAAGAGGAGAAGAAGAGGAGAGGAAGTAGAGAAGGTGAAGGTGAGTTTGTGTGTGTATGAGATTGTTCTCCTCTCTTTCTTCTCCTCTAGCTCTCTTACCCTCTCTCTAGCACTCTCCTCTCTTTGTGTTTCAGCCATGAAGAAGGTCTGCTGTGAAGATAGTAGGAGATGGTGGTGATGGTGGTGAAGTGGTGGTGGTATGTGTGTGGTGTGATTGTGAGCCCCTACACCTTCCCTTCTCCTCCCCCTCTTTTGGTAATCTGCTTCTCCTTCTTTTATGTTTGCTAGAATGTTGTTGAAGGTATGCATATGAGTGTTGTTATGTGTAATTGCTACTACACATGAGGTGTTTGTGTTTAGCATGAATGGTGGTGGCTTTGTGTTTTAGTAAGACAGATTTCTGTCTTGTGAATATCCTTGTGAATTTAGTACCTAGAGGCATATTTTGAGGCTTATATCTTCATGTAATATGATCATCTATGTGTCTCAATATTATATATGAAATTGTCATTATGATATCTATATTATAAGTTAGAACCTGTTTTGCTTGGACTGTCCAGATTCACGAGGAAACTGACCAATTTCTGAAAATATTTTATTTTGGGCACATATTATGATGTCTTCACGGATTATCCCAACATGTCTAAGAATGTGTATGATTTATTTTAGAATTATTGGATGTGTATTTCATGTTGTGGAGATCAACATTTAGGGTTGGTTGCACCAAATATACCAGTTTTGATTGATTGTGTGTGAAGGAGTTGTTATGCATGTTGCGAAAACTATCAGGAGTTAGGGTCTTCATGAAATAGGCTTATATGTGTGTCTCGAGGTTTCATATTTTAATTGAGAGTAATTGGTTATGTTTTGCAGCTTTCGTTGGCGGAACTCGCGATGAATGTGTCATTAGGTGAGTGGTTCGATCCAACCCTTTGGGAATCGCTCGATGTACATAGTCGTGCATCGCGCATCCATGGGGCATTTTGACACCCATATTATGTTAGATATTACATGCTAGACCTGCATAGCTCGTATATTGTGTAGAACCCACTATTCTACCATTTACTTGCCTTATTGTATTCATATGTAAATGATCATGTTTGCATGCGCCCTACTTGTATGGGCATGTATTTTTTTGTATTTATATGGATGTATAGAATATGGCATGCCTTAGTTAGTCTTGTTTGTAATATTAACCCCCTATGTTAATAATATCTAGCATAATTAAGCATGGGTTAATAACCGGGTGCATACTAAATATTCCCTGGTCATAAGACTTGAGGGCGTGGTATAGTTATTGAGCCCATCTTGTTGGGCCAAAGCTATTACTTGCTCCCTGAGATGATGAGGCCTTCTCTCTCTCTCGCCCTTCCTCTTTGCGCGAACTGAGTAAGTAGATGTGGTTCTTACTGGACTCAGGTTTGCTCGGGATTATTGGAATGCGCCTGTTGGTGCTCGAGATCGCGCTTAACCCTTCCCTTTTTTAAGTTGGTGATATCCAACGCATGTTAAGTTATACTTTGTGTGCTTGTAAGATTATTGTGCCCTCATATGCATGTGTAGTTAGGCCATGTCTTGTATGTATGTTGCATGATGGGTTGTTTATGCCATATATTCATGTTAGGGAGAACTCCTATAGTTAATCATATATTAATGTGCATGTGGATCATGTTCCTTCGGTGATAGAATTCTCTTAGACTAATTGGGTCTATCTGTAATAAGTGTGGGTATGACCCGCTGTCGGGTTGTACCTTATTAGTTAGAGCGTGAGTGATGTAATCGCCACCTTGCATCTGAGTGATGCACTCAATGGAATTCAGGAGAATTCATTGTTGTATCGGTTTTGTTAAACCGGTAGTTATGGCATTAAGCCATGCCTACCCATGCTAGGCGCATGTATGAACCACCTGTTGGATTATGCCCTTGACTTATTTCTACGGAAGGGCAGAGGTAACTCCTCGTGCCTGAGCGACGCATCTGTGTCGGAGTTCAAGCGTATTCGATATCATTGGTATATGACTATCGAGAGTAGTCGACCTATGTCGTTCACATTGTGAGCATGGAATCGTTCTCCCCTTCATCGGATCCGCGTTGAAGTTGTTCTGATGTACTGATCATGGGAGTATACCGGGTAGAGGCTACCCGAGAGAGGGCTACCGGATGATGAAGGGTGTAGAGCAAAAATGGTTTATCCCAAAAGTCCCCAAGGTCACCCCTTCGGGGGCTAGGGTGACGATGAGTTGGGAGTCACGTGGTCATGTGACTCTTATACTCGTCGAGTATACTCTGGGTATGTTATGCCTAACGGTTGATGTATTGTAGTGTATCTCTACCTCATAGCGGAAGGACTTATTGTACTATGTTATGTTTAACACTTAAAGTATCGTAGTATATCTCTACCTTGTAGTTGTCAGACTCATTGTAAACTATTATCCAGTAACACCATGTGTTATGGTTAATAGCTTGTTCCTCCTCGAGTGTCCTTTGAGTTTCCCTCGGGAATGAGGTGTGGTCACGCCGCTGCGTGACCTATTTATCCTTTGGGTTTTTGCCCATGTTTTCTTTGAAAGAAAATTGTCTTGTATTGAATTTTTTTGTTGGTGTTTGGCTTCTTGTCACTCACTAAGCTTGTAGGTCACCTGTCGCGTACTGTTTCTTTTACAGGGGCGGTGTTAGGCATGGAGCTGGAGCTTCCCAATGGAGTGGTCTTGCATGCGTAGAGCGTTCTGTCCGACGGTTGGTGAGTGCGAGGCTGTCAGTAGTTCTAGTGTCATTGGTGTATTGCTAATCGTGTGTATTGCACTAGTTGTATTTTATTTGGACTAGACTTGGCTCTCACAGGATAGTGATTGAATATTTTAAGTTATTATTAATTACCGCAAGTGCATGGATCGTTACAATAGTATAAATCTAGCAAATACGGGTCGAACCCACAGAGAATTGTTCAAATCAGATTATTAATTGATTTAACTAATCGAACTAGAAAGAAAGATTGATGAAGTTTTTTTTATTATAATATTTTTTTTTAAAAGCTAATATGAATATAAAAAAATAACTAGGGTTTTAGAATCCACCATGCGATACCAATGTAGGGATTATATTCAAATATGAAACTCCATCATATAACTCAATTTATATTGACGTTAATCAAATATTAATTAGAAAATAAATATTTAAAATCATATTATTTCATAAAATCAAATTTAAAATCAAAATAATCATCTCAACATTCACACATTAGGAAGAGAATAAGATATCAAAATAGTTAATCAAGCATACCATATCAAACCCTTAACAAGAGATCCTTGAAGGTGATTCTACGATTAAAAAACCTTGATTTATGAAAACCCAATATAATGATCTACCTCCCTTCTATTTATAAAATCTACCAACTCAATATTCAACTTGTTAAGAAGAGCATAAAATATTAGAGAACTCAATCAAAGCATATTTTATCAAATCAAATACAAAAGATTTTTGAAGAAAGTAATAAGAAATTCACATAAAAGGTTTCAAAAGATAATTGAAGGAGAGATTGATACTCAATAAAGCAAACAATAAGAAGAATTCAGATCTAAATATAAAATCTTAAACTAGCATTGCATGTTTTCATCTTCAACCCTAGTTGAGGATTTAGTTAGACATGATCAAACGAAATAAAAGAAAAATAAAGAAAACCATATTATATAAAAAAATTCTGAAAATAAAAACACAAAAACTAATATAAAAATTCAGATCTAAATGACTACAAGCATATGAAAAGAAAAACAAAAAGAAAACTCTTGAATCTTTCTCCTTTAGTTGTCCATTTGCCTCCTTGTTTGATGCCTCTTTCTTGGCTTCATATATGTTCCTTTTATAGCCTTCAGCCTTGAATTTCAACCGTTGATTTGCAATAAATTGGATGGTCAAGATTGACCATTAACCTTCCTGATATGCATGTTTGACAGATTTAGCAGGTAAAAACTTTCATTCCCGTCATTGATTTTCTACAGAATCTTCGGATGAATTTTTGACCCCTAATATGGTGGAATTCTAAAATATTCATGAAACATTGATTTGTAGATCTTGAAAATAGCTTTCCAACACCATAATTTGGGCCAAAATACGATACTTGAGACAAAAGTTATAGTCAAAATAGTGGGACGGTTTCAACATTAATTTGAAGAATATTTGATTGGATTTGATTTTTTATTCTCTCTTCACCAAATCTTTTTCTAGCATAATTTCGGATCTTCTAGAGTCCTCTTGATTCTCATTCATATCTTTAAATGCTTTATAGAGTATCTTACATTGACAATCATCATTTATCTCAACTACCTGTAATAACATATGAATTTGAAATATTAGTCATTATTACATATAAAATTAGGAATAGAAAATTAAATTAAGGAGTTTAAATATGAAAATAATATGCTTATCAGATAGTGATTGTGTATTCGGGTGTATAATAATATTTTGGTTTACAGACATAGTTGGTATTTTATGCTTCCGCTTTTCAGTTAGCTATCATTTATCTTTGCCTTGTCACCTTGGATGTTGTTGTTGGAGTCTTTGTTGACATCAGGTATTGATAATTGATATTATATATATTGTCACGTCTCGGGGACGGCCGCCCCAGGGCGTGACAAACAAATTAGCCACTTCAAAGTAGCTGCCCCTCCTTGGGCGGCTAATTTCAAGTAGCTTCTTAAAGATGGGACATAAAGTTAGCATTTAATGCAAATGATTGGGGTGGTTTCTCATATTTAGCCGCCCTTTCTTTGATGGCTTACTCCTAGTAACCACCCCAAGCCACCGCTTGTCAGAGATTAGACGTTTGGCATGTCAACATATGGGCGGATCCTTATAAGTAGCCGGCCCTCACCTGACATTTGTCAGAAACACAGATTTAATGGGGGTCAAATCAAACACCCAATTATCCAATTTGATCAAATGTCCAATGGATACTCCCCTGCCCTTTTTTTACTATAAATAGGGGGTATACAACACTTCTTCAACATAATCACCAACCAAGAATTCATTGAATCCATAATCAACCAATTCACAACACACTTCCACTCCCCGCTACACACACCCACACCCACTACCACTTTGAGAGAGAGAGAGAGACAGAGCTTTATTTTGATAGAAGGAAAGTCATTTCCACCAAATTTCACTCTCCAAAAATCCTCTCCAAAACCCTTGTTTAACCTAGTTTAACTTTAGCCAAGGCCTAAACGAATCCCTACCCAGGTTCTGTCCAAATAGAACCAGGTTCCAGATGACTAATCAATCCTAGCCGTCCCCTTCTAGGAGGCCAAAACCAACTAGTCGATCCCCATTTTCACCCCATCCATTAAAACTCCCTTTGTCAAGTCCCCGAAGCAGAAAATGATTCCTCGTTTTCACCTCTGTGTACGGCTAGCCATATCTCAGAGTGCAGAATCCACAATCTATCCCCGTGAAGGCGACAAACAACAACACCAACTTTTTCCGCTTTTTAAAAAAGCAGGTGGCGATCACACCAACCCTGTGAATCCTCCTGAGGAGCTGTCGGGTGACTCAACAAGGAACCAACCCCACACACCCCCCCTTTTCCGAGTGGTGATCTGATCGAAAGCCCGTGAGGCGGATCAGAACCATCGAAACTCGTCGAAAACACATACCGACACCATCACTCAGCGGCGTCTTCCTCATGATGAGGGAAAGTTGCCATTCCGATTCTATAGACCTCCACGCGCTGGTGATCTTCAGTGGCTATGTTTTTCAGCCGTATATGGCATCTCCGGAATTCAGAATCAAAGGAGGGATGCTAAAACGCCTGGCAAGGTAGTATGTACAGTCCTCCCTGCAGAGAAGTTTAACCTGATAGAACCGGTGTACCTCTTTCAAACCAATCCGGACCACTGCAGCAGATGATAAAGCTATCACGCTCATCAAGATCCTATACGCCCCGGGAACTACTTGTCTGGGAGCGGGAAGCACAGCCTTGTCGGTGTCGGATTCCGTTGGTGTTGAAAAAAAAATCCGATGGGGGGGTGCGTGTGTGGGGGTTCTTCGGGCATTCGGATCGGATGCGTGCCCTGGCAAGCTCGGTCGGATCGTCTTCTCAGAAGGGTGGTGTCGTTCCTGGTTGAGGTGCCCGACAGCGGCTCAAGAAAATTCAAGGGGTTTGTGTGATTGCCACCTGCTTTTTGAAAAGCAGAAAAAAAGGTTGGATTGGATTTGATCGCCTACGTGGGGAGTTTGTGGGGTCTCCGCTCTGAGATACGGATATACCGTACACAGAGGTGAAAAACAGGTAATCATATTCTGCTTCCGGGGATTGACTAAAGGAGTCTTGGGACAAAGGGGTGCAAGTGGGGTGTGGATAGGGGCGGCTAGTAGGATCCGGCCGTCGAGTATGGGGTGGCTACTGGGGTTTAGTCGTCCGGGGCCTGGGTTGGTTTGGGCAGAACTTCGGTAGGAAGGGTTTGGTCTTGGGATAAAGGGGTGCAAGTGGGGTGTGGATAGGGGGCATGCAGCTAGTAGGATCCGCTGTCAAGTATGGGGCGGCTACTGAGGTTTAGCCGTCCGGGGCCTGGGTTGGTTTGGGCAGAACTTCGGTAGGAAGGGTTTGGTCTTGGACAGAGGCTAAACTAGGTTTAGCCCGGGTTTCTGGAGGGTGGAATGAGAGGGTGTGTTTTTGTGTAGGGAATGGATTTTTCTTTCACAAAAGGGGCTCTCTTTCTCTCTCTCTTGGGATTTCTAGTGGGGGAAGGGAATGGTCAATTGATATCAAGTGGATTGGGAATTGGTGGATGTGAGTTGTTGATGTGCTTTAAAGGCTTAGGACCTCCTCTATTTATAGTAAAAAGAGGCAGGGGATTATCCAGAGGGTAAAAGAGTGGTTTTGTTAATAGTGTGTTTGATTAGACCCCTCATTAATCCTCTGGTTCTTCTGTCAGGACCAGGTGAAGGGCGGCCGCCCAGGATGGGGCGGCTACTTCCTGGTAGCCGCCCCCATCATGGCCTGTCAAACGTCCCATCTCTGACAAGCGGTGACTTGGGTCGGTTACTTGGATTGATCCGGCCAAGATGGGGCGGCTAAAGGTCACAACCCGCTGCAATGATCAGCATTTAAAGCTGCTTTATGTCCCATCCAGGGAAACGGTTCAAGGTTGGCCACGGGGGCGGCTAGTTAGGCCTAGCCGCCCCTTGCCAGGGACTCGAAGTTTCTCTAGGGTCTTGGGTTTTAGAGTTTCTCTAGGTGGGGGTTCCTGGTTTGGGCCAGGGTCTGGTTTAGGGTTAGGGTTAGGGTTTCCGGTTTAGGGTTTCCGGTCAGGCTAGGGTTTAGGGTTAGGTCTGGGGTTTAGGGTTTCTGTTTTAGGTTAGGATTCCCGGCTTGGGCCAGGGTTTAGGTCAGGGTTAGGGTTTCTGGTTTCCTGAATTTTTGGTTTTCTATTAGATGCCCAAATGTGGGTTATTTCCGGGTGTTACTTGAAGTATTTCTGTCTTTCTGGACGGTCAAAATTGAGGTATCTACAAGCCTCCCTGCCTCTATCTAGCTGTAGTACAGAATGACATATTAAGGATGGGGCACCAGGGGCATCGCATCATGATACTCAACCAAAATCTCCCCGGGGGCACGGGCCATCATATCAAATGGAGTTTCAAAGAAAGCCCAAGTACTAAAGAAAGGAAACCCAATAAAGCAGCAGACTACAACGAAGGCGCCTGCCTTATATAAAGCCCAGCTCTATTTAATGCCTACTTATGTTACCGAAACATTGCAGGCTGCAAACGACCCCTTGAATACGAGGAATCAGTTGCACCACAATCGAAAGCGATTTTATTACAAGCCTTTATTGCATTAAAGGGGTGGTACATTTATGACCTATCGTCAAATCAGCTCACTTCCTTTCACCCTCTTGATTGCTCAACAAGGCTAAAAGAAAATTGGGGGGCAATAGGGTAAGGTACAACTTCAGAAGTCCACATACCTTGATCCTGTATTGGACAGGATTGTCGAGTTAGCCCGGCAAACTAACGATGTATAAAATATTGCAAAGCAGTACGAGTAGTTGATACAAAAAGGACTAAGTAACATAAACATCAACATTCAAAATGTTAAACCACATAGTAGTAACATAAGCAGTTGTCCAAGCATACATCCACACAATAAAATGCACCCATGCCATAGTATAAAAAAATATAGAATTGCATGTTTCAAAATCCAATAAAAGACAAAACACAAAAGGAAGGTCGCAGGTCAAACTAGTTTTTCCCCTTCCGCTATCGTAGAGAGGGAAGCCGGCGTCTCAGTTCGATGGAGGTGTCCTCAGGATCTTCCAGGTTATCGCTTCGCCGAACCATCGGCTTTTCACCCGCTTGGACAACTTCCACGGTGACGACCGTAGCAACAAGATGAACTTCCGCCCCCGCAATGACAACGACCGATTCCATCATTGCTCCTGCAAACAACGCAACCTCTGGCTTCATAGCAGAATCAACACCGTCTTAAAATCCCTTTTGAGCATTTCCACTACCCATGAATACTCCCCATAGGCAGTGTGTTGGCCTCAGCCTTTTCTCAGCATGCTTGTTCTGCGTCGCGCTCTCGGTGGGCCTTCACAACATTGCAAATGATGTGGTCGTAGGAGCGGCCCACCATGCTTGAGTAGACATTGAGCTGCATTACGAAATGAGATTACAACGAGTAGCGAAGAAGGCGAGGTTCTCAGAACGTAGATTGTGGGATTACAAGCGTACCTGATAGGTGAGGCCTTGCAAAAACTATCTGGCTTTTGAAGGAGGCATCCCCATGGCTGTCGGTAGTGGTTTTCAATTGCTTTTCCTTGCTCCCAGGGTTTCTGCGTGTGTGAGGGTTATTCGGTGATCCGGATCCGATTGAGCCCTGCGAGTCCAGTTTGATTGTCTCTTGGAAAGGGGAGGGAACATGGTTGGTTTGGTTCCTTGTTGAGACGCCCGACATATCCATAGGAGGATTCAGGGGTGGTTGTGATCGCCACATATTTTCTCACAAAGCAGGAAAAGTTGGTGCTACTGTTGATCGCCTTCATGGGGGATTGTGGATTTTTCACTCTGAGACATGACCAGCCATACACAGAGGTGAAAACAGAGTATCCTTTTCTACTTCAGGGACTTGACAAAGGGAGGTTTAAACGACAGGGTGGAAATGAGGGTCGACTAGTTGGGTTTAGCCGCTTGAAGGGGGCGGCTAGTGTATATTAGCTGCTTGGTGTCTGGCTCTATTCGAGCAGAACCAAAGCAGAGTTTGATTTAGGTTTTGGCTGAAGTCAAATTAGGTTTAACCAGGGTTTTGGAGTGGGGTTTTTAGAATGTGAATTTTGATAGGAAATAGATTTCTTCCTCTCTCTCTCTCTCTCTCTCAAGGGGGTTTTCAAGTAGTGGTGTAGATGATCAAGTTAGGTTTTGAGTGAGTGATTGATGAATTCTTTAAGATCTGAAGAAGTGTTTGGACCACCTATTAATAGTAAAAATGGGACATGGGAGAGTCCACTGGACAATAGATCAAATTGGATACAAGGGTGTTTGATTTGATCCTTGTTAGATCTTTGTGTTTCTGACAATGTCCAGGTGAGGGGCGGCGACTTTCAAGATGTCGCCCCTATGATGACTTGCCAAACGTCCAATCTTTGACAAGCGGTGACTTAAGGCAGTTACTAGGAGTAAGCCGTCAGAGAAGGGGTGATCAAATAGAAGAAACCGCCGCAATCATCAACATTTAATGCTAACTTTATGTCCTATCTTTGAAAAGCAGTTGTGGGGCGGCTAGTACAAACTAGCTGCCCGAGGAGGGGCAGCCACTTTCAAGTAGCCGCCCTATTCCTGCCCCTTCAAGTGTTGGAAGACCGGGGTTTCTCCTTCCGGTTTCTTTCTAAAGGTGTGTTTTCTCTTAGATTTTCAAATGTGGTCATTTCTAAATATTACTTGAAGTATTTTCATTTCTTTGGATTGTCAAAATTGGGGTATCTACAATGGCTAGGAACATATCTTTCTCCAGGATAATGTAGTTCATCAGCCTTTAGGCCATGTCCTTATCCTTCGGCCCACAGTCAAAAATGCGGACCGCACGGGTCGTGGTCCGGGGAGTGGGGTGGAACACTCGGAACAAGGAATCCTCGCCCCCTTCAGTTGGCAAGGAGGGTTGCGAGCTCAGTGCAATGTCCTTCCCCTTGTTCAGAGAAGAACTGGGGGCAAAAGGTGGAAGCCTCAGCACATTCAAGGGTCCACTGAAAGCTTGCCACTCTTGGACGGGGTGCCCCCGCTTGGTTGCTCAGCGAGTGCCCTCTTTTATCCTAGAAGAGGGGCCCACTGCAATTTCCTGACCTCTGAGCGATGTCCAATTTCAAATCTTTCACTCGAGACATCTTTTCCTTCTCAAGGGAGTTGTAGTCCGACCTCCCACTCGGCTTAGGGTCCTCCCTGTAGCTCCTGCGGGAACGGGAGCTGTGATGGACGCCATCAGAGGAGCTCTCAATTGCCATTAGGTCGGCAAATCACAGAGTGAATAGCGCCTCTAAATCCTCTTCAAGCTAGTCTCCACCCTCGGGAAGCTCGCTGGCTCTTGGAGCAAGAGGTGGAGATTGTTGAGCGGGAGGAAGAGGTGGGGCAGCAAAGATATCAACCAGGTGGGGCCCAAGTCTGTGAGAGCTGCTAGGATTGGGGATCCTAGCCCAGAATCTTGAAGAAAACGTTGGCACTTCTCTTCCAAGCGACTTGGATGTGATCCCACTTCACAGACTCCTGACTCGGTTGAGCACCTGCCGCTGGATCTGCACGAGGGAGAAGAATAAGGTTAACAAGGAGTAACGATCCAACATAGAAGGTGCCGTGCGAGTTAGCCAGGTGCTATCAACCGACCTATTGGGTTCATCAAGACGAAACGGGGGGCCTTCCAAACATCTTCCGGGCCCTTGCCGAACTCCCAATTACAAGACAAAATGATGAGCTTACTTTCCGACCAGCTCTTGTCAGAGTCCGGCAACTCATCTATGAACCTTTCCTTAGAATCTCCGGCTCTAAGATGGTAGAATCTACCGGACTTCCTAATCTCATAAGTATACATGATTTCTGGGACACCTAAGTCCAAGCATAAGTCTCTATTGAATGCCACATAGCACATTAGAATCCTAAAAATGTTAGGGTTGCATTGGGTCGGATGGAGGTCGAAGGTTGATGAAAACTTCCTCGCTAGAGGAGGAAACGGAAAGGTCAAAGCACCCTTAACTATGTGTGAAGGATATATGTACATGCTCAAATGGTTGAAGCTCTCTAGTGGCACGGGAAACCTTTTAATGGTAGACCAGGTCATACCCACCGACTTGGGGATGTCGAACATCTACCTAATTCTCTCCAGAGATTTGACAATTGACATCTTCATGGCGCGTGAGGATGGCTCGAAGGCAGTAGAGGGATTGAGAAAAGGAATGGAGGTTCACGAAACTAAAGTCTGTTTGACTGGGTAGGTGAGAGGGAGTAAGATTGATCATGAAATCAAAATGAGAAGAGACGAAGTTGGAAACCGTACCTCGTTCGATTATATGCTCGAAGGTTCACCTTTCTCTCCTCCTCCCAAGCGCCACTAAACGCCTCCTTAAACGTAGGATGACATCATAATGTCGGCACATCTTTTCGACTGGACAAGGGAGTGGCGATTAGGGTTTCTAAAAGAAAAACGATAACACTAATGATGAGTGCGAGAATCGAGCACCTTATATATCATTCACTCTGCACCACGTGGAAAGTGTCCCACAGACCTCTGACAGAAGGAGATATGCAGAATCACCCAACCAACCTCATTAATGGTGGGTTTGCCAGCCCATGTGACCTGATCAAAATCCTCTGATTCCTAGCCAACCTGACCTACAAAAACATAGCAAAAAGAAGGGGGCACAGCAAACAAGAGCACATAGATATATTAAGACATTTAGATCACCAAAGAGTTAACATGCCGAGTATAAATAGAGTAATTAAAACCATGTCCATCAGAAGCATCTAAGAGCCCCACCCCAGGTCGAATAAAACAATAGTGTCCCTAAAACCCTCGAGACACAGCCTGGATAAATGAGATTATAAATTTAGGAGGGAAGAGAGAGAGAGTTTGAAAAACATTAAAAAAAAGGTATGTTCATTCAACGACGAGGGCGGGGGTCAAACATGGCCGGCCTGGACGAGGTGCTAAGAAACGCACCGGCATGGCGACCATAGCGCCTCTCACAAAGAGAGGAGCTATAGATGCTTTCCAGGCGCACTCTCGAGGGAAATGGTTCACCTCGGCTACCTGCGATGTAGCCAACGTGGAAGCAGATGTGAAAATTCTTCTCCTGTTCATCTTCCTCATCGTGGATCAGATGGCACAGCTTGTCAGACGCCTCCTCGACCACAAGAATGTGCAGCCACATTGCGAAATTGGCGAGTGTCGGATTAGCTGGGGGCACAACAAACTGGGCTGCCTCGTCCACCATTGGTTGTGGAGCATCTCGAGGGAGAACTAGCATCTAGTATTCCTGATCACCTCCATATCATGAACCACTGGAGAGGGAAAAGATGCATGGGTAAAGCTGGTTGTTGAGGGGGGGGGGTTCTTCTTGGTAAAGTTGGGGGGCCTCCTGAGGAGGCACTTCTTGGTCATCGTCAACAACGATGGATTGCTGGTACAACACGGGAGACCAAACAGCCACGTGCTGGAGATGACCTAACCGCCTCTGTGCTTTGCTTCCGCTAGCAAAGGATCTAGACGCCCCGTCATGACGAGCACTAGAAAGAGCTCTTCGGGTGATGCGGCTCGCTGACGTCTGTTGGGGCGAAGGCACGGGGGGACGAGGCACGAATGGCTCCACGCCAAGAAGGGCCCTCCACCTTCTGTCAGGGAAGCTAAGGGCACTCTCGATGTCCTTCATTCTTAGGTTCTCCTCTTAGGAGATAGAGTTGAGAAACGACTCGCCTAAGAAAAGAGAGGAGTTAAAAGAGGCGGAAGCGACCGTGAAAAAGATAAAAGAGAAAAGGTCATGGATTGAAGTCACCTACACTCAATGCCGTGTCCCTCACTGAAGGGGAACGTCTCATCCACAACCCTCCGGCTTCCACACCCCCCGAATCTTGAGGATCCCATGTCGCCAGTCATAAACAAACTCCTGGGCATTCTGGATAACCTCCTTGGAAGCCGACCTCCTCACCAAGTAGAATATTTTGTTGTCGTCGTTAAGGAGCTTCACCATATAGAAGCTCCTCACCTCGTTGAGACCGAGGCGGGATCCACAAGCCATGTTAAGGGCGACAATGCTCATCAAGATCTGGTACACCCCTAGGATAAACTGCAGGGGGTGGATGCCGAAGAAGCTCAGGAACTCAATAATCAGCAGGGGGAGTGGAAAAGCAAGCCGGCCAACCTCAAGCTGGCCGGAGTACAAAAAAAAAGACTCTGGGGTAGGTGGCAGGGGAAGGTCCCCCGCGTACTCCTCAACAAAAATGTCGTTAGGAAACTGGGCCATGGGGGCAGTACAAAGTCTCACAAGGAAAGAAGGAACTTGGGGCAGAGTTCAAGTGAGAGGCGAAAGGAGAGAAGGCACGTATATACATATGCAAAAGCAGCAACTCGAACCGCCGATGCTTAGGGAAACGTGGCAGAAAGATTAAAGGCCACCAATAAATCCACTCATGAATTCAACATTTAGAGGGGGTGAAAACCCAAGGAGGATACACGAATGGATGGCAGCAAAGACGTCGAGGCTCCATTACACCTTCAATCATGATTCCACAAAATCCGAGAAGGGGGATGTTTCATATCCCGACCCCGACGACTTGAGAATTTGATCTTATCCACGGCGGGACTTCCGCAGGTCTATTCTTCTGACCATCCAGCTTTTGGAAGACCAAAAGAAGGGGGCATTTGTGGAATACTAAATTTGCACACAACTGAATTGGGAATAAAGTTATATGCGAAAGATAGAGTCAAACAGGAATAAGATATGAGATGGTCCAATTCACATAATCTCATTGACTCACAGGGCTATCCGATTACCAGGCCCACTATAGGGTAGTGGCTGCTCGGCCCAACAAGTCCAAAGAAGGGATGGAGCCATCCCTCTTAAGCAGCCCATGAAAGTCTGGTCGGGAATCAAGTAAGGCGGTTGCCCGACCAGGCCCAGGAAGACTTAACTTTCGTCCAACCTGAGTGAGGCGACCAGACGCAGTGATTTTGATCATCCTAACAAAGCCCGACCATGGAGCCCGGTCTGGCAGAGGAGATAAGCCTATATGTCCATTTCACGAAGATAAAGGAAAATGCAGAGAATATCTTCTGACACAGCAGTGGCAAGCAAATGTCGAGAGTCGGTTACGTCCCAAGGTCATACGTGGCGGCAGATCCCGGCACCACCTGGACGATCCCGCCCGTACTCACGATAACCTCACTCCCAAAGAGCGAGATTGGCACGCCCTCTCCAAGTATAAAAGGGGAGGCATCATCTTCCCCAAAGGGTATGCAACACACACCTACACTCTTCCTGCACGAACTCTCTAAGACTCGAGTATTCACTGACTTGAGCGTCGGAGGGGGCGTTAGTCGGCACCACACTGGTGTGAGTTGCAGGTGGCCGAAACAGGAGACGGAGCTAGGAGACTCGCCAACGGAACCTCGATAACCGTGAAGGGAGGCTTCACACGCTTCTTCTCGGATCCTCAATCGAAGCCCGGACTACATCAAGGATCCGGCCCAGTGGAGGAGGATCAGAATCCACACCCCACAGTATACATTAGTTTCTAACAAAGTATATATTTTATAAAAAATGTACATATACAGATATACCTACACAACCAATTGAATGAACTAATTTATCGAAAACATCAAAATTTTCTAACAAGATATTAATGTACCTCATTGGATAACTATCAAGATAGCGCTCATCTATAACTTCACTTATGGAAAAAAAATATGTATCTTCACTTATGGAATAAAAATAAAAAATAAGTTGTTCTCTCTTTTTGGGTTGTAATATGATGACACAATTCCTCCTCCATGCTAGAAAATTGAAGTTCTATAATTTTTTTGTATGTTCTGATGCTTATTTAGCTGCTAAAGGTCTCCGGACCAGACCCGCCTTAACTCATTGTTGTGATATCTGATATTCGCTCTACAGGTTCACAGGAAGAGTATATTTCATATATATTAAAGTGCGTAGATAGTGTGATACAAGTCCAAAGACCTTGGCTAAGTATGCATGCCAGGCTAAAATGTTAGTTGCTAGAGTGTAGAAAATCAGAAGTTGAGGAGCCTGATCAGCTCTCAATTTTCTTCTTTTCGCTTGTGTATATGTGATGTGAAGCATGTTATTTTCAATAGTGTTGTACCAATACCTTTTGACAAGGAATGAATCTTAGTGTTACAGTGCCTTGAAAAAAATAAAATAAAATAAGGGCGCTATTATACTCAATTGTTTTTTACAGTCACCTCATTAAACTAAATATGGGTTCATTAAACTCGAAATGAAGCGATATATTTACATTTTTTATCAAAGCATATATCTCATTATATTATTTTTATCATTTAAAAAGAAAAAGCACGTCTGATCTGAGTTTAGTTGATAAAAATAATTGAGTCTAATATTTTCAAATAAAAATAATGACACAATTGTCACTTTCGAATGAGCTCTTTGGACAGCGACGCAGCATCGGACATTGGCTTTCCAAAGTGTTGACGAAAACATGAAGTCATATGCAAACATTTTCGGAGCATATCATGCGTGCTCATCCGTCTATTCAATTATTATAAGGGGAAAAAATAAAATAAAAAAACTTGTTTTTGTCTTACAAAGCGTCTGTTTGCATGGTTGTTAATAATGAGAAGGTTGTCACTTTCAAATGAGCTCTTTAAAAAGCTACGAAGCAAAAATAAATGTTTCAAGGCCCTTACAGTAGACGAAAAATAAATGTTTGCAAACATTTTAATACCTTGTGCTTTTATTTTATTTTTAATTTTTTGGGTAAGACAGTTACTGAACAAGCAAAACAGACATCTCTGCAAATATAACATGGATCATCATTGGTGTGCTCAAAACATGTTGATTTGTTTTTTGGGTGGAGGGGAAAATTTCCCTTACTGGGTTCTAAGGTGATCCGAACTTCGCGAGCTCTTGCTCTCATACAGATTGATGAGGCCCTCCGACGGATATCCTTTCTGTTTGGGGTGGATGACTTGTAAAATGGTCATTCAACAACATGTATCAAGGTATATAAGACTGTATAATGTGATTATAAGGAACTCGTAACAATGCCCCCTTGATATATAACATAAAATGTATTTGTTTCGCTACACAAAATACTCACTAAAAATTAATTTAAAAAATATACTTACTACATGCAGTGTTGTACACATTCCTATAGTTAATATTATCAAAATACATAAAAGTACGTTGATACACATTCAGTCACTCTTGCAATTATTCTCATAGTTCTAATTAATTGAACATATATGATATGCCAAACTGAGTGTATAATTGGTTAAATTGAGTATTAAGTCGATTAGACAAGCATACACTCATGTTGAAAAAAAGAGTGAATTGCCCAAATGTCCTTGGATTAACAGCTCCATTTTTTTCTACCCCTTAACTTTTTTTAATTTTTTTTTACCCCTGAAATTTGATCATATTTTTTTTGTCTCTGACCAGTGCCATCTCATTATTTGATACCTAAACTACTCCACCTTATTTCTCCCCCAAAACACTCTCTTTTCCCCCCCAAAAGCACAATCTCCCCACCCCCCCCCCCCCCAAACACTCTCTCTCCCCAAATCACTCTCTTCTCGGTGACCCCCGCAACATCATCTCTCCCCAATGTTCTCTCCTTGATTTAATTCCATAGATAGTATTACATTTTTGCTATGTAACAATAATCACCGGTTCTGCAATGTTGTAGTTTCTACAATTGATAAGTATATTTCTATAAGCTGTAATTATATTTTTGTAATTGGGCATTACATTTTTATAAGTTGTAACTAAATTTTTGTAAGTTGTACATTTCAGGGGTGATTGAATTCATCCAAGAGGGCATAAAGAGGATCAAAGGGGAGACAACAGTTCATGTATCTATTTTAATGACATTTTGAGAAAGTATCTATAATAATTTTATGTTTAACCATTTTGTGTACATTGAATGCACTTATAGATGATAATGACAGGGCTTACAGTTTATGAATCCATTGTAATGACATTGGAAGTGTATTTATAATTATTTTATGTTTAAACATCTTTGTATATGTTGAATGCATTATGTAGATAACTATTAAATATTCGTTAACTATCCTTATAATTTCTGTATTTCTGTAACTCTGTTTGTAAGAGATAGTTCGAGTACTATGAAAAATCAGGAGAAAAAAAACGAGATAAAACTGCAAGGGTAAAGAAAAAAATAAAAATAAAAAGTCCAAGGGCCAAAAAAAAAAAGAAAATAGGACGACTATTGGTTCATGGACATTTAAACAATTCACTCATAAAAAATACAAATTAAAAAATTCACATTCAATTCATTTAAATATATATATTATTTAATTTAAAAGTCATATAATAAGCCTGCAAAAGTTTTGCGTTCATGCCTGTCCTTCGACATTTCCCCATGTGAACAAAAATAAAAATAAAAATAAAATAGATGCAATGCATTGAGCAGTTCAACTGCACCAAATTAATTAATCAGTCAGTCAATCCTATCCTATTATACTCACCATCACCCACCACAAGGCCGCACAATATCAACACCCAAAGAGCAGAGAGAGAAAAACCAACAGATAAGAGAGAGAGGGAGAGAAAAGCAGAGATGGCAGAAGCGGTGGTGGGTTTCCTGATAATGAATATAGGACAATTGTTGACACCAGAGGCAGTGCAAACTGTATGGGCTCTGTCTACGGAGGAGCTGAAGATGCTGACAAACGTGCGGAAGGATATGGACGACATCAAGGACGAGCTGGAGATGATCAGGGCTTTCATCCGAGAAGCCGATCAGAAGATGGAGATGAGCGGAACCACATCGGTCTGGGTCAAGCAAGTGAGGGACATCGCTTACGATGTCGAAGACGTCATCGACGAGTTCACCTGCTTCATCGTTGGCGAGCACAGGAAGAGAGGAATCCGAGGTTCCGTCAGCAAAGCCGTCCACCGTTCGAGGAACCTCGGAACTTGGCATGGCATCGCTCATAAACTGAAAGATATCAAGGAAAAGATAACGAACATTGCGGAGAGAAGACTGAGGTACATGATTATGCATTTTTTTTGGAAAGATTTTATGTTTTTGTTTTGCAGAAAGTATTACACTCACTCCATTTTTATGTCTTAAATGGGTCAGCTTATGTTTTCATTTGTTTTTTTATAAAGATTAATGAGATGCAAATGAATTTTGAATTATGACATTGAAAAATGTGAACATTTTAATAATATATATAGAAGTACGGGGGTCTTTTTTTTATTTAGAAGTTTTGGGTTATTTTGAACATATACCCCCACAAAAAAAAAAATTATATTGTCAGAATAATACACTTAAAAATATTATCACCAACACCCCCTCAAAAATGGTTGACATTGTGCATAAATGTTCTTTTGAGTGGTATTGATACACAATATAAATATTTTAAGTTTTGCAAGGGGCATTCATGGGAATTTAAACTATTTTGAAGAGTATTGTTAGAAATAGTAATTCACCACGGCATAATGCATTTTCTTTATGAATTTTAATTATTACATAATGTTTTTAATTTTGTAACTTTATTTGTCTTTTTTTAGTTCGTTTTGTTTTAAATAAGGGAAATTGGAAAAAATAATTATTACATGAATTAGAAGATGTGATCTAATTTTGAAATGCACAAAAAAAACATATTAGCACCATTTTTTTTTGTGAAAAGAGCTTTTATGCCTATTTTGTAAATATATCTCATTTATGTTTTATTTAAACTTTATTATTTTGCACATGAATTCTTTGAACATTATTTACATTTCTTTGTTTTGATTATTTGATGTAGTGGTAAAAACTTTTTAATGTCCAATTATTATAATATCAAATATTACATATTTAGTTCGCATTATACCCCTTAATATAAGAGTTTGGACAAGTTTTAAATCAAAGGATAAGTCCAACCAATGTTTTCTCTCTTGAAATAGATTAATAATAACATGTCCCCCACGAAAAAAATATATTGAGAGGGGGGGGGGGGGGGGGGGGGGGGGGGGGAATTTTGGGGCTGTTGGTCTGGGTTGTGGGCTTTGGCCCACTGTCTGTTTCGGGTATAAGGGGATAGTGTCGTTCTTGTCCAAGCTTCTTTGCACCACAAAAAAATAATAATATGTATTAGTATTCTCAATATTATTTGGAATATATTAAAATTAATGTATTCACATTTAACCCAAAATTACATTTTAATATTAATATAAATTAATAATAATTTTAATATATTTTATGCAATATTATTTTAAAATTGGTTATATTCTTTTGATATTTAATAAAGAATAAATATATGTATATACCAAAAGTAAAATTTGTGTTATTTATATAAATTGGTTGTATTAATAAAATTTAATAAATGGAATAATATTTTAATATTTTTATGAATATATTAATCATAATTAATATTAAATATTATTAAATTATACTAATTTTTTTGTATTATTATTCTATTAATAATATTATATCAATATATGAATTTGTAAACTATTTTAATATTAATGCTATTAGTATTCTCAATATTATTTGGAATATATTAAAATCAATGTATTCACATTTAACCCAAGATTACAATTTAATATTAATATAAATTAATAATAGTTTTAATATATTTTATGCAATATTATTTTAAAATTGGATACATTCTTTTGATATTTAATAAAGAATAGATATATGTATATTCCAAAGGTAAAATTGGTGTTATTTACATAAATTGGTTGTATTAATAAAACTTAATAAATGGAAAAATATTTTAATATTGTTATGAATATATTAATCATAATTAATATTAAATATTATTAAATTATACTAATTTTTATAGTATTATTATTCTATTAATAATATTATATCAATATATGAATTTGTAAACTATTTTAATATTATTTAGTAATCATTGAATGTGATCATCATCATCAACATCATCATCATCATATTCATCATTTTAGATTAAAAAATTTGTACGAGAAATTATTTTATGGTTAGACATGATATGATCTGATTTTAAAATACACAGAAATAAGAAATAATATGTAAGGTTTTTAAATGGAAAATAGCAACATAAATGCCTACTTTTTAAATTGATTTATATATACTTATATAACAAACATTTAATTTGTTAACCATATATACTTATATAAGGTATTATTATATATATAGTGTAACATATTCATTATATATATACATGCACCCCCCCCCCCCCCTCCCATAAAATAATTATTTATACTTCAAACTGATTTGTAATTTTATCAAGTGAAAATGACTAAAAAAAATCTTCTAAAAGTCAAAAATACTCAAATCAGTCACTTTTTAAAATTATACCTAAAAAAATCTAATTTCACAATTTTGGAAATACAAAAGACCAATTTACCCTTATGCAATGAGATCCTTAATATATTTCGTACCTCCTTAACTTTGTTAAAATATTTTATCCTCTTAATTTTGTTAATGTATTCACACACTTTCATATAGATCAAATTTTTTTATTCTAAATTTTTTGTGCTTAGGTGGATTTTGTGAAATATATATCAATATAATTTGAGTTTTGATGATGAACTCTAATAAACGTTGATGCTTCTTTAAAAAAATAGATTTGTATTAATGATGTCATAAACATATGTGAATAGCCAAAAAAAAAGTAAATAAGGATTTATAATATTAAAATATTATCTATTGCATTGAGATATAACACAGATTTAGATTACATATTATGATTATACACAATAAAAAATAATAAATAACATCATGCTTATATATAAGAAACACATAATATGATATATAATAATAAAACCTCTAAAAGAATTGATTTTGGTCATATATAAAGAGATTGTTGTTTTGTATGAAAAATAGGTTTTTGGTATGGAATAACCTACGAGAGTTAGAGGGATGTTAAGGAATTAATTATATAAGTATATATCAGTCTTTCGTATTTCCAAAATAGTGAACTGAGACTTTTTTATATATAATTTAGAAAAATGATTGATATGGGTATTTCTAACTTTTAGAAGATTTTTTTGTTCATTTTCCCTTTTATCAATATTTAGTCCTATTTTATCTCTTCATAATAAAACAATAAATTAATTTAAACAAATTTAAAAAGATAAAATTGTTCAATGAATGTTCCCTATTCTTCACCTCCGACGTTTATAGTAGTATGGATCTAAATACCAATAAATATTTTTATTAATGAATTAGAAAATATATTTTTTCATTTTAAACTTAAGTATTAATTTTTAACTGTAATATATTTCTTGTAGCATCTTTCCCATATCTAAACTTAGCGGTTGAAGGTAAAAAGTTATTCCTTTAACAAAGTTTTAGCTCATAGTTGTGTCAAAGACAAATGTGCAATTTCATAAGAAACTTTCTGTTAGTGTCCCCTTTTTGGGTTTTGGGTTCTCTTTGTTTTGGGGTAAAAGTAGGAGTCTCTCTCTCTCTCTGTCCCCACTTCTAATGAAGGGGACACTCTCATATTTATAGTGAGAGGGGGTGTGCCTATTGCCATGGAGGTGTGTGCGTATCATGGGATGGAATCTTCTACGTGACTCTTGGATCGATCGACACGTGGGATTTACTTTCTGACGGTTTACTATAGCCACTGTGTCAGGGAATATTCATTGAGATTTCTAATATCTCGTGATGCGGACTCCGTGCTTTTGATTCAAGTCGGACAGGAGATATGCCCCCATTCACCCAGGTCTGGTCGGGAGTCCAACCAGACTGTTTATTGGCCTGACTTGAGATGGTAGTGGGTTATGACGGAATGTGATGGGCCGGGGTGGTATGACCTTTTAAATGGACCCTAAGGTGTAACAGATTTTGGCTTCTACAAATGCCCCTCTTCTTTGTCTTTCAGGGACCGGGAGAGCAGAAGAATAGACTTAAGGGAAGCCTTCTTAATGATTAGACTAAATCTTCATACTCTTGGCCTTTTGGGGATCGGGAGAGCAGAAGATCAAACATTGAGACCTTGCATGCTAAATCCTCATCTGACTTTTGTCGAGATGACGCTTTTCTATTTCTTTCTAATTTTAACTTGGAAGACAGGGAAGACAAAAAAAAGTGACATGCAGGGAAGACCTGAATAGGTGATCTATCAAGGAATACCTGAAAAGGTAACCTGCAGGAAAGGCCTAAAAAGATTGTTAGCAGGGTAGACCTGAAAAGGTGACCTGCCATGGAAGACTTGAATAGGTGAACTGTCATGGAAGACCTAAATAGGTAATCGACATGGTAGACCTAAAAAGGTGACGTGCCATGGAAGACCTGAAGAGGTGAACTGCCATGGAAGACTTGAAAAGGTAGTCGGCAGGATAGACCTGAAAAGGTCATCGACATGGTAGACCTGAAAAGGTCATCGACATGGTAGACCTGAAAAGGTCATCGACAGGGTAGACCTGAAAAGATGACCTCCCATAGAAATCCTGAAAAGATGACCTGCTATGGAAGACCTGAAAAGATGACCTGACATGGAAAACCTGAAATGGTGACCTGCCACAGAAGATTTGAAAGGGTAATCGACAGGGTAGACCTAAAAAGGACATCAGCAGGGTAGACCTGAAAAGGTCTTCGACCGGGTAGACCTGAAAAAGGTGATCGGCAGGGTAGACCTGAAAGGTGATCGGCAGGGTAGACCTGAAAAGGTGACCTTCCATGGAAGACTTGAATAGGTGAAATGCCATGGAAGACCTAAATAGGCAATCGACAAGGCAGACCTGAAAAGGTGACGTGCCATGGAAGACCTGAATAGGTGAACTGCCTTGGAAGACTTGAAAAGGTAATCGGCAGAGTAGACCTAAAAAGGTCATCGAGAGGGTAGACCCGAAAAGGTCATCGACGAGGTAGACATGAAAAGGTCATTGAAAGGGTAGACCTGAAAAGATGATCTGCCATGGAAGACCTGAAAAGATGACCTGCCATGGAAGACCTGAAATGGTGACCTGCCACAGAAGATCTAAAAGGGTAATCGACAGGGTAGACCTAAAAAGGTCATCAGCAGGGTAGACCTAAAAAGGTCTTCGACCGGGTAGACCTGAAAAAGGTGATCGGCAGGGTAGACCTGAAAAGGTGATTGGCAGGGTAGACCTGAAAAGGTGACCTGCCATAAAAGACCTGAATAGGTGAACTGCCATGGAAGACCTGAATAGGTAATCGGCATGGTAGACCTGAAAAGGTCATCGACAGGGTATATCAGAAAAGGTCTTCGCCAGGGTAGACCTAAAAAGGTGATCGACATGGTAGGCCATAAAAGTTGACCTTCCATGGAAGACCTGAGTAAGTGAACTGTCATGGAAGACCTGAATAGGTAATCGGCAGGGTAGACCTGAAAAGGTCATCGACAGGGTAGACCTTCGACAGTGTAGACTTGAAAAGGTGACCTTCCATGGAAGACCTAAATAGATTAATTATCATGGAAGACCTGAAAAGGTAATCGACAAGGTAGACCTGAAAATGTCATCGATAGGGTAGAGCTGACAAGGTCTTCGCTAGGGTAGACCTCAAAAGGTGATCGACAAGGTGGACCTGAAAAGATCACCTGCCATGGAAGACCATAATAGGTGAACTGCGATGGAAGACCTGAATAGGTAATCGACATGGTAGACCTGAAAAGATGATTGGCAGGGTAGACCTGAAAAGATGATCTTCCATGGAAGACTTGATCTTCTGGGAAGACTAGAATGGAAGACCTGCAAGGAAGACCTGATCTTCTGGGAAGACCAGAATAGAAGACCTACAAGGAAGATCTGATCTTCTTGGAAGACCAGAATGGAAGACTTGGTTTGCCCCCAATCCGATATGCATGAGTACGATTTATTTTTATGCGCGACTTCATCGGTGCCACGTCCTATTGGAGTGCGTCTTAATTGTGATGTTATGGCTAGTGCGCGACCCTTAGTCCGAGGCGACTCGAGTGCTACATAGTAAGTGAATAGAGTAGAGCTCCTCGCGACCCTTGACCTGATCTGTGACAAGGTGCAATTCACTTAGCAGGCGGAGTCTTAACTCCTCGCGACCTCGTATGTGCCCCGTCCCATTGGAGTGAGTCTTGGTTGCCGTTGCGGCTAGGTGTGTGTCATCTCTTATTCTGAGATTGATGAGTACGATTTATTTGTATGCGCGACCTCGATCCCATAACAGATGGGTGCGGCTTTTGGGGTGCACACCTCTTATTCCGAGATGGATGAGCTTATTTGTATGCCCGATCTCGAGTCCATAACAGATAGTGCGGCTTTGGGGGTGCACACCTCTTATTCCGAGAGGGGGTGTGCCTATTGCCATGGAGGTGTGAGCATATCATGGGATGGAATCTTCCACGTGGCTCTTGGGTTGGTCGACATGTGAGATCTACTTTTTGACAGTTTGTTACATCCACTTTACCGTGGAGGTGTGAGCATATCATGGGTAGACCTGAAAAGGTGACCTGCAGGGAAGACTTGATCTTCTGGGAAAATCAGAATGGAAGACCTACACGGAAGACCTGGTCTGACCCAAATCCGATATGCACGAGTACGACTTATTTTTATGCGCGACCTCATTGATGCCACGTCCTATTGGAGTGCGTCTTAATTGTTCTGTTGCGCCTAGTGCGCGACCCTTAGTCCGGGGCGACTTGAATGCTACCCGATAAGTGAATAGAGTATAGCTCATCGCGACCCTTGACCTGATCGGTGACAAGGTGCAATTCACTTAGCAGGTGGAGTCTTAACTCCTCGCGACCTCGTCTGCACCCAGTCCCATTGGAGTGCGTCTTTGTTGCCGTTGTGGCTAGGTGTGCGTCTCCTCTTATTCCAAGATGGACGAGTACGACTTATTTGTATGCGCAACCTCGAGTCCATAACAGATGGGTGCAGCTTTTGGGGTGCACACCTCTTATTCCAAGATGGATGAGTACGGCTGATTTGTATGCATGACCTCGAGTCCATAACAGAAGGGTACGGCTTTTGGGGTGCGCACCTCTTATTCCGAGATGGACGAGTACGACTTATTTTTATACGCGACCTCGAGTCCATAATAGATGGGTGCGGCTTTTGGGGTGCACACCTCTTATTCCGAGATGGATGAGTACGGCTTATTTGTATGCGCGAACTCAAGTCCATAACAAATTGGTGTGGATTTTGGGGTGCGCACCTCTCATAACAGATGGACGAGTACGGCTTATTTGTATGCGCGACCTCGAGTCCATAACAGATGGGTGCGGCTTAAGGTGTCCCTCTGTTGAGAAGACCTGAAGAGGTGGTCCGTTGAGAAGACCTGAAGAGATGGTCATTTGGGAAGATACGATGGGATGGTCCGTTGAGAAGACCTGAAGGGGTGGCCAGTTGAGAAGACCAAAAGAGGTGGTCTGTTGGGAAGACCTGATGGGTGGTCCATTGAAAAGACTTGAAGGAGTGGCCCGTTGAGAAGACCAACGGAAGACTTGAAGGGGTGGTCCATTGAGAAGACCTGAAGAGATGGTTAAGAAGACCTGAAGAGGTGGTCCGTTGAGAAGACCAGAAGAGATGGTTCATTCAGAAGACCTGATGGGATGAGGTGATCCGCTGGGAAGACCAAAAAAGTTGCCCTACAGGGAAGACCTGATCGGCTAGGAAGACCAGAAAAGGTGCCCTGCAGGGAAGACCTGGCCTGCATGGAAGACCAGAAAAGGTGCCCTACAGGAAAAACCTTAAAAGATGGCTTCCTTGGCTCCACGTGACCTCTTCTCTCCATCGCTTGTTCTTCAGCTACAAGAGGAGGTAGAGGTTGATCTGATGTGGTGGGCTTCCTCAAGATTTGCCCTTCTTCATTGGGATGTCACATCTGAGACTTGAGATGGAAGGGGGTCTTGCCCCCAGCATCACCTCATCTTTGAAACCCAATTAATATGTTTCTCTCCTCATCTTCACCATCTCTTTAAGATCTTGTTTAGGGAAATGGCTTTTTGTCCCGTGTCCCACAGACGGTGCCATTTGTGGGAAGTGAAAATATGCTCCTCCTTGAATGGGCCGGACTCGAGGACGGTCCAGGCTTGGTTTGGGTAGACCCGCGAAGAGATGACGACGGTGGAAGAGACGACGAGAGTCAATCGATTTGGTGGATGTTTGTCTAGACTGAAACTGATGTAAATCAGGCTACCTACGTACCTTTTTGAGGATTCAAGCCACACGTAGTTCCTTTTTGGGCGAGAACCTCCGACAATGAAACTCAATCTGCATTAAATGGGATTTAAAGCTTGGGTTTTTTGTTCTCTTTGTTTTTGGGAAGAAAAAGGAGTCTCTCTCTCTCTCTTTGTCCCCCCCCCCCTTCTAATGAAGGGGATACTCTCCTATTAATAGTGAGAGGAGGTGTGCCTGTTGCCATGGAGGTATGAGCATATCATGAGATGGAATCTTCCACGTGGCTCTTGGATTAGTCGACACGTGGGATCTACTTTTGACAGTTTGTTACAGCAACTGTGTTAGGGAATATTCCTTGGGATTTCTAATATCTCGCCAATGCGGACTTCGTGTTTTTTATTCAAGTCGGACAGGAGTTATGCCCCAATTCACCCCGATCTGGTCGGGAATCCGACCAGACTGTTTATTGGCCTGACTTGAGATGGTGGTGGGTTATGACGGAATGTGATGGGCCGGGGTGGTATGGCCTTTTAAACGAATCCGAAGGTGTGACAGATTTTGGCTTTTACAGTTTCAATATTCTAGAATGTTGTACCACGTGCTTTAGCACATGCATAAAACTAGTAAGGAAAATGATTTGTCTAGCCCCTAGTGCAGCAAAATCCACAATTTATACCATTTTTTTAATTATACACTCTTCCATTGAAATACATCATGTTATAATATACTGAGATATAATAGTGTATTATTTAAAAAAAATGAAAAAAAAATTTACTTCATATATTATTGTAGAACCTCATATATTCTGATTAAAACATTATATATTGCATTATTATAGTGTATCAGGCTGTAGACGTGGATGTAAAACTGACTGAGTGTATCAGCTCAACTAGTGAACACTAATTTTGGACTTTACCAAACTTGCGTGCATGGGACGTTAATATGGAATTGACCTCTTGGATTAGGAGCTTTGGATTAAATCTTTGAGATACTTTATATTTAAAACCTAATTCAAAGGATTAATGATCTCACATGAACCTTGACTATAGGTTTTGAAGAGGGTGAATCTATCATCCCTAATAAAGTTATTGAGTTGAATCTGGGTGAGTTCTTGAGTTCCCTAGGGATTAATATAATATCTTTTGGGTTGTTTAGAGACCTGTATAAAGGACCAATTTATGACTTACCACAACACCACTAAAAAAGAGAGGAAACATTAATTCTATAAAATATGTTTTGAGAGTTTTTCTGAAAAAGACCCCAAACATTCTGTTATTCAGTCTAGGATCCCAGTTTATCTGAATTGTGGTGATTGAGTTTTGAACCTTTTATGATTTCACAAAGCATGCACTCTATGTGGGCTAGTTGGATCTTAGGGTGTTTCACTTATGCAGTAGAAGGAATCAAATGATGATTTAAGCATCACAACAAGCATCTTTTATTCACCTCTCTCTACTACTTTAGTATTCCAATTTTCAAAATTTTATCTCAATTTTAATCCATTACTATAGGTACGACGTCAAGGGGATCGATGAGGGTTCGAGCTCAAACAGTGAGGGCTCCGACACGCTGATGATACAAACAAACCTTTCCCAGTTTGCAGCTGATGATGTTGACATCATCGGGATGGGGTTCAGTAAAGATATTTTGCTCACATGGTTGACAGACATGGATGCAGAGTGCACGAGGATCTCAGTTTGGGGAATGGGTGGTCTCGGCAAGACTACCCTTGTCTCCCAGGTATACAAGATGAATAGAGCTAAGAAATATTTTGAGTATCGTGCATGGGTCACCGTTTCACAAACCTACAAAGCTGATAATCTACTGAAAAACATAATCAATGATCTGTTCCAAGAGAAGGGGGAAGCAAAACCATTGGATAGTGTTCATCCAATGGACACAAGAAGGCTTGGGGAGCTCATTCAAGACAAACTGCGGGACAAGAGGTATGTTGTTGTTCTTGATGATGTATGGAGCATGGAACCATGGGAAAAGATTCGCCATGCATTTCCTTGCAATAAATGTGGTAGTAGGATCATATTTACAACTAGGAACCAAGAAACTGCTTTTTCATTGGCGTCACCCGGTCACGCGTTTGAAGTTCATCCTCTAAAGTATGAAGAAGCATGGGCATTGTTCTGTAGAAAGGCCTTCTTAACAAATCCAGACAGATGCTGCCCAGATGAATTGAAGGATTCAGCCAGTGCTATTGTGAAAAAATGTGATGGGTTGCCTCTAGCAATTGTAACATTGGGTGGTGTCATGTATAAAAAGACTTCAGTGTCAAGATGGCAGAACATGGACAATAGCCTTAATTGGGTGTTGGCTGATGATCAACAGGTTGATAGGATGAAGAGCATTTTGATGCTCAGCTTTCATGATCTTCCACACTACTTGAAAAATTGCTTCTTATACTGCAGTATTTTTCCTGAAGATCATCAGATCAATAGGAAGAGGCTTATTCGATTGTGGGTGGCCGAAGGATACATTCAAAGAAGGGATGGTATGACAATGGAGGAGGTGGCTGAAGAATACTTAAATGAACTTGTCCTTCGAAGCATGCTTCAGGTTGTGAAGATGAACGAGTGGGGAAGGGTGAAAGCGTGTCGAATGCATGATCTACTGAGAGAAGTTGCTATATCTACATCAAGAACTCAGAATATCTGCACATTATACAATGGGGGAGAGGCTTGGCCAGGAGATAGGACACGAAGATTAGCAATTCATAAGATGAGCAAGAATGTGAAACCATGCGCCGATCTGTCTCATCTTCGCTCCCTACTATTGTTTGCAAAGGGTGATCATTCATTCAAATTTATTAGCAATGCAATGGAAGAGTCGACTTTTAAATTTTTGAAAGTCCTAGAACTACAAGGTGCAAACATCACGAGCATTCCTAAAGAAGTAGCTGATCTATTTAACTTATCGTATCTGAGCTTGCGGCACACTAAGGTAAAGACACTCCCAAAACATGTCGGAAAGCTTCACAACCTTCAAACTTTGGATCTCCATTACAGTGACGTCGAGGAGTTACCAGGTGAAATAATAGAGTGTCACAATCTTCGACACTTATTCATGTTGCGTCGCGATGTGAATTTTGGCATGTTAACTCCCAAACGCATATGGGAATTGAATCATTTACAAAGCCTACAAGGGATCTGTTCAGACAAAGAGTTGGTTCGTCAAGTGAGGAAGCTAGAGAATCTCAGAAGCTTTGGGATATTTCAGGTGCAGCACTCTGAAGTTACTGATCTATGCGACTCTGTAACTCAGATGAAGTTCCTCAACAATTTGATCATTAAGGCATGTGATGGAGGTAAAGGCCTACTTAAGTTAGAAGGTCTTCATCCCTCTCCGGTTCTGCAAAAGCTCTTCTTGGGGGGACATTTGGACAGTGTGCCAGATTGGTTTTGGTGTCAATTTCTTTCAAACCTCAAAGAAATCAACCTAGTTCGATCAGGGCTAAAAGAAGATCCGCTTCTTTTCCTTGGATTATTGCCCAAGCTTGTTAGCATTCAACTCTACAGGGCATATGACGGGCAAACTCTGTGCTTCAATTCAAGAAGTTTTCCTGCACTCAAGAAAATTTGGCTGTACAAACTAGACACGTTGAATGAAATAATCATAGAGAAAGGAGCAATGCAAAGCATTCAAGATATAGCCCTTGTCATGTGTAAAGAATTGACGGTGTTGCCTCAGGGGATCGAACATGTATCCACCCTCCGAACTCTTTATTTGGAAGATATGGCAGAGGAACTCTTAGCGAAGATGCGAGGACATGATCACTCAAAGGTTAAGCATATCCCAATAGTTCGGCATGTTATCAAAATCGATGGCAATGCGTTGCAAGAAAACTTGTCATGAACAGGTAACTTTCCTCATGTCATCATTCCATGCAAGATTGCACAAAACAGGTAACTTTCCTCTTCTTCACTTATCATATCATGAAAGAAAAGACCACAATGCTATTCCATCTTCAATGAAATAATTATGGGTCTCCGAAAGAGTTTTTATTGTCAATTAGGGAGCTCCACACTTCATTTTTTAATCTATTCAGAAGTAGTGATAGACAGAAAATCCATAAGGAATGAAATTTCATACCTCATATTATGTAATTTTGTTTTAATTTTTACATTTCATTAATATGTGCAGATATGCTGAACACCAAGAAAAGGAGAAAATGAAGATTGACATTGCAGCGAAGTTTGAAGTTTTGTTTTGTATGGCCATTTTATAGTTTTTTGTGTGTTTGGATATGTAAATCCTAGGTGCCTCTCAGTGATTGATTTTCATTCTTAAGATTAATGAAACTTGTAGGTGATTGAGCAATGTTGTGTGAATATAGCATCATGTTTCTTTAGTTTCAATTGTAATTATTTTTGTTTTGTAGTACCAAAAGTTTGCTTTATCACATGGGGTAAATTACAGTAATTGTGATTTTTATTCAGTTTTCTATTCAGTTATTTCATTTGTGAAGAAAAATATAGATTTGTGATGAATGTAGAAACAGTTTCTCAGAGTTATTCATTCCACCAATGTTTATCTCACTGAGGTGCCAAGATTGGTAGTAGCTGAATGTATTAAAAAAAAAAAAAAAAAAAAAAAAAAACCATACCTTGTTCTTCTAACAACCAAAACTTCTCCCTTCTGGAAGAGCTGATCTATATAATAAATAGGATCTCTTGTTTTACCATAAATTGAATTGCAAGTAGCAACTATATGCAACTTTAGCTTTCGTTTGGGTTAAATCAAATTATTAGTGTTCATTATAGTCTAGTAAAATTCATATACATAAGAAACTATGCATAAACATTTTCTATTGCACATGTACATTGTTGCAGGTGCATACTCATGTTTCATTATAAGCACTCTGTGTTTTTTTAGCGAGATATATACCACATGTATATCTGGTTGTCATGTTCAACAGTTCGGGGATGCAAACGGTTATAACTCATAAATACCAGATGACATCATAAAAGCATCAAATCTTGTGGGAAATGAATCTTAATTTATATAATCAATGAGAATTGTTTGATTTCAGCAAAGAAAAATGCATTGCATTTTGCCAACAATAAAAGCAAGAGCAGAAGTTTCAATTCATATCTCATTTAACTGAACGATGTGAATGATATGGTTGGTAGAGTGGGACCATGCACTGCTCACGGCTGGTCAGCAATACAAAGAACTCAAAAAACCACAGACCATGTGCTTCATCTGATACCCAACCCCACTTACATATATCATTATGGATTGTCATTGCATAAGTCATTTATGGCGAACAATAATTTCTTTTCCATTATCGATGTTGATGTGTCTTACAATAGAGTGAGAGAGAGAGAGAGAGAGAGAGAGCTACAAACATAATAAACCATAAACAAAAAAAATTAAATCATTTGTTGACATGATTGAAGTAAACAATGGAAGATTTAATATATAATGATGTTATGTACCCGCTATCAAGCCTCATCGAACCTCTTGCCACCACCGGAATCATGGATTCCGCTGTTCAATAATCTATCTGAGCTAATTTCTGAGCATCCCCTTGACCGAGATTGAATTTCTGTGAGTGGATCGACAAGTCCACCTTGGAGTCTGTACTTCTGTTTATCCCACTTGAGAGATGATTCTGTGTCCTCTTCATCAGCCGATGGTGTTGCAACTGATCCGGACAGCCTAGAGGATGTTGAGTATCTGACCTCTGCCTTTCTCCAGAATTTTGAGCTGAGGAATTCCGCACCGGGTAATTTGCAGCAAGAGGAATCAGGGCTCATTGTTCTTCCTGATGAAACGGCTAAACCATGCGAGATCTCATCCAGTGCCATCTCTAGGCCATGGACTCTTGTCTCCAAGGCGCGCATTCCACTTTGTGAGTTCCCAATGAACCTCTGAAATCAATATAAAAAGCTGAATGTCAGAACTAACATGAAAGATACAAGAGAAAACGCATTGCGAATATATGAGATCCACTAAAAAAAATTGGATTAGCGATTATAAAAAGTCCCGAGGGACTGAAACACATTGAATTGCATGCAAAGAGAAGATTTAGTCGTTAATGAGACATTGTTATAGTGTTGCACCCAGCATATGCAAAATAGAGTGGTGGTTCCACGAGACCACTGCTCACAATTCGCTAGTTATTATGTTGCCCTACATCCATTATTCACATGCTTCATCCTTATGACATTTCCATTCACTGTGAGATATAGAATGGTTGCAATAGGTTGACGGCTGGCTTAATCCTCCATTGTACGCATAAAGTGGAACTGTTTACGTATCTTTCCAAGCCAAGGCATTCTATTTATCCTCAAACTTCTACAAGGTAACCTGACTGTAGTGAGAAGCAAGGATACTAAATATAAAAAAGGTGATGATGACCTCTTAATTTTTCTTTGCATGTTAAGATTCACCCAAACAACTCTAAACCATGGTTGGAAGAAGGGCTTTGCAAAAAATAAAGATTACAAACAAAGATTATTAGCCTGAATAGTCACGAACAGACTCTAGCCTCTTGGGTTCTTCAATTTTCCACACCACATCTACAGGAGTACAACTCGATGTTGATTATTTTATATATGGAAAAATGAGATAAATTTATCGTGAACTTGCAATATTAAAATTTTCAGTAGCCTATACGTTGGCGAGAAAGATGAAACATCGAAGGAAAACTACTTACAATAACATAATATTTTCACTGAAGATAGTCACTCAGAAACCATTCAAGTGAAAATTTTCACCATATCGTAATACTTAACTATGCATAAAAGATGATAACAATATGCATAGTGCCTAGAAAGTAAATATAGCAGGTCAATAAATGAAGCAGAAAAGAAGAAGGTATTATCAATATTGGAAAACAAACAACTGAAACAAGCAAGTAAACTGTCAATAGATAGATTTTCCATTATTAAGTTTATTTTTCAGGGGTCCAATTGTTGTGCTAAACTTGTTGGTAACATTGTAAGAGGAATTGCATTTTGTCATCAATGATTAATAATGCTTTCAACAGAAGGACTGCCTACTATGACAGTCTATTGGAATCAAAGAAACTGGGAAAAAGTAAGAAAGAAAAAGGACGACGACAAATTTATAGCACGCCGATGACAAGGTAACCTCAGAACGGAAATTTATTACAAGAATTTATATATAAATAAAATTCATAAACCCAAAATCAACCATTGTAGGAAGACTGCATTGATGTGAAGTTTGACTTAATATGTGAAATATAAATAACAAGAAATGCAAATTAAGAAGCTCAATATATAGGTTATCATAAAATTTGTATACTCTCATTTATTGAAACATGAAAACAAAAATATTTATAGACTTGCTACTTGAGAAAATAAGCATTTAAATTCAAAACCATTTCGATTATGATGTGCCTAAGACAAATAACCTAAAAAAATTAGTTATCAATCTCCATAAATATGCATCATATGAAAACGTAACACCCTTTGGAAAACAGATTGTATATAGAATGTTCGAGAGCAAACCAACTTACCGACAATTTTTTTTTTTGACAGAAATGGTAGGCCTACGCCCTTATATTAAAATATAAGAAAGAGCTCAATCAAGGAACATAAGCAAAACAAAGCAAAAAACAATCAATAGCCCGATGAGATGGGGTTAACTCTTTTGCTAGAGCCATGGGTTTGCTTCCAAAATCTTGAGTTCGAATTTCCCAGGGCTTATTTGATACACAGAATTTGTGATGATTATGTGCATCCACAATTATTCCAACTAATATTGGGACTCCTCATCACTCTTGCATTTTATGTTTGCAAAAACCTATCGAGTATCACCTTAATTGTCTTGAATCTTTATAAAAGTGAATCTTGCGGATATAACATGATTAAAGGAAGAAATTCCCTGCTTCACATGATGTATACTAGTACACTATTTCCATGTGACCATGTTGAGGAGCAATACTGACAGATACCACTAAGATGCATGGTCTCCCATGGTAATATGGTGAACATGTAGCAATGAAGAATGTTAATTTGAGTAAAGATCCATCTGTTTTGGTGTTCTATCTATTATGTTTCTCTTTTCAGGTACATTATCTCCTCTGCCTAAAACATCTAAATGCTATCTATCTTTCATAGGATTGGGAGAGTCATCATTTTGAGTAAAAAATTTTACCTCTAGCTGAATTTGGACTTGGCCAAAGATTAATGAAGTGAATCTGGTGATCCTGGACATGGGAAATTCCCAACAATCCATAGTCATCCAATGAAAAACAGATATGAAATGGGCTTGATAATTTAAAGAAAAGGCATGTCAATCTTTTTGGAAGTGTAAAGCAGAACAAAGAGGGAACAGAAAATCATGAATTGTAAGAGGTGGTCAGTCATCATTATTCCGTCTGTAAAAAGATCCCCAGATTAATGGAATACATGAGGAATGTAGAAGAACAGCAACTAGTAAGTATCAACAGTTGTTAAACAGATATCTTTTGAGCATATCCAGGAAATAATCAGATCCACCAATAATAATAAAGAGACAAGGGTGCTGAAGGATTAAGAACTTTACGATTGTCAGGATTGAACTCTCCTAGAAGTTTGGAGGGACAATGAAATCAGCAATTAGGAAAGTAACACTGTTACATCTCAAAAGATTTTGACTTCACCTAATATAAACAATTAAATTTACTAAAACAAAGAGACCAGACAAAATTCACATGTATATTATAAGAAATATTGCCCTTGGGATGGTTTTCCAATGGGATGCCATTATAAATAATCCACTAACAGTGCACCATCACAAATGAATGATAAATGAATTTATTATCAAAGTTCCTACAAGGTTATTTACACCAGATTAAGGAAGTTAAAGATATATTAAATACTCAAAAAAAGATTTGTTGCATTTTAAAATTGACACACCTGAAAAAGATCTAATAAGCTGGATTGCTGCTTCTCAATCTGAATCAGCTGCGAACGAATTACAGACAGTTCCCCATCTTTCGTTCTCTCACAAATCTCATCACTAAATTCTAAACTTTCCTTGTCCTCAACTGCAACAACGCAAGACAAGTTGGAATTTTTTAATTCAGCGTACTTGTCCACCTTATCATCATCATATTTTTTAACGTCTGTCAACTTCATGTCAAGCTTGGAAAAAGCTTCACTCTCATCACCCCCATTCTGTTCCTTCTGAACGCCAACCTCCTTGCAGACAACTGTGAAAGGCAATGTGTGGGGAATGGCAACTTCAATCTTCCAATCAGAAGGTGAAGGTTTCTTGTTTCGCTCTAGCTTCTGAAACATGGGCGGACTTGACCTCCTTGTGCTGCTTCCCGGAGGGCTCCTCCTTCCATTAGCAACTTTGGCAGGACCTGTAGTGGAAGGTGAGGACCTACTTATAGGGGATCCACTCTTCTTTGACAAGGGAGACTCAGACCGAACAGTACTGGAACTTATAGAGCTAGCAGAGGAGCGCCCATCACTAAAATTATCTGACCCTGTAAATCAAGAGGTCACAGGTAAATAATATAAAATAAAAAAAGTTACAGTTCTGGTCAATCTACCGAAGAACATCCAACCTACGGCTAAATTCCTAAACATCAAAATGTCAAACATTGCATGCAATACAACAGATCCACAAACATGAAAGACAAACATGCGAATTTGAAATATAACACACCCATTGTTGGATCCAATACCTCTAGAAGATAATTTAGACAAGGAATGCACAGGCAGAGGGGATGCATCACCACCTTCACCAATGCCACAAGGAATACTCTTCCAATCCTCAATCAACTGATTCATGGTATCCCTCACAATCTTCACCTGTCGCAATCCAATCAAAACATTAAAAAAATAAAAAAATAAACAAAGCACAGATGGATCTTGAAAAACAAAACCCACCAAACCTTGTCAAATCTCCTGCTCTCAATCGACGCCAAGCACGAAGACTTGAACTGCGCCAAGAGATCCTCTCCTCCGAAAGCGCCAACCTCGACAACGCCTCCGCGGCGGCCTTCCTCGCGGCCCAATAATCGCTCCTGAGACACTCCACAAGACATTCCACCAACGCCCCCACCCCCGCCGCCGCACCCGCACCTCCATTGACCGCGACGCACCCGATCAGCTCGATCAACGCCGGCTTCGCCTTGAACGCATCGTTCCTCAGCAGCTTCAATAGCCGAGGGAGGAGCCTCCGCAGCTGCGCCCCGTCGGCATCCCCGGACGCCTCGATCGCGGCGGCGAGGCAGAGGGCGCGCCGGCCTGTGCCCCGGCGTCCTGCTCGGTGGCGACGGCCTCGGAGAGGGGTTTGAAGAGGGAGTGGAAGGGGGCGGAGGGGGAGACGGATCGGACGGCGTCGACGCAGGCGGAGCGGACGGAGGAGTCCGGGTCGCGGAGGCGGCGGAGGACGGCGGAGAGGACGCGGGGGAGGTGGTGAGGGTGGAGGGGGAGGTGGGAGGGGAGGGTGGAGAGGAGGCGGAGGGAGTGCTTGCGGACGGGGGTCTTGTCGGAGGGGCGGACGTCGGAGACGGAGGAGATGAAGACGGGGAGGGTGTCGGGGGTGAGGGAGCGGGCGATGGAGTCGAGTTCGGCGGCGGCGATGGCGTGGGTGTCGCGGTCGGAGAGCTTGTGGAGGCACCAGAGGATGCGTTGCTTCAGCTCCGATGGGGAGGACTGCTTCGGAGGGGGCGACATTGTTGGGATCTGGGGATCCAAAATGGGTTCTTTGTTGCTTTTGCTTATCTTTTTGGGGAGAGATGGATTGGAAGGCGATTTATGTTGGTTTCAATCATGTGTAGAGAGAGAGAGAGAGAGTTGAAGAAGGCGATGTGCATGGAATGGTTTTAAGATGGAGTGAGTAGAAGAGTTAAATGAGGTTTGAATATTTACATGTTGGGTTGGGTTGGACGGATGTGTTCAGCTGGTTTTGGAAATTGGGCTGGAAAAATTACACAGTTTTATTTTGCCGCTGTGCTGTTTGGTTCAGTCATGTGTAAGTTTCCGTACGTTGGGTCTGTATTTTATTGGGATTTGGAAAGCAGTATGGATGGCCTTCCCCTTTGGTTCAGATAAAATAAATAAATAAATATGTTTTTAAATAATTTTAAAAAATATGTTAATTAAACAATTTAATATTTTTTTTTAAATCAAATTTTATTTAAGATACTTTATTTACTTGAATTAAGGGAGTTTTTTTTTATTTATTAGAAACTAGTTGTCAAAGCGTAGTACAACATTATATAAATTATATATAGACCAATTATTTTTTATTTTTTTAGATCAGTTTATTTTGTGTAGGGTCAATGATTGAGTATACTCTAAATTTTCCTTAGATCTTTTTCATCTATTTATTTATTTGTTTGTTTTCGTTTATTTATTATGTATTTATTTATTGCCAACGTATAAACCGTTGGACCAGCTGCATGTGTATACAAAATAGTAAATAATAATCAATTCAAGGCTTTGAATTTGTCTGTAACTTAGGATGCACAATTGATTAATTGTGCAGACAGAGGGAATTGGTACTGTTATATTCATATTATGCTACAGCCGCCCATGGTTATGGTCAAAATGGTTTGATCTTTTACTGATTTACTTATAAGAAAAGCCATTAATTATTCATTTATATCATAATCTTTGTATAATTATTAAATCTTATATTTTAAGTTTTTAATTAACATCGTAACATTATTTTAATACATAAACATAAACTTTATTGGATATAATATTTTAACAAGTGTTTAATCGTAATTGTTGTGAATAACGAACGTGTCGGTTTAATCAATCTATTATCAATTCTAAGAGAATTGTAGGTTCAACAAGTTAGTTGATTAGTTTATTTATCGATTTTTATATACCATCGGGTTCCAAAGGTAAATCAAACTAGAATTCAAATAATATGAAGATTTAACCGGTTCAACTAACCGTATCAAGATCAGTTTTAACACACTATTCTACACAAACAAACAAAAAAGTACATATTCCCTCGATTTAGGGATGGCTATGGGCTAGGTTTAAGACAAGTTTGATCATATATATCCAAATTCAATAACAAAACTACATCTCAAATTCATTCCAAACCCCAAATAGGTTTGATTATTCTTTCTCAAACATATTAAGTGAGTAATAAAGAAACTTGAATCTCTTTCGTCCCACATCCTATTTAGGTTAGATGGGGAATCCTGATGCTTTAAAACATTTTTGTATTATTTTTAATTTTCTTCTTTAAAAAAGACAATCTTACCTCAAATCGTTATGTTATATCATATAACTTGGTAAATAAATAGATAATTAAATATTTAAAAAAAATGTGAGAAATTGTTTTTCTTCTTCTTTGCAATAGAGTTAATTTTCCCTTAATTTTGAATAATAGTGACATATATTTTTGAATGAACAATGGGATAGGGCGTGACACAGTCTTGGGTTTGAAATCCAAACTCGTCTCACATCTACGTAAGATTGAGTGGGTTAGGAATAATAATTGGAGAATCATACATGTCCCAACAAAGTTGGGTTGGGGTGGATTACCCGGATAACTAATATCGTTCATCCAAAAATATATGAGACACGAAAAAGAACTTTAATTGAAAAGTGAGAGATGGACTAACAAAATAATCATATTTATAAATTTTAATCTAGGTCGGGTGGGTTTCAAAAGAACAAAACTCAACCCCACAACAATAAGATCAAATAAAATCAACCCCAGGTTGGGATGGGTTCAAAAGTGGCACTACATGGTTACCAGTGTAACCACTCCTTAAATTACATTGTCGAATATAAAATCATTTGAAAAATAATTATTAACACATTGTTATTTGGAATATATAATAGGGGTTTTTTTATTTACAAAGAATGATAATGCAAAACTTCAAAATACCACATCAAAATAAGATATTTTAAAATTTAACTCTCCAATGTCTATCTATTATGATAAAATCTATCCTTCATTAGTGTTATTTCTCCACATCCATGACCATCAACACCAATTTCAAAAGGAAAATAATATATTCATCTGCATTTACAATCTCATTTACAATACAAACATATTTTAAGTTTTTTTACAAGTTATATGTTTATTTAATAAAATAATTTAAAATCAGTTATATATCCATGCAAATTTAATGCATATATTTTTAAACAAAGTAGACGAACATAGCGTTAGTCGATTTAATATACAATAATGATTTTTGGGCCCCAATTGCTAGACTCCATCCTAAGCCCCATGAGGTGGCAAGTTTGAATTACCCATATTACCCCCCCTAATTAATCTCACCGATTTTTCCATAACCGGTCCAATAAATGCTGAGGCAGTTATGATTTGGGGTGATTATTTCCCTTTTTCAAGATCATAATTCAATTGCACGATCAAAAAATCAAAAATCACGATTTTCTTTTTTTTTATGCAGATTGATACGTTGTAACGAAAACAAACATCAATTCCAATTTATATTCAGATTTGATCAGCGGAGAAGAGAAGATTTCAACATTTTTATTTGTGTGATTTGATTGTGATGCAAACCTTTTATTTTTTGGGATTTTGTATCGATGATTAATGGTGGGATAATTAATGGTGGGATAATTTCTAAATTTGTTAGAAGGGTAGTTATGTCATTGACTTTTTTGCTGTTTGAAAAAGTCAATCAAGGAACCAATAGGATTATGCCACCTATTGGGGCTCACCAATGGAGCCTAATTTCTGAGGCCTAGGTAGCAGCACTGTTTAATATAATATTTTAATGACGTAGGCACTACAAGCGGATCTGTAAAATGGATTCGAAATACTTCAAAGCAAATGAGGTATTTCAAAATCCACCAAATCCCCTCACATGCATTTTAGAATCCTTTCACCACACTAACTCCCCCTCACATTAACAATATGGTCCAATTTGAATCACATTACAACCAACAAAAAAAAATGTCTAGAGAGTCACATGCAACCTATGTATGTCTAAATTTGCTGCGTGCCTTTCTTAATTGGCAATAATTTTTACAAATTGAGATTTGTAGTAGTCTAATTTATTGCATAATTGACTTATTCCTACAAAATTTTGAATAGGAGGAAGTCACAGTTACATAAATTTTGAAAGCTCTCCACATGGGGAAAGAATATTATGATTTATGAATTGTCACTTTATAGAGGAAGTGCATGTTACCCAATATCCATCTCCATCTTGGCATAAAAATTAATACAACTTGTGTGTTTTTGGAAGATCTTAATGACGACTATATGATGTGAAGTTTCATATTTAGTCCTCCCATATTTTGATTTTTTTAGAATGTATATATTTTATATAACAAATTATATACATTTATAAGAATGAATTTCATGTTGGAAAAACTTGGGTTTTGACCAATTTAGGGTTAAAATGAGTTTGGGTTTCAATAATTATATTTAGTGGAAACTCATTGGATTGCGTTTCTTTCGTTGAGTAGATGAACGTAGTATATTTACATTATCAAAACCAAATTTGGATGAATGAGAAAATTGAATTCAAAATTCTCCCAATAATATGATGAAAGTGGTTGGTGGTTGGGGAAGAAAAAGTTTTAGTCCCACATCGGTTAAAAATAAAAAGTATTGAAGATTTATAAGATAGACTCTTTGTACTCTAGTGAATTGGTTTTGATAGACACCTATGGTGGACCTTTCCAAGCGGGGTGGTGACGTATTTGGTGTTTTAGAGCGCACTTGGCACTTGTAATTCAGTCGATCCCTAGAAAGCACGTGGCGGTCCTTGATTAAAAAGATATTATAAAGGATGAACTCTGTTATACTTTCTTTTATACAGTATCAAATACAATCCTATATATTTCATTCGCCCAAACTTAAAACTAAAAATCCCAAAAATAAAACATGGTAGGATTGCACGTAAAAGTTACTTCAGAATCACTTCCCTAATATATTTCCCTTATTTGATTGGTTTCAATGAAGCATTTGTATATAATTTTATTTTATTTTTTTATGTCAACGAAAGCCCTATTTAGAACTTCTTGTCAAACTGGTTCTTTTCTTTTGCAAAATCAATTTACAAATAATTGATTTCAAATGGGTTTATTTTTAACTTTAGTTTTTGGTTTTAGATTTTTTACTTTTAAGTTTTTAAAATGTATAAAATAGTATTTATAAAAATTTGATTGACAACAATTTTAAGAGCGCTGATACACTCAGTCTGTTTTACATTCTCATATGTTATGATAACGTAATATATACTGCGCTATCATAATATATGTGGTTCTATCATAGTATTTTTTAACTTGAAAAAAATACACTAATATTGTGTTATCATAGCATATAAAGTTTTATCATAGTATATCGCACACAAAAAATTTATTATTTTTTTAACTTGAAAAAAAAATACACTAATGTATCTCAGTATATAATTCATTGCATATAACAGCATGTACTTCATTTGGAGAGTGTATGATTAAAAAAAAAACCAGTGTAAATTGCAATTGATGCATTTTACCAATTTTAATGAAAAAACTATTTTGGAAAATCAGTTCCCAAAAAAGATCAAGTGTGATTGTGTGAATGAGTAGTATTTGAGGTCATTTTCACTAGCTTTTGATGTTAACTCCATGTCCAATTAATTTAAGAAATCAACATTCACATTATTATAAACAGACAAATTCACATAATTATTTCTACTAAAACCGTCACTGATTGCTTTATGTTTATGCTAAAAATCATGTTCCAATTAACGACCCAAAGTTTGACCAATTTGATAATTTAAATTGATTTTGGACCAATGATAATATAACAAGTCAACCTCTCACTTTTGTGAGGGATTGATTATCATAGTTGCAATTATTAGATTTTTTCCCTTCCAGGCACATCATGTCATTCTTGAATCTAGATTATTTATTGCTAAAAGTTTCTATCAATATGCAAAAATGATGTATATTTATATTTTAGTATATTCTTTATTTCATATATATATAATAGTATATCTATCAATATGCAAAAATGATATATATTTGTATCTCAGTATATTTTTTATTTTATATAATAATATATACTTCAATAAGAAAAACATAAATTTTTTAAAAATAAAAAATAGTGTGAGTGCAAATGGAGCTGTACACGAAGAGTTGAGTATATTTTTTTTCTATGCAATTAATGTCTGCTGTCCAACAAATCTATTGAAGTCACTGATCAGTCCAAATCACGTTTTCAACTTAACTGCTTTAAAAAGACACTTAAACCTGTCTTCTCTGAAATAGACTTTGAAATGAACAACTTTCAGGATTTGGATATAAAGATTAATGGAAATTGTTCTCAGCAAACACTCTAGCCAATTGGAAGAAACCAATAACAAGATTTGTTACAAGGGCTACACAACCAATTTCTGATGTACATCCAATTTATTGAGGCCATTAACTGAACTATCCAAATCATATTTGCTAAATTCAATTAAATTTTACAAAGCAAAATGATGTATGACAGATTATGCCGATGAGACCACCAAAAGAGGTCTATCAAATAAATTACAAATCAACACAATATCGGAATTGCACGAAATTTTACATGGTGAAATATATCGATGAGATCTTCTGGATAAGTTGTTATACAACTAAAAATTCTTATTTTTCAAAAATTCATTTATTTAGGCCTTTAAATTAGTAATTTTACTATTTTAGTAAGTTTTATATTTGTGATATCTCAATCATAACAGATTATCGTAATTGATTTCTATCAATTCGTATGATCATTTAGGATCTCATAGAATCTGAAAAATTAGTTTTGGATTTTATTATTTTTAGTAATTTTTTTTATTTCATGCTATTAGTATAAATAGCAGACTTATAATCTAGTGTTGACAGTTTTTATCAATAATATTTCAAATTTCCTCTTTTGGGCTTTTTTCCCTTATAGATTCAAAGATTCCTTGTAAATTTAAGGTGCTTATGAGATCTCAACGCTGGTTGGATCTTTTTATCAGTTTTTCATTAAAAAAAAAAAAAAAATTCAAATCATATCAAGTATATGTGAACTTGCTTACAAAGACTCCTAACCCATATTCAATGAATATAAACCGACTCACAATCTATGTCAATGTATTCCTTGAATGTAGACTTCTAAGTCTATATCAATGTGTTAATACATGAAGAAATTGTATAAAGACAGATCTAGCCTCATTTTTAACTCTATTCTTAGTTTTATTTTTAATACCTGGAATGCAAATTTACGAAAAATATACATATAAAGGTCATGTTTGTTGTAGTTTAAATTTAATGATTATAGATTATAACTTATAGATTATATATTATAACTTTTTTTATAAACAGTTAACATGTTTGTTGTAGCTGTTGAAAAACAAAGAATAAGCAGTTGTGGATGTTTGTTAGAATAAGTTGTAAAATAACTTTTGCTGTGTAATTGTAAAAAATACCCATTTCATGTGTATAAGTTAAATTTAATTTCTCTTTAATAAAAGAATGTGGTTTTACTTATGAAATGATGATGACTCACTCATCATCTATTAACATTAAATAAAATGTAAAAAATTTAATGAAATATTGGATTCTACGTTAATTAAAAAAGTAAAACTTGAGAGACAAAACATAGAACTTGATCTTTATTAATTAAAAAAAAACAACTAAAATATTCTAGTTGTAATCTAAATTTTATTTTATTAAAAAAAATTACAATCCAAAATTTTAATCTTACATGAATTAAGTTTCAAAAAAAAATCTTATATGGGTTATTTCAAATAGATGAAAAAAATATTTAGAGAAGATGAAAAGATTTGTCACTGTTAAATAAAGTGAAGGGTATTAAATATCCAACAGATTTTTTTTAAAACATTAATCCATAAGTTATAATATGGAAAGCACTCCTAACCCAACTTAGATATTATGACTTTTTAAAGTTGTTTTTAGCTTAAATAAATTTCAAAAAGTTCAAACAAACATGCAACGACTTCTTATTTTAAGATAAAAACTATAATCTGTAACTTATAAATTTTAACAAACATGTACAAAATATTGTATAATCACACATTAATGATATATAACTAAGACTAAATATAATATTAGGTGTAGTACAGCTCTAAAAATTTATCAAATCATGAAACCGAGTTTTTGTTAAGTCAGCAAACACCTCGTACTTACAATCATTGCCTTTTCCAACCATTTAAAAAGGTTCGAACATGTGACTGTGTTGGAATTAAGGACCATAAGAGGGCAGATAAAGCTCCAAAGAATAGGCTTAATTTTATATGGATGAAGGACCGACATATTAATTTATAACAATGTCCTGTGTTATGTATTATTTTGTCCCAACTTTTGTACAATCATCCAAAACTTGGAGAATTGTAATTCCATGCATTTGGATCCCATGTATTTCTCAAACATTCAGCAATAATTGATCAATAACGGACCACAGAACATAAGTTCCACGCCATTTGTTCAAACTGGCAATTATTCTGTGCAGCCATGTGGGAATTAGAGATCCCCACATTCAGCTTCAATTCATAATTCTTAGTCAGGATGCAGGGGAATAAATTAAATAAATAATGAATCACAAGGCATATCAAGTTCAATTATCATTAGTTGGTATTGATGCCTCAAGACCGCACGCTATCACTTGGGTTCATGAGGAGTGATTAGGTGCGGTCGTGCGGTGTCGATCACGGGTCCATCGCGGGTCCATCGCATCAGACGGTCGGGGGCGATTCACATCGACCGTTGGATGCGATAGACCCGCAATCGGATGACGCACATCGGATCCGCACGACCGCACCGACCGCACGCTATCACTCGGTATATATATATATATATAGTGAAACGACGGGTGCGGTGTCGACCACAGGTCGTCCGATCACGGGTCCATCGCATCCGACGGTCAATGTGAATCGCACCCGACCGTCGGATGCGATGAACCCGTGATCGACGCCGCATCCGTCCGCACGCCGCACCATATCACTTCTATATATATATATAACTGTTAAAAATTAATTTTAACCAGATTAAAACAAATCCAATGAATAAGAAAAAATAAAAATATGGATAAGTTTTTAAATCAAAGATATTAAAATGAATTAAAAAATCTCAATAAAAATGTAAAATAAGATAATAGTTTTGGGATTTAGGGCGGCTTAGACGACTTGTTTTATGTTCAAAGTCGGTCATATAAGCGGACATGCCATTTTTTTATTGATTTAAAATGTGTTGGTTATCGGGTATGTTTTTTAAATGTTTTAATTAAAAATGATCTATTAGAGAGATAAGAATTAATACTTATGTGTTATGTCACATGGAAATTCCATTACACACACATGCATGATGATAAATAGAGAAGCCCATCATTGTCAAGTTGTGATTGATGCAGTTGTTAGTTGAGTTTCTGTTTAGATTCGTCAGATTGACGAAGCTTGTATTAGATGACCAAGATAATCTAACCAAAGCAATGTGACATTAATTAAATAAATGCGAACTTGTTTTTTTATTATGAAAGGAAATTTATATTAAAAAAACCCAAGTTTGTGTGACTTCCATGTTCAATGATCTATTGCCAGATCATGATTTGTCTGACATTGTATATCTTTTGGGCTCAACTTCCAAATAAATAGTTATAATTAATCAAGAGGAAGAAATATGTTAGGAACCATTGTTTCATCTAAAATCCAAAAATATAAAAATTAATCATACATACTATTTATTAGCAAAGACATAATAATTATTAATACTGACATTAATAAAAATAAAATAAAATTATTTTGATAACAATTAATCATATATATTACAAAATGATAAATTTAAAAAAAATTAGATCTTGATTGAAGAAAAGGAAAGAAAGAGGTAAAGTTGAATGAATCATGATTGATTTGGAAAGAACATAAAATTAATTAGGTTATTATATTTAATTAGTTACATTATGACAAATATTATACGTTAAGATTATTTTTGTCATTTTTACTTCTTGATTAAGAAATTAACTATAGTTAATGTTCATTTTGGTTTAAAGGGATAAAAGAGAGGCATATTTTTACATTAAGAAAAATTATAATGGTATAAAAATAAATACGTTATATGTGGTGGTATAAAAATAAATACCATATTTTTTATGGTATACATGCAAAAAAACCTTTTAATTTTTTAAACATATTTTATCTAGGGAAAATGACTAAAAAAGTCTTTCAAAAGTTTGAAATACCCAAATGAGACACTTTTTATAATTATACCTAAAAAAGTCTCGTTTTGCAATTTTGGAAACGCAAAAGAGTAATCTATCCTTATACAATTAGATCCTTAATACATTCCATATCTCTCAACTTTGTTAAAATATTTCACTCTTTTAATTTTATTAATATATTTTACACATTTTCATGTAGATCAATTTTTTTTATTTGTAAATTCTTTGTGATTAGGTGGATTTTATAAAATATCTACCAATATAATTTAAGTTTTTTATGATGAACCCCATTAAATGTTGTTTTTTTTAAATGAATATGTACTAATGATATTATAAAAATATGTAAATAGCCAAAAAATTAAAAATATGAATAAATGTTTAAAATACTAAAATATCATTTGTTGCATTGGGTCACAACACAGATTTAAATTACATATTATAATTATACACAATGAAAAATGATAAACAATATCATGTAAGATATATATAAGAAACACACACGGTATGATATATAATAACAAAATCTATAATATGATTGGTTTTTATTATATATAGAGAGATTGTTGTTTTGTAGGAAAAATATGTTTTTAGTGTGAAATAAAGAGGGATATTAAAGATTTAATTACATAAGGGCATATTAGTCTTTAGTGTTTTCAAAACAGTGAAATGAGACATTTTTAGGTATAATTTTAAAAAATGGCTGATTTGAGTATTTCAAACTCTTATAAGATTTTTTTGATCATTTTCTCTTTTATCTAATGATATATATACACTAAAAAATAATGTACATGTATTTTTTCTAATCAAGTGTATCAGCACTCTTTTAATCAATCAATCTTCTGATGTCCTTGATTGATACTAGGATTACTATTCTTCTATTGTAGGGAATTGCAATGGCTACAACAAAATTGAATTTCAAAAGTTGACTTTGATCGAGTCAAATTATGTATTCAAAGTTTATGCCCCAATTCCATTTGTTCAATTATTCAAGTCGAAATCAGGATTGTTTTATCATGTTTTAGACTTCAATTAGGTAACCATAAATTCAATTTTAAGTTAGAATTTGTTCAACCTAGCATCCATGGATGTCAACAACAATTTTCCTAAAATAGTTTCTAATTTAATCTACATATTTAGCTTGATTATTATCACTGCTAGACTGATTGCAAGGACTTATTTTTATTTCTTTCGAAGATTAGAGGCCACAAGGGTGTTCAGGTGTTCAACAAATTAATACCCTCCCCGAATTCTCTGAATAACCCCCCCCCCCCCCCCCCCCGGTTTGGGGTGGATAATAAAGGGTGGATAGGGGAGAATACAGTAGAATAAGCCCCAAACAGCTGTTTGTTTGACAAGAATAAATCTTGATAGTTATATCTGGATAAGCTAGGATAAGGCCTAATAACTATTCTAAGAAAATGGTGAAATTGCTTATCAGGGCTTATCTATGCCAATGGATAAAAATACTCTTCTCTGTCATTTTAAGGTGAACCAAACAACAAAAAGATCAATTTTACGTTTCCTAATGAGAATAATAGAAAAGACAACCAAACAAAAATTTACTTATTCAGCATGGATTGTTATCTATTTTAGTATAGCTATCAAGGGCAAATAATCTTATGTCACACCCCAAACGGGCCCGAAGGGATTACTACATCCCATCGTATTCTTTTACCCCGTTTATTTTTGGTATAAAACCCCGGATAATCTCGGATAAGAATTTTCAAATGTTAGTTTACTCCGGATAACTCCTGATAAAGTGTGCCAGAATAAACTTTGATAAAGTGATATATGGATTCCAATCAACCTCTGTAATTAAAGTTATTATAGGTTATTCCACCCAAAGAATATGTGAGTCCACTGTCAAATCAACTGTCATCACCTCTTATAAATCATCTGTCAAATCAACTATCATTACTTTTTTACCTTTTATAAATCTTTATCCATACTTTATTCACATTTTATCCAAACAACAAAACATTTATTCTTACGTTTTACCAACGAGAATAATTCAAAACACAATCAAACACAAAATCACTTTGTCCTTATTTATACTCACTTGTGCTTGAATAAATGTATACTATAGAATAAAATTTATCCCCGTTTCAAACGGGGGTGTTAATCAAACTGATAAGCCCACACATCCAACCTTTTAATTAATTTGTCCAATCCCCATTCACAGCTCTCACCAGTTTTTTTTTAAATATACACTCGCCATTAAAGTACATACTTTTATAAAAAAAAATGAAATATATATTGAGATACAGTGTTATATTTTTTCTTTAAAATGTTTTTTTTATTTTTCATATACTGCAATAATGTAATATAGACTGTGATAGCATAGTGCATATTGCAATTTTTCAATATATAAATTATTAGAGGATCACTTCTATGCTGCAGATAAGACTACAAAATTGTAAAAAAATGTCAAAAAAAGTCTAATGATTTTTTTTTTACTCTGAAGAAAAGCAAAGTCTCATGCTATGTTTCCTTAAATGCAAAGCTTTACACAAACCTACATGGCTACATATAAGTGAGTTCTAGCTAACTATATATATATATATATATATATATATATATATATATATATATATATATAGAGCACCGATTAGGTGCGGCGGCCGCACCGTGCGGCGTCGACCACGGGCCGTCGATCACGGGTCCATCGCATCGGACGGTCGGGTGCGATTCACGTCGACCGTTGGATGCGATGGACCCGCGATCGGACGGCTGCAGCACCGTGCGGCCGCAGCACCTCATCGCGCTCGTGTATATATATATATATATATATATATATATATATATATATATATATATATATATATATATATATATATATATACGACCGCGATGAGGTGCGGCGGCCGCACCGTGCGGCAGCCGTCCGATCGCGGGTCCATCGCATCCAACGGTCGACGTGAATCGCACCCGACCGTCCGATGCGATGGACCCGTGATCGACGGCCCGTGGTCGACGCCGCACCGTGCGGCCGCCGCACCTAATCGCTCCTCTATATATATATATATATATATATATATATATATATATATATATATATATATATATATATACGTCGATGATAATATGCGGGTCGTGCGGTCGTGCGGATTCGACGTGCGTCATCCGATCGCGGGTCCATCGCATCCAACGGTCGAGATGAATCGCCCCCGACCGTCTGATGCGATGGACCCGTGATCGACGGTCCGCGGTCGACGCCGCACGATATCATTTCCCTATATATATATATATATATATATATATATATATATATATATATATATATATATACGCGAGTGATAGCGTGCGGGTCGTACGGTCGTGCGGATCCGACGTGAGTCGTCCGATCGCGGGTCCATCGCATCCAACGGTCGAGATGAATCGCCCCCGACCGTCTGATGCGATGGACCCGTGATCGACGGCCCGTGGTCGACGCCGCACGACCCGCACCTAATCACTCCTCATATATATATATATATATATATATATATATATATATATATATATATATATATATATATATATATATATTTCGATAATATGCGGTCGTGCGGTCGCGATCGCGGGCCGTCCGATCGCAGATCCATCGCATCCAACGGTCGACGTGAATCGCACCCGACCGTCCGATGCGATGGACCCGTGATCGACGGTCCGTTATCTTAAATTTTCATTAGTGCTTTGAATGCTTACCATGACGTGCGGGAAACATAAAACACGAATAGATAAAATAATGTTATAACACCAAATATGAGTAGATAAAATAATGCTATATATGCATACAGTGGATGAGCAGTAGTTGAACAGTGGTTTCAAGTAATAAAACAAAAATTAAAAAGGAAAAGGAAGTTGCGGCAGTTAGAACGGTAGTACGCGGTCCCTTTCGAAAGAAAAATCGGTTACGGTTAAATATTGTAGCTACCACAAGTAATGTGAAAGTTTATTTGTTTGAAGAGTTGCTGGCACAGAATCCATTATTGTTGGTTGAGAGTGACTTGACATGGGAGTGAGAGCTAGGTTTTAAGGGTCTAGTGAATGATGTGAATCACCCCTACGAGTCTTGAAAGGAAGATTGATATGGCACTCACCAATATGAGATGCCTATGGGCCAGCCAATATTGAGCAAGATATCCAGCCAGACCTGTAGTAAGTGAGAGCAGCATCTGAACAAACGGTTGGTGTTAAATGCCGCACCTATTCGGCCAATCCGATCAGTTACAGTCTTTTTTTTAATCAAATTAATCCCTCAAAAAGATTGAATTATTAGTGTTAAATGCTAGCAACTCTCATCTCCACAAAGGAGGTCAGGGTTTGAGGGAGCGCGCACCATTTTCTTGGGGAGTATCATTTTCCAAAAAAAAAAAGAAAAGAGAAAGGTAATTTGAATTGACTAATTTTTTAGCTATAAAAGTTCAAGTGTGATCTATCAAAAAAAGATTTTATATAAGGTGAAGAAATATAATGAATTATAGCATTATGAGATTGAAAACATTTTAAATTTACCTTTTTTTGCTTCACTTTAAACAATATTTACAAGTCTAAATCCCTATTGAAAATCAATAATGTTTTTATTGGTGAAACTAGAATTGTCTTTCAATTAAGCTGCTTTTGGTTGTACTATTATAAAATTAATTTTAAACAAAAGCTATGCCTCCCTATAATTCATGGGGAACCCAATTACTTGGAGCTCTCCACCCCCAGTCCGTCAATCCTTCCCCCCACCCCTCTGTGCAGAGGCAAAACCCAACCCGGGAGAAACCCGGGTGGGAGACTCCCTTCCGGGAGCGGGCTGGACAACCCTTACCCTTCCGGGATCGGGCCGGCCAGCCCTTGGTAAGACAGCAACGCGTCCGGGGCTACCGGTGATCAAGGCGCCCGGTTGCGCTCGGGGCAGGTTTTCGGGCCACGTTTCGGACGGAATAATTTAAAACTGATTTTGCAGGAAGCCATATTTTCAAAGCTTTTGAAAACTTTTTTTATAGAAATCTGTTTGCAACTTCTAGCCCCAATTTTTTTGTTTAAAAATAAGATGGGAAAAAACAACTTTCTGCGGATAGAAAAGCTACTTAAACCTATTTCTAAATGGACCCTCAGACTTTTAAAGAAAAATTAACTAAAACATAAAAAAAAAAAAATCACGTCCCATCCAAGAAGTATATAATGTGTATCACTACGGTGTCCTTATAAGGGCGCGCGTGACGTGTGTTCACTTGTGTGTATATCCAATCATATCAACTTACTCCAAACAGAAACCATACATTCCAATAGACCTTACAGAGTCATTCAAAGGGCAATACCATGTTCTTCCCATGCATTGGTCCTGTGTTTTCTTTGTTTGATAGCTGACACTCACATGGTTTTCTCTACACCTATCTTTGTATATATCCACACCCATCATCTATCCCTTCATACATCCAATTAATCACTGCTAATGCATGTGCACCTCCTTCACTAGAAGACATTTGCATTGCATGTGAATCCATTTATATAAGATAGATATAAAGATGCCATGCTTCCTTACCACGTGACATTCGGGGACAACTTCACGTAGACAATCATTCTTCTTCTCTTTTCTTTTTCTTTTTTTCTCTTCAATAATGTGTGTGTTATGGATTTTTTTTAGGGCCCGTCTAACCCCACCACGCAGTTTACTAAGCCCACCTGTTAAAAAACAAAAAAAACCGTATATAATTTTAATTTGAAAAAACACTAATCCCACCGATTCATTCGACAGTCACACTGTCGATCATTATTTACAGCATTCGACGGTCACTCTGTCAACCTATATTTAAAACATTTGACATTCATTATGTCAACTGCTTTTAAATCATTTGACAGGTTACATGTCGACCTTCGATATCCACCTCGACACTGGGTCTGTTGAACGAAAAACATGAAAAATTTACATCTTATTTTTTGTATAAAATGTAATAAAACATTATATATTTTTATAATTTAAGATAAAAAATTCTTTTTTCTTTGTGGACATAAATATTGACCACATCAATAATCCACTATTTTAATAACATATTATTATGTTTCCTATAATAGAATGATATGACTAATTCAAATTGTAACAACTGGACCCCCTAATTTAATTTTGACTATTTTCCTTAATTATGAGATTTATGTAACAGTATAATGTTAATGATTGGTATTATAAAACGGGACTGAATCCTCTACTTGTTTTTCTTTATAAAACCATCTAAATATACTTAATGTAAAGTGTAGGTTTTAGACTTTCTTTAGAATCATCAGGTCACAAAACCGGAATTGTTGTTGTAACTAGACTTGCATAGATTTTTTAGGCTGTTTATTTTTTAAATGAGTTGTATGTATAGTCAATATATTATGTTATTCAGTGATAGATACTAAGTTACTTGGACATTCATTTGTTGAAAAATAGATATGCTAGTCGAAAGAGAGTAGAAGAAAAAAAAACAAACACGTAATCATGCGAAAATAGATATATGTGGTTCAATATTTATGTCCACAAAGAAAAAAGAATATTTATCTCAAATTAAAAAAATATATAATATTTTATTACATTTTATACAAAAAATAAGATGTAAATTTCTTATGTTTTCGTTCGACAGACCCAGTGTCGAGGTGGACATCGCAGATCGACATGTAACATGTCGAATGATTTTAAAGCAATTGACATAATGAATGTCAAATGTTTTAATATAGATTGATAGAGTGACCGTCGAATGTTGTAAATAATGATTGACAGTGTGACTGTCGAATGAATCGGTGGGATTAACGTTTTTCAAATTAAAATTATATACGTTTTTTTTTGTTTTTTAACCGGTGGGCTTAGTAAAGAGCGTGGTGGGAGTAGACGGGCCCTTTTTTTATCCTTTAACATGAGTGACTCATTGTGCTGCTTTTCAGTTTGTCTGTTATTCCAATGAACCTTTTGTTTGTGTACTCCGAGATTCCCTATAGTACCATGGTTTTTGCTTGGTTGAGATTGATTGCCCGACAAGTGGGGTGTGTTTTAAAATCAGATCTTTCACAATCAACTGTATCAATAAAATTCAAATATTTCTGCTTTCTTTTTTTGGCATAAAATTGGGTAATATTTGAAGATATAACTTTTCTAAAGTAAATGATGTTTTTTACATAATGAGCAAGGCAATGGGCAAGTAGATTCCCCAAACTCTATGATTTATGTGATTTAAATTTTAATATAATTATAAATGACATGTTATGCTGGGTAAGTAATATGGGAGGAGAAAAGATGGGGATCGATACAGTTACTTTTGAAGATGAACTTTTGATTTGACATAATTTTGGAAAGTGTGAAGTATTGATGAGATAATTTTTAAAGACATAAAAAGGTATTATTATCCATTAATATTAATAAATTCTAATAAATAATTTCAATAATTTATAATAGTTATCATATTTCATCTTAACTTATCCAGATGTATTTATCCCAATTTATTACTCTTCAAACAGTTTTCATTTCACATTACACGGCACCCCAAACGGGGTAGAAGATCATGCAAACCAATCAAACATTCACAATGATTTGGATTATGTAGGAAATATTTTTTAACCCCTAGATGGTGTGTCACGTGGTCACAAATTGCAAGATGAACAAACCGTCCAGGAGTACGAGTCATGTGGGTTGGGTTGAACCTCTCTTGGAAGACAAACTCATGTTGACCACCTCTGGGCCCCATAAATCACTGTATAGAATAACAAATGCTTAATATCATGTGAATATAATATGTATTTTTTCACTTATACAGATCCACCAATTACAGGAGTTTGTCGTATACCAATGGCTTGTGGAGGCTGTTGACATAATTACTCATCTGTCACTCCCATGTTCCCCCCCAACTATTGAAACTTCCAGTTATTCTCAACCATAAAAAATAACAATACAATTTTTCATAACCAGGCCCCGTTTTTCTTCATTACCGCTTATAGATTGTCTCCCTTGAAAAATCAAATTTTCTATTTATGTGCAGTGTTTTTACAATTATTACATGCAGTGTACCTTTATTACAAAAAAAAAAAAGAGAAAAGGAATACATGCTTTCAATGAGTTATATGTCCCTTCAAATATAAAAAAAGTCTTTTAGCATATAGTTAACAGAAGAAATTAGACTGCTCCCGGAACTATTGTATAACATGGCATATCCTATCTATACAATTAATTAAAAAATAAATTTTTTTGATATATATATATATATATATATATAATCATTAAATAAGATATATTATTTTAAAAAAAATCACACGTGTATGCTAAAGCTAAAACTAAAGTGCTACATGGATCCCAAGATCCATTAATTATCACAAGTGACTATGCCTTCACCAAAGAAGTAGATTCTTCGCATTGGGGAGATTCAACAATGCAAAATGTTGAAGATAAACAAGTAAATACTTTAATATCTGAATATGCTCATATATATGTTGGATATGATATAGTAATACTCAAATTCTTATCTTTTTCAAATTCCAAAGAAAAATGATATGTACAACACCTAGTGCGGCCCGTCCACAATCTATATCGTTTTTCTTTTTAAAAATAATTAAACACATTAATTCAAATATATGCTGTTATACGAAATGAAGTATATCCACTAATATATTTTTTTCTTAAAAAAATAAAATTACGTCATACACTAGGATACGAGGTTAAAGACGAGACCGCAAGATGTGTATGCTAGAAATATTCCATATGGTGACTAAATAAATTGCATTATCCTCTAAAATGATGATAATTTATTCTTAAAATCTTATCCTCCCGCCAAACTAACTCTTCTAGAATGTACCAATTATCATTAACTACTAATTTTATGAGTTGGATTTAGCTAAACAAGTTTCCAACTGTCCAAACAAACCAAGCCCACTGATGCAAAAAGAACCTATGCAGTGTAATCAATATCAATACTTCATTCTCAGTTCTCACACAAAACAGCGGCTGAAAAATATCTTAATTGGAGCTCTTCAGTTTCTCAGTTGCAAAACATCCATACAGAATGGAAAGTCTCGGAAATCTGTTGTAAACCCCAAAAACTGAGGGGGGGGGGGGGGGGGGGGGGTGGTAAATAATAAGCAATGTATATAAATACAAATAACTGTCTGTAGTAAGTGATACACATCTGAGAGTATTTAAGGGTGATAATCAGAATGATAAATACACACACACACACACACACGAGGCTCTCTGATGAACATGTTGATCAGTCATGCAGGCTAATAACCTGAGCAGACACCAATTTATACATTATGAATTTTACAAGCCACATTATAAAGTTAATAATTAGTACTTTCTCTGGAAACACACACTACTTATCAGAAGCTTGTAGTTAAACTAAATTATAAATTCCCCTGAACCTTGCAGAATATCATCTCGAATTTTCTGAAGCGGCAATAAAAAATTAAAAAGACAGAAGGGCTTGAGAACTGATGCTTCATTCAATAAAATCGAATTTTAAATAAACGAGTCTAGTTGACGTGCATATAAAAATTGACCTGATGCAGAATGCTCACCAATCTCCAGAACAAGAACCAAAGGAGATTCAAATGAGCAAACTTATGCAATGTAACCATCTCTACAAGATTGTGGAAATCACCATACTTTCCTAGGCCGAAGATTGTTTTTCAACTTCACCACAGCGATTGATCAAATCAAAGGCTGAAGATTTTCTTTCAACTTCGCCACGATTGATCAAATCGAATGCCAATGCATAGACTTCAACTCATGTCCATCGAATAGAAGCTCCGCTTGGCCAACAATATCAAATTTTGAGGAGATATATCAAAAGGAGCAGTAGAAAAGTAGTGCTCAGAAGCACGAGACCTGTAAAGATGGGAATTTGAAAACTATTCAAATTGTGGCTTCTCTGCAAATGCCAACAGTTAATCATTACCATTTAACAAAAATAGTTTTCAGAGCATAGCAACTTACCTTCTATGCTTCTTCGTCATATTAATGTCTTCTTTAACACGATCATTTTCTGATATTGAAATCTGGCTCATGAAGGACAAGTACTCGTGGAATGCAGGGCCTTTCAATGCCAAGCGTGATCTTGCAGGAACCACAGAACGGATGGTATCATGAAGCTCTGATTCTACTTCACTGCATTGCAGATAGTTTGAGTTACTTGGTGCTCAACTCATAGGGAAGCACACACATAATACATACACTCTTTTTCCTCTTCTTTTGCTTTTTCAAACATGATTAGCCATTGTTGCTGAGTAATGAATGACTGACTACCCATTCAAAAAATTTCAACTAAATTTTTTAGCAAAGGACGAGGCCACAAAGGGAAAATAAGGTATTAAATGACATCAACCCTCTTCGTATCTTCAAATTTAATAATATCTAAAATAAACATCATGTCGTTATTAATAAGCTATTAAACAAATTACACAAAAACTTGGTCTCATATGGAACTAATGACAGGGCCAACACAATACAACATTTAATAGTCATCATACAATAGCGACCAAAAAAAAAAGCACACCCACAAAACTATTTAACATGGCACATCAATACCAAAATACCTATCGTCACCTAGGGTTAAAAAAAAAAGGAGGCAAGATACATAAATATGTCTATAATTAAATAAGAGCAAGGTGTAAGATAATGATGTATATATCTGGAATGCAATTTGATAAACACGTTTCACCTGGACTAGAAGACAACATTGTAAATAAATTTTGTTTTTAAAAAAAGCAAAGAAAAAGAAGCAACCCCAGTAAAAGATTTATAAAGAAAACCCCATGGGATGAACCAGGAAGTCTCAAGAAAAGAGTTTAAACAAGAATATTTTAACCATAAGTTAAAATTTAAAAAATAAAAGCCCAAGTATATGACGTGAAAATAAAATTGATGGAAATTCAGCAATTTTGATGCTTTCAATAATGAAGATTGTGGCATGGTTTTGGAATCAATATTTGGGCAAATTCTGCATTTGCACATCCATTTTCTCAAACGTTGGTTCCAAGGTGTCAAAACTGATTTTTTGGAAAGGTTGGAGGGAGTTATACAGAGAATCGGTTTTCTTAAGTGATTATTCAAATAATCAGTTTTGATATTTGGTTTCAAATGGGGCATATGAAAGAATGGACTTGCTACACAGCATTAGTGATTGGGAAGATAGCATAAAATAAAATGCAGGACATGAATATCATGCACCTTCTTGCAGAAATTTTACAACCCGGTACCCCTCTCATCAAGAACCTGCCCTTGCAAGAAATTTGGCATGAGACTATCTCATCCGCAACTAGCTTCCCAAAAGAGATTATGTTTGTGCTGCAGGAAAGCATCTCCCTGGCCAAGTCCACCATATTCTTATCATTCCCATATGACCGCATCATAGCAGAATCCTTGGCAAAAAAGCAAAGACCATGTTGTGCAAATATGGATGCGATATCCATTTGCCTTTCATGACAGCATTGATCATCAACATCATCATATGATTTCTCCAAATTGTACTGAGGAAGAAATAGGTTGGTTCACCATAAAAGAATCAGTGATCAAAAATATAAATTAGTTTTGTATATAAAAAAAATTATGCATGAAGTTTTAAAATATCTTACACTAACAAGCTGTTCACTTTCACAGCCACGAATCATCACATCAATTGCAGAAATTAGATCTGTCAGTCCAGAGGCAAGCGTTGCTAGCCGATGTGCATTCTTCTCTTCTGACGTTACATATGATTTTAATTCATCATGACAGCACTGCAAAGTTCTCCATGTTTTATTCACAATGACAGCATCTGATTGGAACCTACAGCGCTCTGAGAAAAGGGACCCCATGGATAAGTCTGTAGTATGCATTTCCATCAATTGTCTGGTTTGAGAATCTGCATTTCCGGTCTGGGAGTCCTCAAAATTCAAATTACCAGAAATTGATTCCACTTCAGAATTACTATCCAACATATTCTCAAGATTTTTGGTTGAATCTAGAGTTACATCTTGATCTCTATCCACTGCATCATAGAGATTTTGAATAGGATTTGCACTGCTCAAGATATCGTCAGATAGAGGCACATATGGAAATATTGGTCGGTTGCTAATCTCGATCTCAGGAACAATAGAAGATTCCGGGACACAACATGCATTCAGCAATTCAGGTGAACATCTTTGAGGATTAGCTTTATTTTGAGGGCTTTGAAAAAGTTTCTGGCATGACTTCTCCTGACTAGAGTCATACTCACATATTAATCTTGAGGGTCCAATTGAAGCTGGCATTTGAACCGCAGGTCCACCCAATCCATTTGGTAATTGATCATTGCAATTGCAAGGTTGAAAATCTGAAACGACTGGAGATTCTTTAGGGAACACCTCATCTTCAGACTCAGAAGACACTATGGTACAAGCTCTCTGCCTCACCCTTCGACGAGCAAATTTGACTGGAGTTCCAGTAGTGTCACTGAAGTCTCCTGGTTGAGTTGACATGTCATTATAGTCATCAGAACAATTCCTGCTTAAAATGGACAATCTGGACTTCGTGCTGTCTGTTTCATTGTTACCGATCTCTGAAGCATCAGATTTCACTCTCAAATAGATCTCTTGTTCATCTGTCACTGGAAGCACATAAGAGATGTTTTCCTTCGCCACATACAATGCTTTAGATATTTCCTCTTCCACTTTCTCAGATAACTGAGAAGGAAATTCCCATGGCATCATTCTTTTTATAACCTCATGTGCAGCATCAAGGTCAAGCGGCAGTGTATTGTGTAAACATCGCACTTTCTTCTCTGAAACAAAGATGAAAGGTACAAGAAAATTAACAACAAAAAACTTTTATGTGCTAAATGATTGATTTAGTTTTTCACAGCACATTTAATGAATCACTAATTCCTATGGGTTAATATCATAAAATGAGATTTGTCATGATGGAAAAAGGCAACAGCCTAGTCCAAGTAATGCCATTTAACATTGGCACACATATCATATTTGTAAATATAATAAATTCATTTTAACCACAGAATGACACTTTTCTATAGAAGTATTACTGACCTTTTATATCTTCTTTACCCTGGCACCAAAACTGGAGAAGTAAAATAGTCTTCCTGATATCACCTTGGCAAGTACAGATAAATCTCTCTAAAAATTGGGGAGTAATATTGACCTTTTCTGTGCTACAGATCTGTATAGATAAAGAAATGCTTATAGGAGATTAAACAGTTAAAGAAAATAAGCAAAGGTGATACAGAAGATTCCGACCATTAGAGAAATGAAACAATCCAATACCATGTATAAATGTGGAAGAAGCTCTTCCAGTGACGGAAGCCTGAAATTCACCACTTCCCTGTCCAAATGCTGTGGCAAACCAGGATCCTTACCTACAAGGCAAATTAAGAATTTTTCCATCTATAATGTATTGTTATGACTTTGATGGGAGAATCCATTCCCATTGTTCAACTTCAAATAAACTTACTATTGCATGTAAGTACGATAGGCCTCTTTGTTGTTTCAGCTAGTTGAATTAAGGTACCAATGAATCCACGATCTTCATCAAAGATGGTATCCACATCTTCAAAAAGTATAAGACTCTTATTTACAGCATGAGGTGAAGCATTTCTTCTCATTAAGTTTTGAAGAGGCTCTTCCTTTACTTTCATGACCATTTGATTGACTTTTGATGGAGTCAAATCGATAACCTCATCATCAGAATCTGCATTTGAACTGGTAGGAAGTTCAGCTGATGTAAAATCAAGCATTTTTCTCAGTGGACTGACACGATCCTCATGTGACCTGAAGAAAGAATGAAAATAGATAGATGCTGATGTGTAGAAAAAATTTAGTTTCAATCACTTATGCCCTCCAAAAGTGTGATACTCATAGATGCATATAGAAAGACCTTGAAAAAAATTTCTCACATGGCCTGACAACTATAACCATGGAAATTCAACTTTACAGAACAATTTTCATTTAGAAAATTCAAAAGTAAATTGCAGTGGCATGCATGAACAGATGTATATTTGGAGAATCCTCATACTTATTTTTAAACTAATCCTCACCATTTCTAGAAAAGATAGTATAAAGGAGAATTGGCTACAGTAATGTATGATGACACAATTGAGTATTACACATATTCTTCACCCACGAAAATATCTATATGCAACTCGAGTGTATTGTGCACCCGCAGTCCCCTTTCAAATTATTAAGGTATTTATAAAAAGAACAAAGCCTTGATCCACTAGAATCCTTTTTTGTCATTCAACTTCATTAAGAGTCATGCCATTCGAAACATGGAGTCAACACATACTTCCTCACTGTTGTCATCCAATTTTTTATAATATCCCTTGTTCGAAAGTCTCTTGCACAAATACCATAATGTTCTTTCTAACTAATTCACTCATTGATTTTCGTCACACATGTCCAAATCATCTCAAACATTTTATTCTAATCTTGTTCTCTCTTGGAGCAACTTCTAATTTTCCATGAATATAATCAATTTGTATTCCATCTTTTCTTGTGTTGTCACTCACCATCTCAATATTTCAGCTACACCCATTTTCCAAACATGTTATTTCTTAATTGCCCATCATTCTGACCATAAAGCATTGCTAGTTTTATAGCTATGTTATAGAACCTTCTTTTCAGTTATATAAGTATCTGACTATTAGATATTCCAACCATATTTTTCCACTTTAATCATCTCACTTTAATTTTATGTATGATAACCTCTTCAATGTTGTAACGTTCCTCATGAATAATGGATCCTAGATGATGTATTGCATTATCCATCAATGCTGATTATTTCTTTATTGCATTTTTTTTTATACTAAAGTTATACTCTGTATATTCCAACATCATCCAATTATTTTAAAGTCTCTGGATCCTAAGCATCTTTCTGTTTTCCTATCTTAGCATATAAGCCCTTTAGTTTCATCAAGTAAGACAATATCTTCACCAAGCAACATACACTAAGTGTGTACTCCTTTCCTTGCCTAGAAAGTTTATAAACATCGTTCTCACTTTATTTTTATTCAGTTTCTTATGTCAATTATCATGTCTTTGATTTAGCATCACTAACTTTTTATTTCACTTCTTATTCGATAAGTTAATTACTTTTTAGCCTTTCTAGTTCCACCATGAACTTTCCATAGGAGGCACCCCATCTCCTCGTGATTCTCCAAGAATCTCTTTCACTAATTTTTAATTACAGTTAGACATACTTTTACATAAAATATTATTTTCATCATTTATTTTTTTGTCTTCCATCTCTTCTTTATCATTATACCTTGAATCAATCCACCCATATGTCCTCAAAATTCTTTTTAACATGTTCAGTTAATCCTACTTGAGGTGCATAAAACAAATTTCATATGTATTACTCTACCCCTTAATTTTTTAAAATTAACCACATTTTCTTTAGTCTCTTTTCAAAAAAAAAATTGTTTTTTTTATCTACTATTATCCCTACATATTTTAACTAATTGAGAAGGCTGGAGAAAGCAAGCTTTAAAGTTCATCTAATCTATAGGATTGAGTGACTAACCGCTTATTCAAACGATGCGACTCCATTGCTTCTCCAAATTTCTGCTTTACATTTGCGCCATTTCGCCAATCAGAAGCACTAACCTACCCATGTTAGACAGAAAGGCTAGATTAATAAACAAAACAGACCAAGCCACATATATTTTGTAATTACATATACTAATACATAAAATATCTAATTATACATATTAAGATGGAACTTCTTTGAGCATTAAAAGTTTTAGTATAATAACTCGTCTATATACTATTATTCATCCAATTTACTCGTATGAGAAATGACCCATGGGAACACTGCAAGATGTGAAAGCTTTACTAGAATTAGGATGCCCCTGTGAAAGGGTGGACTCCATTATTTAATTTACCTAACGTGTCCTAAAACAAACTACCACATTAAAAAAGTCCACCGTTGCAAGGATATACTTGGATCTGGGGTTGTAATTAGGTTGAATGAAACACAACCACCACAGAAATCGGATATAGTAGTCATGCTGAATCCCTGTTAAAATTTTACAACATTATCCATGTCCAACTCACATGCCAGATTAATCAGGATACTAGATTTTGACTGGGTGTATTCCTGAGTCCCAAATATTGCTCATTTATGATCAACATTTGGATCATGACAACTCCCACAAAACAAAATTTGGAATTATATATACTTAAGATATGGAATACAACTCCGATTGCATACAAATCAATATCTGTTGGTGTGACATGCTTCGCTCAATTTGGTTTTTTAGCTAATGAATTGCAGTGGGGACATGCGCACTCATCATACCAAATAGGTTATTTAGATTATTCAAAGGTAAAGAGTCTCTCCCTTAATAGATGAGCTTGAACTACATAACCAATATTTACCGACCAACTGGTCCAGTCAAGAACCTAGCTGGCCTTTCCCCTTCCTACCAATTGGTCTACCAAGGATGTGGCATCATCTATAGACGGTTGAAATGCAAATGGATAGTAGATGGTAAAAATATGCCTATCTTGTTCTGAAGCCCTAGTTATTTTTTTAATTTGTGCTCCATAGGAAACCCCATTTTGATGGGATCAGGCTTGTTTTGTTTTTTATTTGATTCTGTATGATCATAATGCACTTAATTTTCATTCAGTTCTGTTGAACATAATAAACATCGGTATATAATGTTGTTTGGGTTTTTGGCTGATGGATACACCATAGATGAATTCAGAATAATCAGGGCCACAATCCCTCATCGCTTCTAAATATTTAGTTAGTTTTTTTATGAGAAGTAGTGAGAATTCCTACTCACTGTTGTTTTTCTTTCTTAACTATATTATCACTAGCTGTTGATAGGGCAAAGTGGGCTCTGAATGAAGACCTAACATGTGTGCTGTGCAATTTGGAGGATGAAAGAAGTCAGCACCTTTGTCCAATCACCTATCACATCTGGCTTATGATTGGTAATGCCGCGGAGATTGCGGTAGATTTTCCGACATTGGAGGGGATGTGGGAAGCTAAGAAGAGACCCAAAAAGGAAGATAGGAACATGAAGCCAAAAACTACTCAATCCTTTGACTGGTTGTGGTGTGGTTGATATAGCTTATGCGCTGCCAAATGATCTTCAAGAGAGCTACGTTGTATGCGGAGATCATTTGGGACGAGGTGGTTCGGTTTATTATGGATGAGTCAGTTCTGTGTAGGGGCAAGTCATGTCTTGTACATAAGGGAAAAGATAGTTGTTGCATAGCGGGCAGTGTCTCGCATAGGGGGCTGGCTGTGTTTTCAATAGATTCCTCTTCTGCTGCTGCACAACCTGGTGCTTTTTTCATTTTGTTCTTGTTCCTTCTGTTTTGGGCATTCTCTTCTATATTTATAAATTGGGCAGGATGCCTACCATTTCGTCCAAAAAAAGGGCCAACCACAATTAAGGATAGGGACAGGACTCCAAACATGACTTGTTTGAGGAGGTATCTCAAGTAAGAAGCATCCATGAAATGAGGAGCAAATTTTACATAGGCGCTGAGAGGGCCATAAACCCCTCAAAACTTGAAAACCCATCGGCCTATATCTTAGGTTTCACAGTTGTTTATACGGGGCCAACATGGGTGTCCCCCGCATTAATATATGGAAACCAAATGCACTACTCTTTACAATTCTTAGTGCGCCCCTGTCTATAACTATGAGTGTAAGCCTTACATCAGAAGACCACTGATGCTTTTACAATCTATGAGCCGCCATTGTATTTTTTGTTGGTTGTAGACAGATAAGGATATTAAAATTACCTCGATTACTTGAAATCCTCTCTCTTTAGCACAGGCATAGACAGAAGAAGTCTTTCCACACTGCATCAAAAGTGATCAATAGATTTTGATTTAAAAACTGGCATATATAAACAATAAGAGAACTTGACAAATAATTTGAAAATAGTATATAACAATCACCCCCAGGCTTGCACACACCTAAAAGGAGAAATGAAAATATCCAAGAAATAGTTCTGTTCTTTTGCATTTTGTTATTCATTGAGAATTAGTAGCACGCATCTAGGGTACACAGATGGTTCAACTCAGGCCAGGCCAGAGCCCAAACATGCTTGGTGCAAGACCTCATGCAGTGAATTCACATGCGCACAATAAGAACACAAATTTATATGTTTCAGATATACTTCATTACTAATTTAGTAATTTAATAACTGCATATGTTTATTAGTAAATAAATGCAAACATTTCAGGAGTCATGAAACAATCTTTAAAAATCATGTAGCACTTCCCAAGTCCCCATTAACTAGCACAAGCAATATGCTAAATAAAGGGTTAAGTTGCCCCATCAAATTCACTATGCTTTAGTATCTCATTATATTTTAAGGAGATGTGCATCATAAAAGAATCCAAGAAGAAAAACATACCCCAACAGGTCCTGTGACTAAGAAGACATTCTTGAGGAAAGCTTTTCCATTCATTCTTTCACCATCAGAGTCGTTCTGACTGGAGTTATACTCACTATCCTGAGTGCTAAAACAGTCGTCATCATAAAAGCTTTTACTTGTTTGACAACCTCTTTCATGCCAACATTCTAACCACTCTCGCAGAAGCCTTATTGATTCTCTATTACCACATACCTGAATGAGCAAATATCAATAAGAGAAGTATAATTTCCAAAATAAATGAGAATTCATACAAAAAAGTATATATAACAATTTATCTGCAAAAACATAAGCAAGCAGAGGAGGATGATATAACCTCAGAGGCATTTTCGGGTTGGTATTTATTCGTCCACAATCTACTGTCAAGCTGACCACGACGAGAAAGATGAGATACCAACCTGCAGATAAGATATATATATCAAAATGTATGCAGACGCTGACATATTTTAGTGTCTACCATAGGTTTAAATGCCACACATGCCAGCATATGCAGCCGCATATGCATTTCGAACACCCTCACCATATATGACCTGCAGCAAGTGGAGCATATGTGATAGATATGTAGTGGGCGTAACGCACGCGTGACTCACATGCTGCATATGCAACATGTGAGGCTCGGATGCTCTCATCTGCATCCGAAAAGTACATGTCCATTTGAACAGCCCTTAACAAACGCCCATGGCAAACAGAGAAGGCAAGGTCTCTGGATGCCATCCATTGGAGTGACAATTAAGAATCGCTGAAACGACCCTTAGGGTTTGAATAGCCATGGCAACTAGAGAATGCCAGGTCCAGAGATGTCATCCATTGGAACAGTATGTGGGCCCATTTAAGCGCATACAGCATAAAGTGACATATCTTTCCCTCCATTCAAACGTATTTTGAAAAAATTAGTCATTTTATCAACCATTACAATAGCCGTTTTATTAGAGCATCTCCAATGCAAGCTTCCCTTCATATTTGGAGGAGATTCCTTTTTGGATGGGGCTGCACTCCAATCATTCCCCTCCATTTTTTTTCTATCATTAATATTATTTTTAATATTATATCAAAACTCATTAATAAATGTTATTAATATTAATCTGTTTTTATAAAAAAAATTATACCATTGGAAAGGTCCCGTTGAGACCTTTAAAATGTGTTCTACTTGGGGGGTTCAAATTGTGATTAAGAAGTAGCATTTGAGCTTTTGCTGGTTTTTAGGTTGGGGACACCAGTATATATCTATTCTAGTCTTCTACAGAGCCTCATCCCTGGTGTAGTCTTCTACAGAGCCTCATCCCTGGTGTATTTATTGCTTTCTGTTTTCATGTTGTCTCCATAGGGCACTCCATTTTAATAAAATTGGGGTAGGAATCCTAATGCTTCCTTTCAAAAAATATGGTAAAGCAAAATGTTCCCTTTGCTGGAAAGCAAGTCTTGTATATCTGATTGCCTATATACTTCTATAGTGAATAATGACATAGACGCCCAATGTGGATATCAAGGTGTTCTACTTTTCTTATGACAGGCTGGCAAGATGTTAACAAATGGTTAGTGGGCCCTTGCATGCGATGCATCAAGACCACGACCAGTGCACGTGGGTTCTTTAGTGCAAAATCCCTGCTTTAGTCATACACACCCATGCACAAACACACATCGGGCATCAGTTAAGTCCAATACTCCGACAAAAATATATATAGAAATTGTTTGATAAAACCAAACACAAGGATAGAAGACAAATAAGTGACAATCAAACAAAAATACTTCAATTGCCATCCCAATACTAGCCAAGGACAATTTGTCAACACGCTGAAGAAGAATGTGAAAAATAGTCATAAAAGATGGCATGTAGGTAAAACATGTGATTCAACAGGTTTTATTGTTTTATTCCATCAAAACCACAACTCTTCACTCACTAGTAAGATGAATAACACACATTCCAAAATTAAGATTATTACTTTAGAATCATACTGACCTTTCATGGAACAGTTTGTCCTGCAGGTCATCCTTTGAATTGTACCCTGAAGTACTACACTCAGGGGACAAAGATACGTTTCCTTGACCATTTGAAAATGAATGTACATCTTTTTCTTGATCAGAAAATTGATCCAAGGGGATTAGTTTTCCAGACAACACCTCTCCATGAGAATTTGAACATGTAATAGAATCACCGAATTGTAAGGGCCTTACAGAATCTTTGAAGACTGGTGAAGAGAAGTCAATCCCAAAGGAACTGCTCGAATTGAGAAAGGATGTTTCACTAAACGTCCAGTTTCCCCAATCTAGTGGAACAAGATCATCCTACAGAATACACAGAGATGGTGATGAAACCAGCATGCAAAAATTGCAATAATAAATGTGGCAATGGATTAAACATGTGAATCTTCAATTACATAAAAAAAATGACAATCTATTACCTCTGGTGTCTCAAATATATGAACTGGTGCACCTGAAATGATCTCATTCTCGTGCAGAGCCAAACAAAGCTTACTCCCCACTCCGGTATGCCCTGGCATCTCTTGAGATTTTTTTGTTGTTTTCCATGAGGCAAAGAATGGATGGGTTCTCTGTCCAATAGGCATGCATGTACCATCCTGGCATGAATACCAAAGTATTTTCAAATTCAATTAAACAAGAGACAATAATAAAAAAAATCTAGAATAATTGTGTGTTCAATATTGGAGTCATGGAATAGGCCTGTTGTCGGGCCTATTCCCGGAGGCCCGGGGGTTACTCGAATTTTTGTCATGGGTATTTTGGTCATTTTTCTATTCTAGGGCTTGTACATCTTGTAACTATAAAAGGGACCTTTCGGTCACCATTACATAATACAATATTATTATTCCATCTATTTCTTCTTGGTATCAGAGCCGCAAAGAAACCCTAGAGTTTCACAAATTTTTTTTTTTCTTTCATCACAGGTCGTGGTGATCGTTTCCTCTCTCGGATCGAGATTTGAGTTTTCCTTCTTGCAAGGATCCAACGCCGAAGGACCTCACGCCACTATCGGGTGGGGAGATCAAAGATGACGCCTCGTTAGGGCAGATCCAGAACACCTCGGTTGGTATCACCGCTATTCCGTTAGGGCATAACTCTCATGCTCAACGGATTACCAACGTGCTTCTTGATGGGCGAAATTATCCATCATAGTCGCGTTCCGTTCGATTGTATTTGGGTAGTCGAGGCATGTCAGGCCTTCTTCTTGGCACCATTAAAAAGCTTGCTGAAACTGATGCAACCTTCAATCAGTGGGAGATCAACAACTGCACGGTTCTCGGGTGGCTTTACAACTCCATGGAGACCCGGATCTATAATATGTTCATGTATCATGATACGGTCGACTCTCTATGGGCTGCGTTGAAGAAGACCTATGGTCATGCCAGGAATGACTCACGGATCTATGAGTTGTACAAGGATATTGCTCAGGCCACCCAAGGTACCCAATCTGTTACAGATTATTTTGGATTTCTTCAGGCTCGTTGGGAGGAACTTGCCCATTATGAGCCTCTCTCAGAGTTGTCTAAGGAGGCTGCCACGATTGTGGTTGGCCGACTACAACGCCAACAGACGTATGCGTTCCTTATGGGCCTTCGACCGGAGTTCGAATCTCTTCGTGTTCAGATCTTGAATACCACACCACTTCCTTCTCTATTTGAAGCATTTGCTATTATTGAGGGTGATGAGCATCGCCGTCAGATCTCTGCCTCAGCACCCACTAGAACCCTCGGCGATCAGATGGCATTGGCGGCCACCTCTGGATATGACTCTCGCGGCCACGGGGATAGTAGTCGCGGTCGTGGACGTGGACGCGGCAATATTGTGACTTGTGGCCACTGTGGAAAAACAGGGCATGAAAAAGTCAGATGCTTTTTTCTGCACCCACAATTGATGCGACCTCACAATGTTGGAGCTCCTTCATCTGCCCCCCGTGCTGCTGTTGCTGATGCTTCGGTTCCGGGTGATGCCCCCACTGCTCCATCTGGGTCCTTTGATATGCGTACTATTCAGAACCATATTGATGCCATGGTTCGGGAGAGCCTTGCCTCTCATGCTGGTCTCTCTCATGCTGGTCCAACATCCTCTGCTGCTACCTCAGGTATCCCCTCCGCCTACCATGTTAACCAATCAGGGTCTCCTACTTGGGTCATTGATTCAGGCGCTACTGAACATATGTCTGGTGAGTCTCGATTGTTTGCCCCCTTGACATCACCTTCTATGCACAGAGAGGTACGTCTTGCTGATGGCTCGCTTACCCCTGTCATCAGTAAGGGTACCGTTCCTTTATCTTCCTCATTATCATTGCACTCTGTGTTACATGTTCCCAACCTTGCTCTTAACCTTCTTTCTGTTAGCCAATTAACAAAGGTTTTGAACTGTTCAGTGACTTTTTACCCTGATCATTGTGTTTTTCAGGACCTGAGTACACGGAGGATTTTTGGCAAGGGGTATGAGAGAGATGGCCTTTACGTCTTCGGAGAACCACCCACCACGGCCCATGCTTCCATTTTGCCCACTGATCATTCGCATAGTTTTTCTCTACAATCTTTAGATTTATGGCATGCTCGTTTAGGACATGCCAATTTTCAGCATCTATGTTCTTTATTTCCTACTTTTCGTTCTTCATGTAAGACTCATAAGTTTCAATGTGCTGTGTGTGAGCTTTCTAAACATACACGTACTACTTATATTTCTCGTATGAATAAAGCTTCTGGATTGTTTGATTTGATTCATTCTGATGTGTGGGGTCCCTCTCCTGTTACTGCTTTTGGTGGTCATAGATATTACTTGACATTCATTGATGATTTTTCTAGATATACTTGGGTTTATCTTCTTAAATCTCGGTCTGAGGTATCCTCTCAGTGTGTTAATTTTTTGCGCATGATTAAAACACAGTTTAACATTACTGTAAAGAGTATCAGGTCTGATAATGGGGGGGAGTATGTCTCAGATTCTTTTCGGTCTCATCTAAATGAGTTGGGGATTCTTCAACAGTTGACTTGTCCATATACACCTGAGCAGAATGGGGTGGCGGAACGAAAAAATCGTCATCTCATGAATGTGGTTCGTTGTCTCCTTCGAGGAATGAATGTTCCAAAGTCCTATTGGAGTATGACAGTCCTCACTGCTGCCTTTTTGATTAATCGGACTCCCAGTCGTACTTTAGGAGGTCAAGTTCCTTTCCATGTTTCATATCCTGATCGTACTCTTTTCCCCATCACTCCTCGAGTCTTCGGGTGTACTTGTTTTGTTCAGGATAGGGGCCCTCACGCACCAAGCTTGATGATAAATCTATACGTTGTGTTTTCCTTGGTTATTCTACCATGTCCAAAGGATATAGATGCTATGATCCTATTTCTCGGAGATTGTTTCATTCCCTTGATGTCACATTTTTTGAAGATGTGCCATATTTTTCTGACACGGTTCTGCAACATTCGTCTTCACCGGTTCGACCGACTTCATTTTTCCCATCATTGCCTTTGCCACAGCCACAGTCACAGTCGCTGCAGCCACCGTCGTCACCTCCTCCGTCGTCACCACCGCAGCCGTCTCCACCACAGTCTCCTCTAATTGTATACACTCGTAGACCTCGGCCACCTCTCTCTCCTGCTCACTTGTCGACATCCTCCTCGGACTCAGGTATACCTTCTTCCTTGATCACTCCACATTCTGTTCCTGATTTGCCTCCATCTGACTCTGATATGCCTATTGCTCTTCGCAAAGGTCGTCGGAGTTGTGTCACTGCTCATCCTCTTGCCCAGCTTGTTTCTTATCAGGGACTTTTCGATTCCTATAGAGCTTATCTGGCTGCTACATCGTCTATTCGTATTCCTCATACTGTTACCGAGGCATTACAGGATTCTCTATGGACCGCCGCTATGACCGCTGAGATGGATACCCTGCAGAAAAATCATACGTGGGAGTTGGTTGATCTTCGACCAGGGGAGAGGACCGTTGGTTGCTGATGGGGCTATTGAGCGATATAAGGCGCGCCTTGTTGCAAAAGGCTTTACTCAGACTCCAGGGAAGGATTTTCATGCTACATTTGCTCCTGTTGCCAAGCTGACTACTGTTCGGCTTCTCTCTTACTGCTTGCCACAACTGGCCTCTTCATCAGATGGATGTTAAGAATGTTTTTCTTGACGGCGACTTGACAGAGAAAATTTATATGGATCCGCCGCCTGGTTATCGTCTTCAGGTGGAGTATTCCGGAAAGGTGTGCCTTCTTCTCAAATCTCTATATGGACTGAAGCAGTCACCGAGAGCATGGTTTCAGAGATTCAGCGTAATCATTCTCTCTTGGATTTACTCGTTGTCATGCTGATCATACTTGCTTCATTCGTCGGAGTAATGGACGGTGCACCATTGTTCTAGTTTACGCGGATGATATTTGTTAGATATTCAAAAGAACATATTTTCATATGCTTTAAGAGTTGTTTTAGAACATTTCCCTATGTAATTATTCATTTATATATGTATATTAGGGAAGTTTCTATTATTTATATTCAAAACATATTTTGCACAAATTGACAATATTTATACAATTAATATGTATTATCATATTTTTCATATGGAGCCATATTTTAAATTCAGAAATCTAAATTTGGCAGTATTTAAATTTTGCATGATCTAAATTTGACAGGTTATAAATTGGAGAAGAAATTAGCATTCAAAGATTCATCAAAGCTTCTAAATCTAATTCACCAAATCAACAAAATCTTCAATCAAATCAGCTTTGACATCTCTAACAAATCAAGATCTCCAAAATATTTTGCAATTATATTTCCAACATATTTTGCAAATCAGCATTTACAACTAATTCAACCCTCAAAACCCCTATAAAAAGGGCACTACAGAGAGAGAAGAGGAATTGAATTCAGCCAAGGAGGAAGCTCTTCATTCAGTCAAGAAGGAATTTATTTTCAGCTTTTGTCCTTTCTTTTTTGTTTTTAGTTTTTGTTTTTAGTTTTAGTTTTTGTTTTTAATTTCTTTGATATTATAGAGACATAGATTCCATTGTGATTTCAATAGAAGTGTCTCTTTATTTTATTTGCATGGATTATTTTTATATTTATTTTAGAATTTCATTAACCATGGTAGGCTAGAAAATCCTTCCATCAAGGAGAGGATTCCACCCCATGCGTTTGAGTGATTGATTCTTTTCTTTGTGCATTGATGTTTTCTGATTTGTTCTTCATGTTTATATAGTTTTTTCAATTCAGATTTCTTTTGATTATGGGTATTTTTAGATTTTCCGTCGTTCTACTTAGATGGGATACGGTTGATGCTTTATAAACCCTATTTTTAAATCGAGTAGAAGTGAACTACTTTTAAAATAGTTTGTTTTCATTAAATGCAAAAATGAAGAATTATCACGATACACGTGGGGTGGATTTCCAATCCTTGGTGGTCTTTTTCATAATTTGTCCAACCCAATATTTTTATTTTAGTTTTCTCATATCAACCCTTCAAAACCTTTTTTTTTAATCTTTTTAAGCCTTTTTACTTTTATTTGTTTACTTCAATAGCCTCCCTGTGGATTCGACCCCTTGCTTCCACTTTCTACTAATAATAAGTAAGGGTTTTATATTTTGTTGGCGAAGACGAGATTTTAACTACAATCACAACCACCAACAATATTATTATCACAGGAGATGATGCTGATTACATTGTCAGAGTGAAGACTGAGCTTGGACAAGCATTTGATGTGAAGGATCTAGGTCCTCTTCAGTATTTTTTGGGGATTGAGATTGCTCGCTCACGCCATGGTATTTCGCTCTCCCAGCGAAAATACACTCTTGACCTACTTGAGGACACCGGTATGCTTGGATGTTAGATTATATTCCATCTATTTCTTCTTTCAAGACACCACCACACATGATAGCAAGACACAGATGGATGTTAGACATGAGACTTTACAAGTTGGATATCATGTCTATTTTGTTCAGTGTTGACGAGAACAATAACGGTCAGATGTTTTTTTTACCTTGCCTCACTTTTATTAAATGAAGGGGAATTGCCAAAACATGAAACATACAAAAGAAGAAAACAGGCAAACAGCCCTTGAGGACTGCAGTAGAAGAGATGCCCACTACACAATCATCCGGGCTACAAAACCAAAACCCCTACCCTTCTATAGTTCTATTACAAATCTGGGAATGGCTACTCCCCCCAACCAAATATCCCAATCCCACCAACCACAAATATTTGATCGGTGAGGTTGGGAATGTAGGAGAGAAGAGCGGGAAGAGAGAGAGATAGAAAGAGAGGAGGATGGAGTTAGAGGAGAGCGACGGGGTGGAGGGGGCGGTGACCGAGGACGCCAGAGATGGGGTGTGTAGACCTTGAATTGGAGGCATCTTTTTTTTTTCTTTTTTCTTTTTTCTTTAAGAATGGTGCTCATTAGGCTTTGATCCCTTGACCTCTTTCACAGAGAGGGGAGGTGCTTCCTGACTTAACCAAAGCTCGGTTCACTGGAGACATCTTATGATGGAATAATTGTGATATCTAAAAGCCTTTTCATTTCTAGTCAATCATAGATTTCCCAAAGCATTTCTGACCTTTTCCTGGGTGGCCTTGCCGAAATGAAACTCTTAATGAGGTACATTACAATATCAAACTCTTACTAGGATGTGCTGGTGAACCTACAATAAGACACGAGGAAGGTAAGCCCAAGTATTCTTCACAAAGGGGATATTTTCTACCAGAGGGGTTCATTATCCATGCAGAATCTAGTGACTCGCTTGCCACTAATCTTTCAGCACAAGCGGATAATCTTCATTATATGTTATTATCGAAGGTCTGTATATGACGTCCGGCAGTTTGATGATACACTGGTCAATTTGAGTGACACTTCAAACTATAGAGTAGAGAGCAATTTATTCGCCAATATTTAGGGCAAACTATGTTTATGTGGCGCAGTTTAGAGATACACTAGCACAGACACAGAGATGATACAACACAACAGACTTGGTGATAGAAAATTTTGAAAAGCTAGGTCGCAGACAAGGCAAGAACACAACAATAAATAGATAATATGTTATACTTATATACATAAAAGAGAAACAAATATTCAACAAATCATTAGAAGTGCATATCAAATAGAAGAAAAGTTAAAAACAAAGAAAACCCCACAAGTACACAATCCAAATTTATCACAAAAACCCAAAAATTTTATTCAATTTTTATCACCTTTGCATTCCCTAATGATAATAACATAAACAACAACAAATCAAGGAAACATGATGAAAAACTAGCCAAATTAGATCAAACAGCAATAATTAATCATAAAACAGTAAAAACCCTATTCAAACCCCTTCCAAAATATACAAGAATTCATTTAAGGAAGAGGATTTTGAAGGAGATGAGTCTCGGAATAGTTCTCACGATGAAGGGGTTCTTTTTTCAGTTCACATTTTTGTTCAGGCTCAGCAGCAATTGGACTATGTCAAGTCAAAAACCAAATCCAGGTCATGTCCAGATGAAATTTTATAATTTTTATTCTACATGACCCGGACATGTCTAACACATATCAAACATGTGTCAAGCGTCTGTGACTGATACTTGTCCGACATAGACATCGCATCCACTTTGGAGTGTACATGGTTTACAGGTGGAATTATATTGGTCTACTAGCATGTCTTAGACAATCAAAAATATTATCAAAGTACAGCATGCCCATAAACAATGTAGATGAATTTCTACGTTTATGCCATTCTATAGTAATCAAAATCCAATCAAATAATAATATAATATCTTTTACAAAGTTGACAGATTAGATAAACAATATCTTTCTAAATAATTCAGGTGTCCAAATACATATATGGTCCACAACTTGGTTTTAATATTTTAAGCTCAGGAAAATAACCCAAAATTTCCATTCCCAAACTGATACAAATTTATCAAATATTTATAATTTTAGATAGCGATAACTCAGAACTCCACATACATAATAAAGTAATTTAGTTTGGTCATCAAAAGTAATACCGGGAGAACACCAATGACTGACGATGATGAGCATATTTCATGAAATAAAATTGACAATTAAATATAATTTAATATTCCATATTCAATGGGTAATCTTTAAGTTACAATAATTGAAATAAAATTTTATGTCCAGATTTACAATGTGCATAATTTACAACTGCATCAGTGTTGATTACCAGCCCGTCATTAAAACTATATAATGTTATATATTTATTCATATCATGAAATTTGATATCAAGAGTTTGCGGGCAAACCACATGTTCTTTAAATTCTGTACAAAAGAAAGCAAAATACATGACAGGATACATCAATATTGACAAATAACATAGATAACAAAAAAGTGACGAGAATAAACATGAAGAAAAAGTAAAACAGAGAAACATCTTGGTTTGCAAAGGATATTTAAGTAACATCAACACTGGATCTACGTCCTTTGCAATTAATATACCTCCACTGATGTATTGGGTCCCAATGGCAGATCACACAATGACTGTGCACAAGATGTTTGATACTTCAAACATTCTGCAGCATCAAATCCAATTTCCACTGGTCCTTGCTTATCAAGTTTCCCCTTGGAGTCATCAGATGTTAGATCTATACAAGTCACATCATTCCCATCTTCCTCCTTTGACAGTGAACAACTTCCTCTACCTTCCAAAATATATCTAAAGATCAAATCAATAACTCATTTTCTTATGTTCCCATTGAATAGCACAATATACTTGTACACATATACATATAAACACATGTATATCTTACCATGATGCATTATATAGACATAGCAGTGAGCATAAGAAATAGGTTATGACATCCCATCAACAAAACCTGATAAATGAATTAACCGACCTACATGATATATAGCTTGACGAGTTGAGAATCATGCCCCAGTTTAATTTGCAACATTAAGAATGAGCTAGACAAAATTAAACTCTCTTTCTTCACTTGATGGTCATTTAGCCATTGGTCCCCTTTTATCCAATGGTGCAGATCACCTGGACATGATGGGAAACTCATTGCAGTGTTCCCGTCTGATCGCATTATGTAGTAAAGAAGATAAATAAAGTAGAAAAGTGCATATTTTTTCTAACAGAGCAATCTATAAGTCGTGTAATATAAAGAGAAAGGGGGATGACTATAAAATATTTTTTTACCCTATTTTGATGGACACCCGAGTGTGAAGTCTAATACATCTTGCTCATTGGTTTTTCATTCATTTTTATTTGAGTTTTAATAATAATTTTTTTAAAAGGAATAGGAAAAAAACTTACTCATTAAAATGGGTTTCACTATGGGACTCATCTGGGAGAAGTTTCTACACATGATTGACATAGATGAACATTTTTTAACCTAAGAGTAACTCTCTATAGTTGATGCAAAGTTCCTAGGAGACCAGTTGGAAAATTCATCCACAGAGGTATGGAGGCCCATTTGATATAGGGTTTCCCTCATATCTGAGAGCCATTCTTGAAATCAATCATGAAAAATGATACTCCCATACCCGGAATTCAATGAAATTCTATCCTACTAGAACTAGGCATGTGATCCTCATAAGAGTATGCACCTTGGTTGGGTGGATGGAGAATGACTATCACCCTTGAGCAAAATGTATCATCTTTGTATCATCTCTTGCATTTTTCACAAAAACAATAAGAATGCTCGGCAGACTTGAGAACCCTAGCGTCCAAAACAATGCTAGGAAGGCACTATTTAGAAATGCGGTATGCATGTTTGCGTGTAGCTAGGGTACCGCATAGACTTTATGCGATATGCAGGAGTATATGCGGTTTAATATTTTTATTAATAAAAAGATATATTATGATTATTTTCAAACAATAGATAACAAGATAAATATGTAGATCTATTAATAATTTATAACAAATGTCTTTGATCACAAATTTAAAAAAATATTTGAGCAATAAAAGTAAGTCTACAATAGCTTTTCAAGTACAAATCTATAAAACTAAGCAAAGATATAGACCTATGAAAAAAGACATGCTCACCAACTGATGTGAAGGTTTGCTGATGAATTACACCGTCAAATGATAATAGCAAAGTACTCAAATTAGTTAAACGAGTCTATCAAATGTATAATTAATAGTGAAACGAATCTATCCCAAATGTTTAGAAAAATAGAAAATAAGGAAAAGAAATCATAGAGAGCCAAAACTTCCTAAGCTATAAAGCTTCCAAAGCAACCATAACATCCAAGAGAGCATAAAAACTATCCAAAGACTATCCTTCAATAAAATAAAAACATCTCAAAAGTTTATATTCAAATCTACTGAGCAAAAAAAAATTCTTATCCGGCCGCATATCCGCATATAGACAGCATATGCGGGTCTGGCCCACATATTGGGCCGCCTAGCCATATGCGGTCGCATATAATCCCGCATAGACTGCGTATCTGAACAGTAACCTTAGCTACCTAATGCAGACATCATAGCCGTACAATATATGGACGACCGAGATCAAATGGAACACAAGAAGAAAAGACATCTTGATGAATCAGGAGCACCGTGACTTCAAACGGCCATAACTTTTGAACCGTATATCAGAATCGCTATTATAATATGTCCACGCGTTTGTATCGACAAGCCCTACAGGAGTAGTGGCTATGCCACTACGTCATTTTTCGGAGTATTCTGAGATCGTCTTGGAGGTCAAATCGACGGTTCAAAGTTATTTTTACTATTTTTAGGTTGTTTTGAGGTTGTTAGGATTTTATTTCTTTGTTAGGATTTACTATATTTATATTTGAATTCTAAACCATTATTTGAATTCAAATTTGAATGTTAGTTATTTGTTTGTTAGATTTAGATAATTAGTTGAGATCCTAGTTTGTTGGGATTCTCTTCTATAAATAAGCTTGTGAACCCAATTGATTATTTAGATTATTGATATTTGAAATTTAGTTTATTTATCTCTTGTATTTTGTTAGGAGCACTAACAATTGCAAAGACCTCCCAATTCTCTGGTATTTCATCCGAAATACAGATTATTGAAGACCAACCCCTGGCATTATTCATAAAGAATCAACAGCGCCGTTGGAGCCTACCGATTATCGTTCTTTTGAACGAATCAGTAGAAGAGCGTGGTTACACGCTGCATCAGCTGGTATCAGAGCCTATGTCGATCTTCGGCGCATCGTTCTAAAAAAAAAAAGAACATGCCGCCGAGAAGACGTCTCTTAGCGACGCCTACGATCGAGAGGAGATACAACAAACCATCGCAGCGACTAATAGGCGCATGGACGAAAGGTTTGATGCAATGACGCGCCTAATGGAGGAGATGATGGTGTTTATGCAACGTCGCGAACGATCTCCAACCTCGCGACCACCATCACCAGCCCCACGATCTCCGACCACGCGATCTGAAGTGGATGATTCCATTGGAGGAGATTTTGATAACTCGTTCGAAGAGACGATCTGTCCACCTATCTTCGATGAAGATGAAGACGATGAAATTGAAGAGGCAAAATCTATCTTCGATGAAGATGAAGATGAAGATGAAGAGATTGAAGAGGTAAAACCTATCTTCGATGAAGACGAAGGGGTTGAAAATGAGAACTTCCCACCTATTTTTGATGAGGAGATTGAAGATGCGAGACTTCCCCATATCTTTTATGCAGAGATCGAGAAAAAGGACCTTCCACCTGTCTTTGATGAAGAGATGGAGGAGATTGAGTCTAAGAGCCTCCCTCAAATATTTGGTAACAATAATCACATCCCTTCTTTATCTACTGTCTCTCATCATAGCCTTTTCACCACCAAAATCATCAACACCCACGTATTTTACGTGACTGGAGCTTCATCCTAATCGTTCCCGCTAGACTTCTTTCAATTCACCCATACCGCTTCACCATCGAAAAAACTATCACATAAAGTATTTCATCCACCCTACCTTTATTTTGTAGATCCATTCTTTCCCTCCTTCATTTCGTCTGATCCACCATCCCTTCTCAGAAGGTTATTGCTTGAAAGTTGGATTCGTGAGTATTGGTCCGATTGGATGAATGTGATGCGGCACCCTAAAAGATTCATTGTTCGAAAGAAATCCATATATGAAGTTCATGGTGAAAGTTCCGACGAGGATCTGAATTCGAGGGTGAATTCTCTCCAACCTGGGGAGGATAATGCAGACATCATAGCCGTACAATATATGGACGACCGAGATCAAATAGAACACAAGAAGAAAAGACATCTTGATGAATCAGGAGCACCGTGACTTCAAACGGCCATAACTTTTGAACCGTAAATCAGAATCGCTATTATAATATGTCCACGCGTTTGTATCGATGAGCCCTACAGGGGTAGTGGCTATGCCACTACATTTTTCGGAGCGTTCTGAGATCGTCTTGGAGGTCAAATCGACGGTTCAAAGTTATTTTTACTATTTTTAGGTTGTTTTGAGGTTGTTAGGATTTTATTTCTTTATTAGGATTTACTATATTTAGATTTGAATTCCAAATCATTATTTGAATTCAAATTTGAATTTTAGTTATTTATTTGTTAGATTTAGATAATTAGTTGAGATCCTAGTTTGTTGGGATTCTCTTCTATAAATAAGCTTGTGAACCCAATTGATTATTTAGATTATTGATATTTGAAATTTAGTTTATATTTGAAATTTAGTTTATTTATCTCTTGTATTTTGTTAAGAGTACTAACAATTGCAAAGACCTCCCAATTCTCTGGTATTTCATCCGAAATATAGATTATTGAAGCCCAACCCCTGCATTCTTTTGAAGAATCAACAGCGCCGTTGGAGTCTACCAATTATCGTTCTTTTGAACGAATCCGTAGAAGAGTGTGGATACACGCTACATCACTACCCAACATCTCAGACATCCTTTTCTTGCATAAAAGCTCTAACTCTAAGGTATCGATCAGATGCCAAATAGTTTTTTGCAATCATTCATAACAACACCCTTGACACGTGTAGCCATTCCAGGTTGTTTATGTACCTAATAAACAATGCTAGTAATTCACCTCAGCTAGCCAACATACATTCTTTACCTGCATAAAATCTCTAAATCTAAGGTATCAATCTGATGCCAGATAGTTCTTTGCAATCATTCTTAACAACACCCTTAATACGTCTAGCCATTTGGGGGTATTGTTTAAAATAAACATGATGTATTTTACGTATAGGTTCACCATTAACTTCTTCTTTTTTCTTTTTTTTGAGGAAAAACTTCTTCTTCTTCTTTTCAAAACTAATTATTTGATTGTCACCTAGGCCATCAAATTGTTTATTTTTAATCAAAAAAGGGATGGTGAACCCACCAATTCTGTGAATCTGCCAATCCCACCAGGATAACCCATAAAAATGGGAGTGGCTCCGGATAGCCACTCAATATATGTGAGTAAAATTGCAAACCATCACTTGTTATAGTGTGAATAGATTAACAAGTGAAGAAGATAGTGACTTCATGATATTCTCTCTCTGACCACCCGCTCATGCAAGTCGTTGGTAAGAGAAAATCATTGTTATTCTGGTAATAGGCACCTTTCGCTAAGAATTGATATACTCAACAAGCCAACCACTTTAAAAATTTGGCACATAAAAAATACTAATGCTTATAACTTTACATGGAATACAAAAGTTCATAAGCACATAGATGATTTTACAAAGAAGTAGCGATGAGGGGATCAAGAAGCAGTGGACTCACCAGCCCCAGAATAAACAACCTGGCGGCATTTAGGAACCATCTTTTGTTTTTCTTTGTGAAGTTTCATCCGTAATTTCTTCTCCGAAAGCTTGAGAAAAAAATCAGAACCTTCAGAAAAGGGAAAAAAATGTTTAATGAACCATCTCAAATCCTTTTCATATATCAATCATCCAATAACATGAAGTTAAAATTTGAGTAAGCAATTGGAAAATTCAGCAACTGAATAACCAGAAAATTAAAACAAAAATCACCAAGACTTACAACCATTGGGTCTCGAAGCCTTATCGCTTGTAACCACATCCTGCAATCCATAATTACAGTCAGAGCTCATTTGGAAATGAATAATTTAACAACATAAGAATGCAACATAAAAGTGAGCATCACATAGGACTCCATGCAAAGAAGTAACATCTGTGGAGAGTCCAAGATGTAAAATATTAAAATTTTCAACAATTCCAAAACAATTAAATAATAAAAAATGGCCAATCCAGCTCCAACAGTTATGTTAATTTGAGTTAGCTCATCCATACCCATAACCCAAAAAAATGAAAAAGAGTAGAGAAGAGGGACCATCAATTAAAACAATAAAAAGAAAAAAAATAAAAAAACATCACCTATACCTTGGGCCAATGTCCTCTCTGGTTCGATGTCAGTTCTAACCAGGAGGACGTCAGGTATTCTTATTTTATCTTTTTTTCTATTCCTTTCACCTACTTTAGAGTTGTATTACCAACCTTTACTTTCAAAAAAATTTAAACGAGAAAAAGAAGAAATACCCATTAAGCAGTAAAACATTACACATCAATTCAAAAAAAATTAAGGATAAGCAGCATCAATTAAAACAGTATAAGGCACAAACCTCCAACTAAATTCACAATTGGAAAAATCAATGGTTCAATCAATTTCACAAAAACCAACCAAAAAACAAACACCTTCAACCAAATTCACAACTGCAAATCAATGTGTTCAAATATATTCAACAAAAAATGCACCTAAAAGAAATCACTTTTGACCAAATTCACAACTGCAAAATCGATGGGTTCAGCTACATTTCATAAAAATGCACCAAAAAAACTCACCTTTAACCAAATTCACCACAACAAAATCAATGGGTCAAGCTCCATTCTAGAAAAACCCACCAAGAGAAAACTCACATTTGACCAAATTCACACAACAAAATAAATGTGTTCAGCCACATTCACAAAAACCCACCAAAAAAAAATCACATTCGACCCAATTCACCACAACAAAATCAATGAGTCCAGCTACATACACAAAAAAAAAAAAAAAAAAAAAAAAAAAAAAAACTCGCCTTTGACGAAATTACCACAACAAAATCAATGGGTTCAGTTATATTCACAAAAACCCACCCAAAAAAAACCAACCTTCGACCAAATTCACCACAAAAAATTCAAGGGCAATTAGCACTTTTAACCCCTGAAAATTGAATATTTGCAAAAATAGCCCCGTCCGTCGAATATTAGCAAAAACTAGCCCCGGTGAGAGATTATACAGGAGGCGGCATATATACATGCCGTCTCCAGTGTTTATTTTTTTACAAAAATAGAGATCCCAGAAGGGGAAAAATGGACAGGAGACGGCATGTATATATGCCGTCTCCTGAAAACGGCATATATACATGCCGTTTCCATGAATAATTTTTTTTTTTCAATACATCATAAATCTTGCTTGAACAACTTAACTGAAATTCATATATAATTTTCATATATGTTCAATCACTATATTTCATTACATTACTGATTTAGTAGTCAAACCTTCTCAACTTTCTGGGTGAACATTTTCCAAAGACTGGATCATTTTCTGGTGAATTATCAACTACTCATTATTCATGTACGGAACTAATTCGATCTAAGTAACGAATTCGTAAGCTCCTAACAAACTCAAAACAACTTAAAAATAGTAAAAATAACTTTCAACCGTTGATTTGACCTCCAAGACGATTTCAGAACGCTCCGAAAAATGGCATAGTGGCGTAGCGACTACTCCTGTAGGGCTCGTCGATACGAACGTGTAGGCATATTATAATAGCGATTCTGATCTACGGTTCAAAAGTTATGGCCGTTTGAAGTCACGGTGCTTCCGATCGATCAATTTTCTTCTTTTTATTCTATTTGATCTCGGCCGTCCATATATTGTATGGCTATGATGTCTGCATCCTCAACTTTAATTTCAACACGACCATCTTTTATAAGAAATGACAAAGCAAAGACATTCTCCACCGTCTATGCAAAGGATGTTTGATTCAATATAAAACAAACATTCAATAGTCAAGCCTTAAAGTGGAGACGGTATATATATATACCGTCTCCTGTATGTGTATTTTTTTAAGGAAAAACCCTAAAAATACACAGGAGACGACATGTATATATGCCGTCTCCTGAAAACGGCATATATACATGCCGTCTCCTCTGCATTTTTTCCCTCCTGGGATCTCGGTTTTTTTTTTTAAATAAACACGGGAGACGGATTATATAATCCGTCTCCAGTATAATCTCTTACCGGAGCTAGTTTTTGCTAATATTCGACGGACGGAGCTATTTTTGCAATTTTTCAAATTTTAGGGGCTAAAAGTGCTAATTGCCCAAAAATCAATGGGTTCAGCTACATTCACAAAAAGCCACCAAAGAATTACTCCAGTCTGACCAAATCCACCACAACAAACTCAATGGGTTAAGCTACATTCACACAAAACCCCTAAAAGTGCTCACCTTTGACCAAATTATCACAAAATCAATGGGACTTGGATTACACAATCCACAAAGAAAGAGAGGGTATGTAAGATTATTACCTGAGTGGAGGCAGCTTTGACTGGGGTCACCTTAACCTTCTTCTTCATCCTCTTCCGCTTGTTCTTTCCCTGGCTCCCACAACACTCCTCACCCTCCTCTGCATCATCTTCTTCTAAAACAAACCCACCTTTGCTTTCCTGGGACAAACCCACCTTTGCCCTCCTCTTCAACTTTCCTGGGATCTGTCCAAAGGCACAGCGAGAAGGGAGAGCTTTTGGAGGGATTTGTTCGACTGGCTATTCCCACTACCTAACTTCTCATTTCCCACTACCCTAAATTACGCCATTATTTTTTTATTTTTTTTTCACCCTTTCCCACTACCCATACGACATGGGCCTCTCCTTTTGCGACGCCGTAGGACGACAGAGAGCCCTCCTCTTCAACTGAATCAATCACTTATCCTTCTTATGAAAAACATGGAGACGAATTTTGTAAACATTTCTTATAGACAAAAAACATTATCAACAAAAAATAGAAAAGAAAAAAAATAAGGGTTCTTTGTTTGATATTTTTATTTTTTAGACTTAAATAAATATATATGTGAAATTTCCAAAGACATTTTATTTTCATAAGCTTAAATGATTGTATAAGTGATTGACTTAGAAGAAAGTTGTTGTTTTGAAGCGAGTATTATAGAGAAACACACTTCGACTGGGCCTCGGTCGAGAAGTTCGCCCTTTTGGAGGGATTTGTGCAAAAAAAAAAAAAAAATCAGAAGGCGTGATTTCTCTGATTTCGTAGTTGTTTCAAGATGCTCGTTCATCCACACGTGCAATGCACGTGAATTGTTTTAACATTAATCAGGATTTGTTGATAAGTTTTACAAATAATAAAATCTTATTTTTTTTTTAAAAGAAAAAATGATGATATATTGAAGCTTAACAAACTAAGTACAAAAATAATAATTTGTTTATCCAAATCAGTAACAATCAAATGAAAATTATTAAATTTAAATTGATTTTATGAATATTAAATTCAAAAAAAATATTAGAATAAATAGGTATCTAATCTGATTTTATATCATTTTTATACTGATTTTTTTAAATGATATATTTATAGAGAAAATTTAGTATAATTAAATAATTTTTGTTGATGAATAAAATAATAAATCTTACATTTTCTTCTTTTTCAAAATCATATTTTGTGAGATAAACTCTAATATATGCCGAATATATTAAGAATAATGTTGTTACATCCAGCCCTATTTCCAGTCCACATGTGTTTCTAATTTTTTAAAAATAGTATACATCATCTAATGAGGTATAGACTTTTATAATCAATGAATTACATGGATACATTTATAGAAAATGTAAAAAGATTCTTTCGAAACACATGACTTGTTAATGTGAGCATATGCGTAAATAGAAATCTATCAACACATATAGGGTTGAAATTGGGGCTTGAAACGGATCTGGGTGTAACAGCGCCCATATATTAAATATTAAACCAATATAAAATTTGAGGTGCTGTTACACCCAGATCCGTTTCAGCTCCAATTCCAACCTTATATGCATCGATAGAAAATTAATAACGCATAAGCTCACGTTAATAAGGTATATGTTTCAAAAGAATTTTTTTACATTTTCTATAAATGCATCCATGCAATTCGTTGGAGTATATAGTTCATTTTTTATAAAAACACATACATCATTAGATGAAATATATTATTTTAAAAAAATTCAAAACACATGTAAACTGAAATTGAGGCTAGAAATGGGGTTGGACGTAACATTATCTTTTTTATAAACTACAACTTATTTTATATTTAATAGTTATAATTTTAATATTGTTATGGTTATATTAATATTAGTATTATTTAATGTTAAATGTTAATATCATTATATTAAGAATATTACATTGGTATATGATACATAAAATAGTATTTGATTTTTTGCAAAAATATAGTAGTTTAAATATTACATATATTAAAAATATTATATTGTATATTAAAAATATAAGGAATATATTTTAGAAAGAATCTAGGATAGCTAGATGATATTTGTTGATGAATAAAAAAATATTTTTATCCATTTTTACGGCTAAAATTGCCTAAGATATCAATTTGTGATTTTCATAATAGTGTAGATATAGATATAGATTATAGGACTACTTTGTAACTAGTTATAGCACATGCCAAGACACGTATAATCTAATTTAAGAAGAATATATTAACCCCTGTTTGTTTCTGATATAAGATCCCGGATTATATGTAGGTCCACTGTCAAATCAACTGTCATCATCTCTTATAAATCACCTATCAAATCAACTATCATTATTTTTTTATCTTTTATGAATCTTTATCCATACTTTATTCACATTTATCCAAACAACAAAACATTTATTCTTACTTTTATCAACGAGAATAATTCAAAACACAACAAAATCATTTTATCTTTATTTATACTCATCTATGTTTGGATAAATGTATGCCCTGTCATAAATCATATTCCCGCTTCAAACGGGGGCTAAGGGTTGCCAAATACAGTGGGAAAAAAAAATTACATTAAGAACATGAAAATTGAATTGAAAGCATTTGGATTGTTGATGTGTGAAGGGTCATTGATGGTGTGTTGTGGAGGTGTTGAATGTGAAATGATGTGTTGAATGTGAGGTTCTATGCGTTAAATGTGAAGTGCCACCGATGCGATGTACGTGATTCTAGATTTTTAGTGTTGCTGAATGTGCTAAAACATTAAGCTAATGTGCTATAAGAAATGTTGCTGATTTCATTTGTGCTGATGGGCTGAAATATGACATTGGTACACCAACTAATAATGAAAATTTAATTATGTTTGATTTTTATTTTAAAATAAAACCTAGAAGATGCCCGGAACCCAATTAAAAATACATCTAGGCTCACTTTAGCTGTACTTTTAAGTGAAGTGTATACTCATATGAAAACATATGAATAATAAATGTACATTCATAATGAATATAATAACTCGAAGTCCACCGTAACATTGGACCCATCCTATTTGATCATCAATTAAGGCATATCGTAAATATTTTAGCAAATGAAACGTGCAATTTTTTGGGTGGTTAATTGCTTATACCCCGGCAACCAACCCTCCCATTATTTCTATCTCCCCACATTTTTTTAAAAAAAATTCTATACATATGCAACAAACACCCAATTTTTTTATAACCCTCCTCCCTTTAATTCCCCCAGCCCCATAAAATTGCATTTTTATCCTGTAAGTGTATTTATATTTTCTGTAATTTACAAAACACAAAATATAATTTCTGTAAATATTATCTGTAAATGCATTATTATACATGTCATGTAAAAAAGATAACTTGCAAAACAATAGAGAAACATACATTAATGCATAACACATGAATATATTTTATCACGATAAATACATCAAAGCACTTAAATTCATCAAACATTTGCATTCCGACATTTTTTCCTACCCTAATGAACTGAGCTATTGTCTTTCCACGGATCCTCTTTATATCATTTTGACTGAAATCGAATCCATTGTTACACCTTCGAGTCAGCAAACATACTTTATTAGGAAGAAAGCGCAGTCCAAACTATATTAGAGATGAAACAATCAGTCAAACACCCAAATAAATCAAACACCAACAAGTGTGTGCTTCATGACATTATAAGAACTACACATACAATAATGTTATGCTTTAATGTATGTTTCTCTAGTATTTTGCAAGTTATCATTTTGACAAAAATATAATAATGTACTTACAAAAATATTTACATAAATGATATTTTATGCTCTACAAGTTATAAAAATATATATGCATTTACAGAGGAAAAACTGTGATTTTATGGGGTTGGGGAATTAAAGGGAGGAGGGTAAATAAAAATTTGGTGTTTACTGCAGGGGCATAGAATTTATTTTAAAAAAGATGGGGTACAAGAATAATGGGGGGTTGGTTGCATGGGTATTTGGGCAATTCACCCTTTTTTTAAAGAAAATGCATGTATTTTTATATTTACATTTTTCCTAATTGAACATGTATTCACATTGTATAACACTACTCCATTAGATATTTCATATATTGAGTTAGGACTGTAGGAATGATTAAATGTATAATCATGTATCAGTGCCCAAGAAATCCTTTGTTTTCTGGGATGTTAATTTCATTGAGTAATGAAACATACCCCTTTTCTACCTCCTCTCCCCCCCCCCCCCAAAAAAAAAATAAATAAATAAAAACCTCAAAATGTTTGAAAAGCATAGGCATATGGGCTTCATTGGGCTCAATTTTTCTCTTATAAAAAATTTGAAGATTAAAAAAGAATAACAGATTGAAAAATATGGAATGTATCTATAAAATGCTATTTACCTGACAAACTAAGAATAAAGTGAATTCAATACCAAATATAAACAAAGCAAACAATTAAAAATTTTACATTCTACTTTGTCACAGCGGATCATTGTGAGAGAGAGAGAGCCAACAAATGTAAATCCGTTCACTTGATAATTAACATGAAATTTTTTAAAAAATAAATAAAAATATCATTTTTCCATTTCAAGCATTTCCCTTCCATGAGAGAAAAAGAAACAAAATGGGGTGCGTTTGGTTGTGCGATTGCAAAACTGATTCTGCATGAATCTGCGATTGCAAACCTGATTCTGCAGAAAGCTCACTTTCTCAGCTTTTTTTAAATCGCAGCTTTTGGGCACTATTTGCCTGCAATCGCTGGGTTTAAAACTGCGATTACAAAACTGTTTGGTTGCACGATTATAAACGCAGCTTCCTACAATCGCAATCGCAGCACAATCGCGCAACCAAACGCACCCGAAATGTTGCAACCAACTAAAGGCTATAGCTTTAAGCCACAGCTACCCAATTCAAAGCATTGAGATTTACTACTGTGTATGACTGTAATAGGGCCTCACCATACCTTGATGGGATGCGGCCTCCTACAACGAATGAAAATGGTATAACAATCTGAGACCAAGGCAGCACATCCTCTTCTCAATGTCAGATCACCGAGACCCTCCTCGTCACAGTGGGGGCACAGGGGTCAAGGTGTTTGATGATGTCAAGAGGGTCGGTAGTCTCATCTCGAATCGGGTGAGACAGTTGGTCTGGTCGATGATCTGGCGGTCAATGTTGGTAGATCTTGTTGAAAACTAAGACTTCATTGTTGAAGTCATAAACCATAGGATCACATTTTGATACGTACGAAGGAAAACAAAAATCCTATATATATAACCATACCTTCTTCACTGATCTTGAAAATGGGTTTCCTTGATCTTCTCTTCTTCAAGTCTTCAATAGCTACTCCTCTTTAATCACCTAGAGAAGAAAATCAAAAGGGAACCCAGGCATCTCCACTTATTTCTCTCTTCCGATGAGAACCAGGAGCTTCTGAGAGTGAGAGAGTGTTAAGTCATTTTATTTCATTCTCACAAACCCAAAAGAAATGTAGAGGTGGACCTTTTTTATGGGTTTACCATATAAAGGGTCTAAATTGTATCTTCTCATCAAATACAGTAAATAACCATAATACCCTTGATTTTCAAATACACATTAACAACTAATAACCTCTCATCAACCATACTCATAACAAATGGGGCATCCATAATTCACAGCTTAAACTTAAATCCCCACTTGTTAAACTTAACAAGAGTTAAATATTATTCTCTTAAAAACAAAATTCATTTAAAAAAATCAAAACATTGATTCATTAAGCCACAAATACTAATAATCTCCCACTTGGCTTATAAATCAATGGATTTTGATATTTAAACACAAGTTTCCAATCCTTTTCAATTGACAGGTCACCACCATTTTATTCAAAACAAATAAACTGATTGAGAATCACAATTAACTACATCTAGCCCACCAATTATAAGATACGAACGAATGGAGTTCTTTATTGAATGTCGGACCACTAAAATCCATGAATACCCAACACAGATAGATGCACTCATGAATCGAGTACTGACTGATTCCGCATCAAAGTATACATGAAACTCCTAGAAAATCAGTGTCATGACTCTTTAAGTCAAATGTTATAGTCTAAATGTGTATAAATATAAGCAACACTTTCAAAAGCAGTAAATATGATATAAAGTATTCTTCTACAACGGTCTATATTGCTTCATGTACTTAACAATACATGTCATGTAGATAAAATTATGTAGCTGGGACGCACCACGTGTATCAAGCACATTATCTACAATGAAGGCATACATATGTGTCTACCTCAACACACCTATCTCCCAAACAAATTTTAGGAATCGTCCCAATGATTGTCTAATCTCCCTATGCATAGATCCACAGTCATCGCTCACCAAACAGTCTACGACATTTTTAATGACAAATATCTTTCTAACAAGAAAAATAATTTTAATTAATAATCATCATGAGGATAAATTTATGACAATTATTTCAGACAACATATTATTATGGATGTGCAAAATATGACTGATTAGTCACACTATATTTCACACATATACATATACATATAGATATGCAAAATATCACAAAACTTACAAAAATATTTACATATCTACGAACCTCAAACTCATGCTACTAATATGTTCATTAAACACTTTATTGGGTAATGGTTTAGTAAGGGAATCAGCAAGTATTTCATCAGAAGAAATGTGAGAGACAACAACATCACCTTGCTGAACTTTCTCTCACATAATGATACTTCACTTCTATATGCTTCGAACAATTATTATACCCAACATCCTTGGTAAGATTGATGGCTACAATATTATCACAAAATATGCTCAAAGGATATTTAATACTATCCACAACTCAGAGTTCACTAATGAACTGTTTCAACTAAAATGCATGCTTAGCAGATTCATTGTAAAAAATATATTCAGCTTCTATTGTTGACTGAACAGTGCAACCCTACGTTTTGCTGCACTAAGAGACTGCTCCACCTCCCAATATAAAAATATATCCTGAAGTGGACTTTAAAGTATGTGGACTGCTTTTATAATCAGAATGTGAATTGCCCTGGACTTTGGATCATTAGCACAATAAATAAGCTTAAAACTTTTGGTCCTCTTGATGTAACATAACACCTTTTTAGCAGCAACCTAATGATTATGTCTTTCATTAGTTTGTAATCTACCAAGCAATCCAACAACATAGCAGAGATTAAGTCTGGTGCAAGTTATAACATACATCAAACTACCAACAGATGCATAAGGAATCTTATTCATCTTCGCCTTTTCAAGCTCATTCTTTGGACAACTAGATTTGTCCAACCTATCTCCATTGACAATAAGAGATAAATATTCTTTACAATTTTTCATAGAAAATCTCTTCAGGATTGATCTAGATACGCTTCTTTTGATAAACCTATCATTCTCAGCTTTCTATTTCCGTGTATTTTAATCCCAAGCACATATGATGCATAACCCAGATCTTTCATCTCAAATTTATGAGACAACCATAATTTGGTCTCTCAAATGAATGATATATCATTCCTTGCAAGCAAAATTTCAGCCACATAAAATGTTAAGATCAAAATTCTACACCCATTGATCTTCACATATATTCAACTGTCAACAGAGTTTGAAGAGGATATTTTTCCCTCACAGTTAAATTTGTGATTTTGGGATTCAAAACTTCAAATGAATTCAAGTAATGGTTTTTTGTGGTAGGCTTAAACAAGATGGGTTTTGGGTGGTAAAGGGAGAGACTGTGCCTGGCTATCACAAATGACAATGTTGTCACTGTGATTATTCTCAATTGTGTTGAGTGCCCAAGAATTCATATTGTGCGACCTCTTTATAGGCTGCCGCCTTAGATTACTCGCACTTGAGTAATAAGGTCGCCCGACCAGACCTGTCGTCTGGTCGTGCCTCATATTACTGGAGGTGATATCCTCTCACGGGGTATTCGATCGTTTGACTAGATCCTTTAGTCTAGTCGTGTTGACATACCAGATAATGTCATCACGAAGTCGCTTTTCGTGGATTGAGCCTAGTGGGCCTTACGCCGGATGACCCATGTCTTGTTTTATCATGACACGTGTTCTAGTACGGATTTTTACCTCCACAGAGTTGTTAACAAATCCATATGTCAAAATTTCTGTATGAAACTTCAAATGCCACTAGTGAGAAGCTTGTTTGAGGCCATACAAAGATTTTTGCAATTTACACACTTTATGCTGTTGCCCTTCAGTGACAAAACCATCAAGTTGATCCATATATATGTCTTTCTCTAGTTCTCCACTCAGAAAAGCAATTTTCACATCAACTTGATGCAACTCATAATCATAAAATGTAGTAATGGTCATAATAATTAATGTACAAATAGTCCTTTGTATACACCGGAGAAAATGTATCATAGAAATCAATTCCTTCTCCTTATGTGTAACATTTAGCAACTAACCTTGCTTTATAGGTTTCAATCTTCCATTCGGAGTTCTTTTTCTTAAAAATCCACTTACAACCAATATGCTTGGATTTTTTAGAAAGATCACCCAACTTCCACACATCATTCTGGTATATAGAATTTATCTGAACTTGCATTGGAGTTCTCCATAATTGAGCATCAGAAGCAGTAACTGCATTTTCAAAACTTGATGGATCAGCCTCATCTACATTTGAAAGCACAGGATAATTTTCTCCAAGGTAAGTGATATAATCATCACTTATGATAGGTTTTCTAATTTTCTGTGACCTTTTATCTGACTGGAACATCCTTCTTCTAACTTTGTGTTGGTGGTGGAGGTGTCAGTGTGAATTTTTGAAGGGGGACGTTGTTGACCCGGGTATTTTGGAACTTGGTTCTGGTCCGTACACGACATACGAAATCACCGTTCGAAGGATCATCCAAACTCGCCCGACTGCTCACTAAGACGTAGTTGTGATCGCCACTTGCTTTTAAGACAAAGCAAGAAACCGTTTGATCGCCTCGCGAGAGTTGTGGGAATGACCTCTTCACGACGACGCAGTCGGCCACGTAACGTGGTGAAATTCAAGTATCTCGCACAAAATGATTAAGATCTGGTTAAAACAAGAGTGCAATAAATTATTCTAAAATAAAAAATAAAAATAAACTAAAATGTGAATCTTAGAACACGCACCGCGTTGATTGATTGGTTTGGGGAGGGGACTAGCAATGTTTTACTAACCCCTCCCCCAAAATTAAACCCCTTTTAAAAATATAATGAAAAATGGGTTGGGATTGAAGCACTAACAAAATGATGTAAATACATGAGATTAACTAGTAATGAAAATAAAAAATAAGATAACAAAAGAAAAAGCCATTTTTTTCTGTTGATTAGAGCTTCTTCATCAACTCTTCTTCTTTCTCCACACTCTATTCTATGAGGAACCTAGCCTCTCCTCTTTCCTCACTTCCCACTTACTCGCTATCTCTCTTACTCACTCACTCACTCACTCACTCTCTGTGTGCTCAACTTACCCTCACATTCTTCTTCCTTTCACTGAATAAACAACCAACCTTCCCCTGCAAAACAAAATAATCAAACTCCTCTTATTGAATGATCAAATATTCACTCCCACTCCCTTATGCAAAATAGCCAGACCCATCTTTTTACATTGAAATAGCCCAAGGTCCCTCCTGACAAACCAAAGAAATTCTCCTCCTCTCCCCCTTCTCCATGTACAAAACAGCCAACCCCCTCCTTTTATAGCCTCTTGAAAACAACTAAATGCTCATTGTCCCCCCCCCCTTCTCCCTCTACTGAAAACCATCCAAACTGCCCTTGTTACTTCTCCTTTTTGTCCCTTGTACTTCCAATTGATCACAACCACTCCTTCATTTCCTTAGGCCCTAAGAAAATATTTTAAAACACCATCCCATCACCTCTCAAATCAAACATTTAATGCTCTCTCTCTTTAACTTTTCACCATGCATGCTTATTTCTTTGTGTACGTGAGGAATGAGACTGTCACATGTATGGTGAGGCTTGTATGTGGAATGTGAGATGATGTGCAAAATGAGAGTCTTGTGTGAAAAATGTGACAAGAGTGCATTAGATTTTCAGTTTGTAGGGAAATTGAGTGTGTGTAGGGAGAGCTAAAGTGATCGGAGAGAGATAGATAATAATGAAAAGATTAGTAATAGTAATAGTGGAGGTAATAATAATAATAATAATAATAATAATAATAATAATAATAATAATAATAATAATAATAACAACAACAACAACAATAATAATAATAAATGATGTATTTGGGACAAGTATTGAACTGATCTGGATATCGTATGGGATAAGTAAATTAGATCATAAACCGATCAAAATGAGGTATCTACAAGAGGCATGCTAAACGAGACTTCTTCTCACTCCTATTGATAAAAGAACTCTCATCAAATCTGACATTCTCTGCTTTCAAACTGTGACGCCTGGCTCAGGCCCAAGAGTTCCAAGAAGCCCATGGATTGGGTGAGGGTGAGGTTGTTTAGTCCCACATCGCATAATGGGAGGAGATAGTCTGTGCTTATATATAAGCACAGCTCTTACACATCAAGACGCGTTTTAAACATGTGAACCCATTTAGGGGCAAAGCGGATAATTTCTTGCTGTGTAAGCCTGGGGCGTTACAATTGGTATCAGAGTCTGTCAATTACGCGATGGTGGGTGTGGGTGGCCTCACACGAGGACATGTGGCCTATTAGGGGAATGATTGTGACGCCTGGCTCAGGCCCAAGAGTCTCAAGAAGTCCATGGATTGGGTGAGGGTGTTTAGTCCCACATCGCCTAGTGAGAGGAGATAGTATGTGCTTATATGTGAGCATATCTCTTACACACCAAAACGCATTTTAAACCCGTGAGCCCATTTAGGGGCAAAGCAGATAATTTCTTGTTGTGTAAGCTTAGGGCGTTTCAAAAATAACTTCACCCTCAAATTTAGCTATTTATCATATAACTTGTATCCCTTTGAATTATCTGGATATTTTGTAAAACGATAGGACACATATCTATTTGCAAGTTTTGAACCGCTAGGATCAAGAAACATTGCAAAATCATTGCATCCCCTCACTTTCATATGATTCAGGCTTGGCCTTTTGCCTGTCCACAGTTCATATGGTGTTTTCGACACAGATTTAGAGGGAACCCTATTTAGAATATATACCGATGTCTTCAAGGCTTCACCCCAAAAGAATTGGGGTAAAATGATCATATTCATCATGCATTTTACCGTCTACAACAAGGTTCTATTCCTCCTTTCAGCTACACCATTTTACAGTGGAGTGTAAGGGATAGAGTCTTGCGTGCAAATGTCATGCTCATAGTAGAAATTTTCAAACTGATCTGACATATATTCACCTCCTCTATCAGTTCTGAGAATTTTAATCTTCATCTCTAACTGATTTTTCACCTTTGGAAAACTTTAAAAACATCTGACTTTCTAACCAACAAATAAATATATCCATAACGAAAAAAGTCATCAGTGAAAGTAACAAAATACCCTTGACCTTATCTCATTTGAACATCCATGGGTCCATAAATATTTGAATGAACAAGGATAAGAAGATTCTTAGGTCTTTCCGCCTTTAGAAAAACAGACTTCACCATCTTGCCTTTCAGACAATTTTCACATGAACCATAATCTTCAATGCCACTTTCAGTCAGAATGCCTTCCTTGCACAGGATCTAGAGTCTCTTTTTGTTTATGAGACCCAAACGTAAATGCCACAGATAGCGAGGCTTATCTAAATCACTTTTTCTTTTTGAACCAGATGATTCAACATTCAAACCAACACACACGGATGCTATAGAAGGAGCAAAAGATTCATCAAGGAAAAATTTATACAGGTGATCAACCTTCTTGCGATTAGCAAAAAAATCACCTTGTTTCTTTACATTAACTTTCCCACTTTCAAAATATACAGACAAACTCATCATCCAGTCTACCTTTAGACACCAAGTTATGGCTCATATTAGGGATACACACAACGGACTCCAAAACAAGAGAGTGTCCACCAGAAAACTTCAAAACATACGAGCCAACTCCTAGAACAGCTGCTCGTTGATTGTTTCCCATGTAGAGATACATCTCATCCTCCTTCTGCTTCTTTAGTCCAGAAACCCCTACAAGGTCTTGGAAATGTGAATATTACAATCATAATCCAACATCTAGTGTTATATGGTACATCCATATAATTAATCTTTGTGCAATCAATGGAATTCATAATACCTTGCTCAAGGGACTTCTATTTCTTATTCAATTTAGGATATTCATCTTTAAAATGCCCTAGCTGCTTGCAATAGTAACAAACTCTTTCATCTGGCTTATGTTCCTTCTTTTGGAATCCAAAATTCTTTTTGGACTTCCTATATTTCTTGAATTTCTGAAAGAACTTTTTATTCTTCGAAGGTTGCCTTTCTTTGGCATCCGCAATTGCAATGTGTGCATATTCATTATTACCTTGAGCTTGGCACTCTTCTTCAAGCACACATTGTTTCAGCAGTTCATCCAGTGTCTACTTCATATCACTTGTATTATAATTGATTTGGAAGCTTTCATAGGATTTTGGGAGGCTATCGAGAATAACATGGGCAATATAATCTTCATCAAGTTTACTGTCCAAAGAAGCCAATTCATTAATGTAGCTAATCATTATATAAGAATGTGCTCTTTAACACTCTCAGTAGGAGCCAGTTTCGTGTTATGAAATTTTTGAAACACTGCTTGCTTCTTGGCTTTGGAGGCCCTAACAAACCTCTGTTCAATATATATGATCTAGCAAATCCTCAGCATGCTCAAATCCTTGTAAGCTGTTCCGAAGCACTTGGCCCACATAATTGAGAATAAAACACTTAGCCATTTTATTGGCCTTCAACCACTTTTTATAATACTCATATCTTGACATTGGAGCACTGAGAGATGGTTCAGATCGGATGCCATCTGTAATAGCAATGTCAAAATCATGATATGACAGCAACATCATGATTTTCCCTTTCCATTATTTGAAATTCGATCCAGAGAGAGGCTTAATGGAAAACATCCCAAACATCATCACAACTGGATCCATAACTAAACATAATATACATATGTATGATTTAGAATTTAACACAATCATGATATCATACATAAACATGAATTATCATACAAGATCAATAATATTAAATAAGATCTTATGATATTTGCTTCAGACTCCTTGGACTCCACCTTTGGGTGGTCGCCCTTAGATCTAGTGAAATACCCTAAACACACAAGTAAATTATATACCTCATAAGTCAAGCAAGACACATAAGCCTTTGGGCACTCCGTTCTCACTCTACTATGAGCCTACATGATTCCTTGTGCCACAACTAGACCTCGAACATATCGGCCACTAACCTTTGAGCTAGTCCCAATATGTTCAAGACTAATTGCAATTGTTGCACCCCTAACATTCATATAAAATACATAACTTGTCTTTGGGCTCATCCCATACTTAATACAAATGTAGAGTATTTATGCAACTCTAACATGCATTTAGATACACAAAAGCTTATGTGTGCATAGCAAGATCTAAATCATTCATTTAATTATAAACATGCATGTTTTGGATTCAAACAAGAGAGAACATTTAGTAAGATTGATATCTCATATCACAACGTCTCTCAATAGAGAACTAACATGACATAATAAGAGCAATCAAACATGGAGTTTTAACATCAAAGAACTAAACATTATTACTTGTAAACAACCAGCCACTAATTGAAATATCAAGTCCTTCACAAACAATCCCTGAAATTCCATGTTCTAGAGATGTTCTAAGATACTTTTGAAAAAATAAATCATGCTTCCAAAGTGAAGATTTAAACCCACGATTAAAAACAGCAAAAAGATGAGATAAAGGGATGAAAAACCACACACAAAAGTGATTTTGCAATGATTAAACCCTAGATTAGGGTTTATCCCCAAATTCAGATTAGCGTTTTAATGTGCCCAAACCCTAAACAAAAATAAATCCATACATACAAGATTAATGGCTCTGATGCCATTGTTGAAAACTAAGACTTCCTTGTTGAAGTCACAAACAAATCATAGGATCTCATATTAATATGTATGATAGAAAAAATCCTAAGTATATAACCACATCTTCTTCACTGATCTTGAAATGGGTTTCCTTGATTTTCTCTTCTTCAAGTCTCCAATAGCTATTCCTCTTTAATCACCTGGAGAAGAAAATGAAAAGGAACCCGAGCAACTCCACTTATTTCTCTCTTCCAATGAGACCCCGGAACTTGGGAGAGTGAGAGAGTGTTAAGTCATTTTATTTCATTCTCACAAACCCAAAAGAAATGTGGAGATGGAGCTTTTTTATGGGTTCACCAAATTAAGGGTTTAAATTGTATCTTCTCATCAAAGACACTAAATTAATCATAATACCCTCGATTCTCAAATACACATTAACAACTAATAACCTCCCATTAACTATTCTCATTAACAAATGGGGCATCCATAATTCATTGCTTAAATTTAAATTCTCACTTGTTAAGGTTAACAAGAGTACAATGTGATTCTCTTAAAAACAAAATTCATTTTAAAAAAATCAAAACATTGATTCATTAAGCCACATATACTAACAGATCTGGGTCCGGGGCCGAGGAGGTTGCCAATGCCAAGAGTGCTGTGAAGGAGAAGAGGGTGATGAAGTGCAGAAGAGGGTGACCTTGAGGTTGTAGAAGGTCTTCTGACGGGCCTTGTGGGATCTGAAAAGAGGTGGTTGTGGAGGTGGGGAGCAGTGGCGGCTCCACGAAGTTTTATAGATGGGTTAAAAAAATAAATTCCATAAAATTTTAAAAAAATCTACTCTTACCATATATTTATTATCAAAAGCATAAACTTTTCTTTTGAAAATAAAACAACAATTTACATTAATAAAAAAAAAGGAAAATGATATGTAGAAGTAGGGCTGGTAAACGAACCAAGCCGCTCGGGCTTGGCTCGGACTCGGCTCGGTTTGAGCTTGTTCAAGCTCGTTCAATTAGACAAATGAACGGGCTTGAACAATTTTTAAAGTTCGGTTAGGCTCAGGAACTGGATCGAGCTTCATTTTGTGTTCAAACTCGACTTGTTTGTGTTATAAAAACTTAGTTGAAGTTCGACTGAACTCCTTTATAAAATTAAAACATTAAATTAATACAAAGTTATGCTTGTTTAGGCTCATTAACTTGATTTATTTAGACTAAAATTTGTTTTCAATCCCTAAAAACTCTAAAATGAAGAAGAATGTTAGGCTCGTTGAGGCTCGTGAGCTCGACTCAGCTCGGCTCGGCTCGGCTCGACTCGTTTATAAACGAGCAGAGCTTGAACATGTCAAAGCTCGGCTCGTTCGGCTCGTTTACCACCCCTATGTAGAACCTCTATTGTAGCCTCAATTGCGATCCACACCGATTTTTATTTTTTTTAAAAATCATACACCCATTGAAGTGCATACTTGAAGTTATATGAAATGAAGCATATATTGAGATACATTAGCATACTTTTTTCGTGTTGAGAAAATGATAAATTGTTTTGTGTCATACATTATGATAGAACCTCATACACTAAGATAACGCAGTATATATTACATTATCATAGTGTATGGGGCTGCAAAATAGACTGAGTGTATCAATGCTCAAAAAATAAATCATCAAAGAATCGAGAAAGGGTGGTGGGCTAGTGGCATGGTGGGGTCACTAATAGGCTCAGTTGCCATGATGACAATAGTAGTTTAAATTTTTTTTAAAAATTGATAAGATCAATTGGCCCCATGGTGGGGAGAGAACCGGAGGAGGGACCCCTATCTTTCCAAAGAGGGGATAAAGCAGCTCGGTAAGAGCCTAAACTTGGAGCTAACATAATATAACCCAACAGAGACATTGTAGAATAGGCTAAACTTCTTTTATTAATGCCTCTTTGAGCAAGAGCTAAAGTAGCCCTAGGCGCTAAACAATTTGATTGTTCAATATGCGCGTGAAGATCTTTTCATTTTATTGTGATTCAGATACTTTATAAGATTTTTAAATTAAACTTAAAATATAATTAAATTCTAAATTTTTTTGTGATTCAATTAATTTGCGTATCTCAAAATTATAAGATTGAACAGTTATGTCACGCCCCAGGGTGGCCGTCCCCGAGACGTGGCAAATATATAAATGATATCAGTAATCCATACACGAGGTCAAATAAATACTCCACAATAGAAAATGCAATAAACAAGCAACTGACATCAAATATATACAAATAGCGGAAGCTCAAACAACTAAGTCTGTAATTCAAAGACATATTACAGACTAGAGTACACAATCAATTGTCCTGTGAGAGCCAATATATACAACAGACATCAACTGTCCACATACCGTGCACAAGCACAAGTATAATACATACAATGAAAATGGAATGCTGATAGCCTCTGACTCGCAAGACATCCAACGCGAACGCGGGTCTCCTACTCGGATGGCGCCAGGGGAGCTCTTCTCTTGGATCCGACTCAGCGTCAATTGGGGAAAAACATAAGCGAGGGGTGAGCTACAAGCTCAGTGAGTGGTCAGAAACCAAACACCAACACAAACATTCAATACAAGGCAATCTCCTGTCAAGGAAAGCCAGGGGTAGAAACCTAACGGTTAACAAGGTCACACGGCGGTGCGACCATACCATGCCCTCGCCCTTGCCCCCACAGGGGTGAGTCTAGGGACTTGAAGGACAAAACTTGATGTTCTACACCGTTCGTCATCCGGTAGCGCTCTCCCGGGCAGCCTCTACCTGGAGCCAGCCACGGTCAGTACACTGTCGACAGTGTCGATGGTACCTACAGGTGGGGGTCCACCCAGGGCGGCTCGTACCTAGGAAGCATCCACACGGATCCGGCGAAGGGGAGAATGATAATTCATGCTCGCAACGCAAACCCCAAGGGAAAACCATCTATACAAGCTGACGGATCGAGTATCAACCCTGTAGATACCCCAATTTTGACTGTCCAGAGAGACGGAAATACTTCAAGTAACACACGGAAATCTCCCACAAGTGGACACAAATAAGAGAACCAAACGTTCGGTAAACCGGAACCTTAAAACCTTAACCTAGCCCAAAACCCTAACCTAAAACCAAACCCTCGCCCAAACCCTAAACCTAAGCCAAACCCTAACCCAGACCTAAAACAAAACCAAAACCCTAAAAAACCTAAGTCCCTAGAAAGGGGCGGCTAGCCCTAACTAGCCGCCCCTCACTGGGCGGCTAGTTTACACTAGCCGCCCCCCTAACCGCCCCCTGGCCGACTTTGGACCAGTTCCCTGGATGGGACATAAAGCAATATTAAATGCTGATCATTGCGGCGGGCATGACCTTTAGCCGCCCTCTCTTGGCCGGATCAAACCAAGTAGCCGACCCAAGCCACCGCTTGTCAGAGATGGGACGTTTGGCAGGTCATGATAGGGGCGGCTACCAGGAAGTAGCCGCCCCATCCCGGGCGGCTAGTTAGCACTAGCCGCCCTTCACCTGTTCTCTGGCAGAAGAACCAGAGCATTAATGAGAGGTCCAATCGAAGCCAACCCACTCCATTACCCTCGGGATATTTTCCTACCTCTCTTTTACTATAAATAGAGGAAGTCCTAAGCCTTCAACAACAACCAACACACCCAACAAAATCCACAACAATCACCAATTCATCTTCAAACCCTTCCACCACCAGAAATCCCAAGAGAGAGAGAGAGAGAGAGAGACCCCTTTTGTGAGAGAAACACCCATTCCCCACATAAAATACCCTCTCGTCCCACCCTCCATAAACCTAGGCTAAACCTAGCTTAGCCTTTGCCCAAGACCCCACCCTTTACCTACCAAACCCCTGCCTAAATTTCCCAGACCCTGGACGGCTAACCCTAGCTAGCCGCCCCCTGGCGGACGGCTAACCACAACTAGCCGCCCCCTATCCACACCCCATATCAACATCCCTTTGACCCATAACTCCTTTAGTCAAGCCCGGAAGCAGAATAGGATTACCTGTTTTTCACCTCTGTGTACGGTATATCCGTGTCTCAGAGCGGAGACCCCACAAACTCCCCACGTAGGCGATCAAATCCAACCCAAACCCTTCCCTGTTTTTAGAAAAAGCAGGTGGCGATCACAAACCCCCCTTGAATCCTCTTGAGCCGCTGTCGGGCGCCTCAACCAGGAACCACACCCTCACCCCTTCCGAGAAGACGATCCAACCGAGCCCGCCAGGGCACGCATCCGATCCGAACCCTCCGAAGAAACCCCACACACGCGGATTTCTCGACACCGACAAACCCGACCCCACCCCACTCACGCCAACACCCTCACCCTCACCCCGACGGGTGACATAGGATCTTGGGAGCAATACCCTCACCCTCACTCCGACGGGTGACATAGGATCTTGGGAAATTACACAAACTGGCAGATCGAACCAACGCCGACCCACTGCACCCTCACCCTCACCCCCTCCTCGGGGTGACATAGGCTCTTGGGGAAGAGGTCGATTGTTCAACACCGCTCGTCTTCCGGTAGTCTCTCCCGGTGTGGCCTCTACTACCTCGTGCACAGGGTTCAGGCCTCTACCGGACTAGTCTCCCTAGACCGCTACCTCAGCCGTATGGGCACACCAACACGCGTCATGAGTAGTATCTGGGAGATCTCCACCGGACTTTACTACGCCGGGCAGTCTCTACTCGGAGCCGACGAAGGAAAGAACACTCGACACTCGCGAATACGATCCCCATGGATCCGTCATCATTGGTTATCAAACACCGATAAGCGCAATGAATTCTCATGAATTCCCTCCAGGGCGCATAACTCAGATGCGGGGAAGACATTTTATTCTAAGTGTCAAAGGCATGGTATGACCCCATAGGAGGTCATACACTTGTCTAATCTCATTAAACAAGGCTCATGGCCCAAATAGGCATATATATAATATGCAATTAATTACCCAGGGATAACTTACTTAAACATGCACATGAGGGCATAATAAGCATTCAATCACATAAGTACGACTTAAGCAGGCGTTGGGTATCACCAACTCAAAGGGGAGGGTTAAGCGCGGTCCGCGCGACAATAGGTGTATGCCAATAATTTCAAGCAAACCCGAGTCAAGTAGGAACTACATCTACTCACTCGGTTCGCGAAAAGGGGGAGGCGAGAGAGAGGGAAAGCCTCATCCTCTCTTGAAGCGGGTCATAGTTTTGCCCCAACTAGAATGGGTGCAACAACCATACCACACCCTCGAGTACTAAATCAGGACTATTACGCATACACCCCGTTATTAACCCAAGTTAGACATGCCAGATATGTTCAATTAATAATAAGGGTAGTAATTCAAACCAAATACCTAAGTCATGCCATATTCTAATACAATACATAGGCAAGTATAAGGTAGAATAGGGGTTCTACACAATATACGAGCTATACAACCTAGCATGCATGATATCTAACATATTTAGGGTGCAATTAAAGCCCCATGGAAGCGCGAAGCACGCCTACGTGCCTCGAGCGCTCCCGGAAGGGTTGGAATCAAGCCACTCACTTAACGAGCGCATGGCTCGCGAAATGGAAGAGAGCGACGAGTTGAATCCGGAGCCTGAAATCAATCCGCCAAGGATCATCCAATGGTTGCATTTGGCTATAACAAGCTGCTCGACACCACGAAGCACTCCGAACGTGTCTGAGCGCCGCAAGCACGCCCTCGAGTACCCCGTGCACGCTGCCCATGCACCCCGCACGCATCAAACAACGTCAAGCACGTCCTCGAGCACCTCGTGCATGCTTCCCACGCACTCCGCACGCATCGGGCAAGGCCAAGCACGCCCTCGAGCACCTCGTGCACGCTGCCCGCACACTCCGCACGCATCGAACAACGTCAAGCACACCCTCGAGCACCTCATGCACGCTTCCCGCGCACTCCGCACGCATGCGATCACCTCATGCACGCTTCCCGCGCACTCCGCACGCATGCGAGCACCTCATGCACGCTTCCCGCGCACTCCGCACGCATGCGAGCACGCCGAGCGCGGACCCGCAGCCTCCGCATACCTCTTATGTGATCTCGAGTGTACCAATGCGTCAATTCCACGCCCCTTTAGTACACAAACACAAGTTTAGGTGATGCATGAGGAATCCCATTGGTAAGAGGAGAAGAATATGTATATATGGTTCACTCACACATATTCACAAACAAGTGGTGTGCACACATACACAACACATAACACATGAATATGTGTTTCCCCCCTCTTCAGCTTCTTCAATTCCAAGCACACACACCAACAACAAGGCAATGGAACTTCTACTCTTCCCAACAGCCACAACAGACCCGGCTGAACCCAACCGAGGAGAGCGGGAGGTCCATCCGCGGCTCCGGCATGCCCGCCGCCGTAGCTCCACCGCTACCACCACCGACCTCCGCACCTCCCCCTCAAACAACACACCTTCAAAGACATGGAAGAGAAGACTTCATCACCACCTCCAATTTCTCCTCCTCATTTTTCACACCAGAAGATCTGCTCGAGAGAGAGGGGGACGAGAGATATTTTAGGCACATAAATATCTAAAAGAGGTGACAAACGACCAAATCGTCCCTGCCCCGAAATCCTGGACAGACTTCACTTAAACGGCCATAACTCCCTCCATATAACTCCGAATTGCATGATTTCAGTGGCATTTGAAAGATAAGACGATTATCTACCACGTTCATGTTTACACCCAGATCAAATAACCTCTCCAGGTATTCCAAAATTTAGGCTAAACATATTACAGGGCTGCTGCCTAGATTTCTCAACTTCGGGGTATACATGGAAAAATACCCATAACTTTTGATATACAATTCCAGTTGATCCAATTCCACTTCTATATGAAAGCTATCTCCAAACTTAACATCTCGTAATAATATCGGATTTTTATCTCTTCATCTTGGATTTTAACAAAATCAAATCCGCATACCAATCCAAATCTGCATAATTCCAAACACGATATCGGAATTAAATGAAAATTTTATGGGCAGTACTAAACAATACCTGGACCCATAATATGCAGTTATATCATCAATCAGAGTCCTCAAACCCTAGAAGGTAGTTAAAACCAAAATTTTGGCGACTCCGATCGAAATTAGGACTTTAAATGACACAGGTCTAACATTCTCCCCCCTTTAGGAAATTTAGTCCTCGAAATTTAAGGAAACCCAAAGGGAAGACCGAACGTAGAAGTGTCGCCTATAGAGTCGCTTGGCTCCCGAGTGGTCCGGACACTAAACTGGTGCTACCACGCACTTTAACCGAAGGAACGGTCTTGGTGCGGAGCCTCTCTTCACATTGGTCCATGGTCCCGATCAACTGCTCCACGAACGACAAATCCAGCTCGAGGGTGAGCAGCTCGAATGGAAATGATGTGAGCAGGATCATGGACATAATGCCTCAGCTGAGACATTGGCTGACGTCACAGGCACGAGTCAGCCACGGGGGCAAGGCTTCATGACAGCCACCTCCCCTAATCCACTCAAGGACGAAAACCGGTCCGATGGAAGGCCGACACAGCTCGCCCCGAATGTCAAAACAGAGGATGTCCTTAAACCTGGACACCTCATGCCAACATGGTCGCCGAACCCGAAGGTAGGCTCCTGGCGACGATGACCTACGTAGCCCTTCCGACGGTTCTAGGTGGTGCAGAGGCACGCACGAACCATCTCAGCCACCGCAAGGTCAATAAAATGACTTATGGCCCCTCCAACAGGCGCTCTACAACCGTCCCAGCACAGGGGAGGTGTAAAACTGCGCCCGTAGAGTGCCCCTTTTCCATTTCATCTGGATGCTCTAATGGCAGTCGTCTCACAGGCAGACCCCTACCCAAAAGGGTGGTGTCTCATCCAACTGCCCCAAGTCGAGCACACAGGCAAATAGCATGTCCTCCAAGGCCTAAATCGTCCTCATTGCCTGGCTGTCCATCGGTATCGAAACGCTGTACTTAAAAGGGAGGCTCGCGCGAAAAGCCTGCCAAAGGCTGCGCCAGAACCTCGAAGTAACCCACGCGTCTCAGCCCGAAATAGCACCGACCGGAGTGCCATGAAGACGAACAATCGCGAAGGCTCAAACCCGCGTCGAAGCGTCCAGAGACTCAGTCAGTTTTGATAGGGAGGAAAGTGCAGACCTAGTCAGTCGGTCAGTGATCACCCAGACGGCATCGTGACCCCAACGTGACTTTAGCGAGCCCACAACGAAATCCATGATAACTCACTCCCACGTCCATTGAGGAATCTCGATGTACGAATGCATTCCAACGCGACGATCCACAACTTCGCCTGAGGGCATGCCAACCAACATTCCTCATGAAGGCTACCTCAGAACAGCCCACGGAGGCCCAATAAAACATTTGAGATCATTGTAGGCATCTGGCGCATTCGTTTACCCCGACGGCAGTACCCAAAATTCATAGTGCCCGAACGGTCACGAAAGGCCAACTAAAGAATGCCCAACTCCCGGATCTCCAAATAGGGTACCTTGCGCGAAGATCGATCAACAGAAAGACGCTAGCTCCCAAAGCTGGTCAAAACAGATCATCAATTCGCGGCAAGAGGTACATGACCTTCAACCCCAAAGGGGAGATCAAGATAATTCATGGGACGATTAAATCCAAATCTGCTCCTCGAGCAAGGCTGACGCTCATGATGACTCTTACACGCTGGGTAAGCCGCTCGATCGCACTTAATCCGCAAGACACGCAATAGGAGGTCGTCGATTCCCGACAATGCCTAAGCGACGTCATCTACCTGACACGTGGGGAGTTTGTGGGGTCTGTGTGATCGCCACCTGCTTTTTCAAAAAGCAGGAAAGGTTGGGTTGGATTTGATCGCCTACGTGGGGAGTTTGTGGGGTCTCCGCTCTGAGACACGGATATACCGTACACAGAGGTGAAAAACAGATAATCCTATTCTGCTTCCGGGGCTTGACTAAAGTAGTCTTGGGATATAGGGGTGCAAATGGGGTGTGTATAGGGGAGCGGCTAGTGGGATCAAGCCGTTTGGTGAGGGGCGGCTACTAGGGTTTAGCCGTCCAGGGCCTGGTCTGGTTTGGGCAGAACTTCGGTAGGAAATGGGTTTGGTTTTGGACAGAGGCTAAGCAAGGTTTAGCCCGGGTTTCTGGAGGGTGGAATGAGAGGGTATTTTATGTAGGGAGATGGGTATTTCTCTCACAAAAGGGGCTCTCTCTCTCTCTCTTGGGATTTCTAGTGGGGGGAAGGGAAGTAGGTTGGGATTGGAAATGTGAATTGTGTTGTGAATTGTTGGATTGGGAATGTGTTAGAAATGTTTTGAACCCCCTCTATTTATAGTAAAAGAGAGGTAGGGGAATATCCAGGGGGTAAAAGAGTGGCTTGGCTAATAGTGTGTGTGATTAGACCCTCATTAATTCTCTGGTTCTTCTATCAGGACCAGGTGAATAGGGCAACTACTTCCTGGTAGCCGCCCCTATCATGACCGGCCAAACGTCCCATCTCTGACAGGCGGTGGTTTGGGTCGGTTACTCAGGTCCATCCGGCCAAGATAGGGCGGCTAAAGGTCATCACCCGCCGCAATGATTAGCATTTAATACTGCTTTATGTCCCATCCAGGGGACTGGTCCAAAGTCGGCCAGGGGGGCGACTAGTGCTAACTAGCCGCCTGGTGTGGGGCGGCTAGTTAGATCTAGCCGCCCCTTGCCAGGGTCTTTAGGGTTTTTGGGTTTCTGGTTTGGGCTAGGGTCTGGTTTAGGGTAGGGTTAAGGTTTCCGGTTTAGGTTTAGGGCTAGGGTTAGGGTTTGGGTTTGGGTTTAGGTCAGGGCTAGGGTTAGGGTTTGGGGTTTGGGTTTAGGTTAGGGCTAAGGCTAGGGTTAGGGTTTGGGGTTTGGGTTTAGGTTAGGGCTAGGGTTAGGGTTAGGGTTTGGGTTTAGGTTAGGGCTAGGGTTAGGGTTTCGGTTTCCTGAATTTCGGTTCTCTACTATGTGTCCAAACATGGGATATTTCCGGGTGTTACTTGAAGTATTTCTGTCTCTCTGGACAGTCAAAATTGGGGTATCTACACAGGCGAGCACACCAAGGGACGTCGAGCAGATGGAGAAATAGTCAGAAGACTAATAGCACCTGTAACCGCCACGTTGGCACTTAAAGCCCACTACCAGCGGAATGTGGGAAATCAAGGACCGACGTGGGTCATAATTGCTGGGACGTTTCCCTGGAAAAAAAGCCCACTAACACTTAGTGGCAAAACGGTTACAGGGGTGCTTCGGGAACTACATGTGGCTTGATCCCTCTGGGGTACGTAGGTAGCCTATAAAGAGGTCGCGTGCAAACACTCTAAATGCAGAGCCACTGGTATAGAAAAATACAGTCATTGTTATGGTCAATCATAGTCCTAGCATTCCACCCAAAAAGTCCTTACCTAAACCCTCGCAAAAATCCTCTAGAGTTTCAGTCCCAAGTTACAAATCTAACTGTGAGGGAAAAATATTCACCTCAATTATATATCTATTAACTATTTTATGCTATTCCTATTATGCTTATATTATTAATTTTGTTTTGATTTTACTTTGTTATTATTTTATAGTCTAAATTTGTTATATATATAATATTTATATGTATATGTATTAAATTTATTATTTTAAAAAAAATGATTGATTAATCCATGATTAATCTCTAGTCCCTCCTCAATCGTTCGACTAGTGCATAGAGAGAGTTTTTTTACAACATTGTCAAAACAGACCTCTCACATGTTGAACAAGACAAAATCCAACATTGACTATTACACATCACCAACCAAACCCTCCAATTTTCAAATTGGTTGATCTGATCAAGCAATGATAAACAAAACCCAGCTATACATAAACCTCAGTTGCCCCTCTCCTTCTCACCCCCACCAAACTTACGTCACCCCCACCAAACCTTTCCCACCAACCCCGAACACTTATTTTCTTTTGAGGTCCATTCTCCTCGTATTCCCTCATATTCTTCTCTATTTCATCTACCCAAACAGCGAGTATTAAAAAAAAAACACACACACACACACGGGCCCGTTTAGATAGAGACATAAGTTATTCTGGGATTTATACATATTCCCGAAATTGTTGACTTTATCAATGAAATAAGTGATTTTTTGTTTAATTGTGTTTTCAGTTATTCTTGTTGGGAAACGTAATAATAATGATTGAAGTGTTTGATTGATAAGAATAAAATGTGAATAAGGTGTAAAAAGTTAATTTGATATGTGGACCCCATTGATGTATAAGAGGTGACGACAGATGATTTGATTTGATGACATGTGATTTGATAAATGGATCATCTTATACCAGTGAAGGAATAACACTATTCTAACTTATTCTCACATAATTCTGCATAGTTATACCACTTTATATCACCCACCCAAATAGTTTTTTAATCCCTATTCCCCTTTATCCTCCCTATTCAACCTCTTTATTACCCATCCGAATGTCTTGACCATTCTCGCGTGTACGTTCTCTTTTCCATTAATTCAAATAAGTAACAGTTCTACCTATTTCATGTTTTTTTTAAAATATCTTGACCATTGACTCAGGCACTCAGTCCACTTTCACCTCACTTTCCTCCTCTATATATCTCCCACTCTACCTTTGATTCACAACAAACAAACACTGCTTGTTCTCTCTCTCTCCCAATTTTTCACAAAGTCTTATCAAAGAGAGTTGTGTGAGCCTTCACAACCAAAACCAACCTCCAATGGCATCCACCGAAGCCTTCACTCGCCCCATCGAGTCCCTCCGCCCGCCGACCCTCCCCCTCCAGACCGCCGGAGAGAACCCAATATCCGTCTCCGGCAACTCCTACGTCTCGAACCCTCCCCACTGGCAGAAGGCCTCGGAGGCCCTCCTCTGCACCCACTTCGACGAGGTCCGCAAGATGGTCGACCAGTACAACAACTCCCCTTCCGTCTCCCTCACCGGCACCTCCCTCACCGTCGCCCAGGTCGCCGCAGTCACGCGCCGCCCCACCGTCTCGGTCGCTCTCGACGGCGCCGCCGCGAAGTCCCGCGTGGCGCGCAGCGCGCAGTGGGTCGCGGACAACAGCTTGCGCGACACGAACGGCATCACCACCGGCTTCGGCGCGACCTCCCACCGGAGGACCAACAAGACCGCCGACCTCCAGGCGGAGCTCATCCGGTTCTTGAACGCCGGGGTCATCGGCAAGGACCACCTCCCCGCCTCATATGCCAAGGCGGCGATGCTAGTACGCACGAACACTCTCATGCAGGGCTACTCCGGCATACGGTGGGAGCTACTCGAGGCGATGGAGAAGCTCATGAACCACAATTTAATTCCCAAACTGCCCCTCCGCGGGACCATCACTGCCTCCGGCGACCTCATCCCTCTCGCCTACATAGCGGCTCTCTTAACGGGCCGACACAACTCGGTCGCTGTGGCAACCGACACAGGCGAGCTGGTTAAAGCTACAGAGGCGCTGAAGCGCATCGGCGTTGAATCGCCATTCGAGCTCCAGGCGAAGGAGGGGCTGGCCCTCGTGAACGGGACCGCGGTGGGGTCCGCTGTGGCGGCCACGGTCTGCTACGACACGAACGTGCTGGCCCTCCTCGCGGAGGTGCTGAGCGCGGCCTTCTGCGAGGTGATGCACGGGAGGCCGGAATTCACGGACCCGCTCACGCACGAGCTGAAGCACCACCCGGGACAGATCGAGTCCGCGGCGATCATGGAGTACCTCCTCGACGGGTCGGACCTCATCAAGGCCGCTCAGGCCCGGCACGAAAAGGACCCGCTCACGAAGCCAAAGCAGGACCGGTACGCGCTGCGGACGTCCCCGCAGTGGCTCGGGCCACAAATCGAAGTCATCCGCGCCGCGACCCACTCAATCGCGCGTGAGATCAACTCCGTAAACGACAACCCGATCATCGACAGCGATCGGGACATGGCCCTCCACGGGGGGAACTTCCAGGGGACCCCGATCGGGGTCTCCATGGACAACCTCCGAATCGCCATCGCCGCAATTGGGAAGCTCGTGTTCGCGCAATTCTCCGAACTCGTCTGCGACTACTACAACAACGGTCTCCCGTCAAACCTCAGTGGGGGACCGAACCCGAGTCTGGACTACGGGTTGAAAGGGGCGGAGATCGCGATGGCGTCTTATTGTTCCGAGCTTCAGTACTTGGCTAATCCGGTGACGACGCACGTGCAGAGCGCGGAGCAGCATAACCAGGATGTGAATTCGCTCGGGCTGATCTCGGCGCGGAAGAGCGCGGAAGCGGTAGATATATTAAAACTGATGATGTCGACGTACATGGTGGGGCTGTGTCAGGCGTTCGATCTGCGGCACCTGGAGGAGAACATGCGGGAGGTGGTGAAGCATATCGTGCTGAAGACGGCGAAGAAGACGTTGTACGGTGAAGAGTGCGAGAAGGAGCTGCTGATGGTGGTGGAGCACCAGCCCGTGTTTTCATACATCGACGACCCCGTGAACCCCTCGTACGCGTTGCTGTTACAGCTGCGCGAGGTGCTCGTTGAAAAGGCGTTGAAGGACTTGAATGATCCGTCGTCGGTGGTGTTTAAGAGGATACCTTTGTTTGAGGAGGAGTTGAAGAAGAGGTTGTCGGAGGAGGTGGCGAAGGCGAGGGAGAGGTTCGATGAGGGGGATTTTCCGGTGCCGAACAGGGCGAAGAAGGGGAGGACGTACCCGGTGTATGAGTTCGTGAGGGGGGAGGTGGGGACGGAGTTGTTGACGGGGGAGAAAAAGACGAGCCCGGGAGAGCAGATAGAGAAGGTTTACGAGGCGATGATGGAGGGGAAGGTGGAGGAGGTGCTGATGAGGTGTTTGCGTTTCTGGAGGGGGTCCGCGGGGCCGTTCACGCCGGGGCCTACCGCGGGTTCGCCCGCGCACCATAACCCGGAGTACTGGGGCTGGTTTGATAACATGAGGTCGCCTTCGGCGACTAGCGGGAGAGGGTACTGGAACAACATGTGAGGCTGACTGGGTGAGGGGAGGGCTGTTGGAATTATGGTTGCTTGTTTTGATTTTTTTTTCTTTGGTGCTTTTAGCTGGGAAGTTCAGGATCCAAATCGTTTGGTTAGGCCTAACCGTCTGACTTACCCACAACCCGCTTACCCACCAATGACTGAAATAAAGAGATGTGCAACGAAGAAGGGTCAAGGGACAGAGTTTTCGTGTTTTTGTTAAGGCACTGTTACACTATTTTTTTTATACGGTCCAAAATGCAGTTTTACATACTTCGTTTAAAAATCTAATGAATTACTTCATAAAAAAAATTTGACACATAGGCATTCAACTCAAAACAGAACGATATACACTTTTTATGAAAGTATATATCTTATTAGATGCAGTTGTTGACTTATTTTAATGATGTACCATTAGATTTCCAAGAGTCAAAGCGCTAAATGGGATCCAAATGCGCGTTTCGAACTACTGAAAGCATTATGTGTGGAAGCAGTGTATATTATAAGATGAAATTAAAGAATACATTGTTTTAACATATTTTACTCAAAAAGCTTTAATAAGTGAAATACATGTATGTAAAAATTTGTCATGTCTGATTCTGATATGTTAAATTATAAGTTGGTAGTTTCATCTGTATGTGGAATATCTAAAACATCAATTTGGATTTTATCAATGTCAAACACAGTTGGAATGGCTAGTAGCATTGATGCTCAAAAGCATGATCAAGACACAAACATATAAATTTATGCAAAATGGATTGTTCAGATTTCATAAACAAGAGGAAATTTGGTGTAGATGAAATGTTTTTAGCAAGCTTGTTAACAACTAAAAAGAGCTTAGATCAAACTGATGACAAACCAATCACAATTATTGCCCAAACAACTGGTAAAAATAATCAATTGAAGAAATACCGTTTGTTACATTCCTTCATACAGAAGATTAATTCTTCCTTCAATGAAAATACTGTAACAACTGCATTTACTATTTCATAAAAAATAAAAAAAATTACAAACTTTTAAAAAAATCACAATTTCTATACCATGTCCAGAAGAAGTCATAAGAAACAAAGATCAAAATAGGGACCCCGTAATTACATTAAAACAATTGAAAGAATCAATTTTTCCCAGATCAAAATAGTGAAAGAATCGGAGCATCAACCGCGGAGGACTCGAGCGTCTGAAGCTCGGACAGAGAGAGACCATTGACGGGACCGTCCCACTGCGCCGCCTCCGCCGTCTGATCCTTCACCCCCACCGCGGAGGACCCGAGCGTCAGAAGCTCGGACAGAGAGAGACCCTCCCAATGCGCCACCTGCGTCTGATCCTTCACCCACTCCGCGGACACATCGAGCGTCGGAAGCTCCGACAGAGAGAGACCCTCCACGGGCCACAGCTCTGCCTCCTTATGATCCTGCACCACCGCAAAGGACTCGAGCGTCTGAAGCTCGGACAGAGAGAGACCATTGACGGGACCGTCCCACTGCGTTGCCTCCTCCGTCTGATCCTTCACCCACTCCGCGGACGACTCGAGCGTCGGATGCTCCGATAGAGAGAGACCCTCCACGGGCCACAGCTTCGCCTCCTTATGATCCTGCACCCACTCCGCAGAGGACCCGAGCGTCTGAAACTCCGGCAGAGAGAGACCCTCGACGGGCCGCTTCCGCTCCCGGGACCTGGCGCGCTCCGCCTCGATGCGGGCGAGGAGGTGGTCGCACTCGTCGAGGAGCTGTTGCACCCTCTGTTTCCGGTGGACCGACGACGCCGTTGTTGATGGTCGGTGATGGAGGAGGGAAGACGAGCAGCTGTTGATGACGGCGTCGAGGGAGGGCTGAGCGAACACGTAGGGGTTTCCGGCGGGGGAGAAGAGGACGACGGCGACGTCGGCGCCGCAGAGGGTGGCGAGCTCGTTCGCCTTGTTGAAGATCCCCTGTTTGCGCTTCGAGAACGTCACTTGGAGGGCGTACCGGTCTTCGATCTTCTTCATCTCCAGCTTTCGTCGACCACGGCCAACCATTTCGATGAGAGAAGGAGAGAGAGAGAGAGAGAGAGAGAGTTTACAGAGAGAGCGAGAGAGAATTTACAGAGAGAGAGTTTACAGAGAGAGCGAAAGAGAAATTACAGAGAGAGAGAGAGGGTTTCATATGGGATATATATATAGATGGAGAGAAGTCAAATCAGTGAAGATTTGATTGATTTGTAAATCGTGTCTAAATTATTCGTATGAAATCGTGAGTGTCTGTTTAATGGAATTTTATTGAGGTACACCAGATGCACGGACCAGATCATGCCATGTATGCTAATTTGTTTTTTTGAAAATGTGTGAAAATATTTGATTGTGTTGTAATTAGTGCAAGTGAGTTATGTAATCAATGCATGACAACTGTTGTTAAGTGTAAAAAAAATTACCGTTGGTTTTGGGATTCAAAATGGAAAATGATACACTCAGCCATGATTGCACTCTTTCTTCTTGCCGTGGTCTTTTTCTTCTTTTTGGGGAATAATGAAATCTAAATAAATTTGAAGCACTTTTATTTTAAAGTTATGAATTCTTAAAAATTATTGTTTATAGATATAAATAATGGCCGATGGACTCAAACAAAATATATATATATAAATTATTTATCTGCACCAATAAATTATACATTTAGACTCGTTTGGAACTGTTATCAAAAGACATTTGATTTTGTAAAATCTGTTTGACAATTTTCACACAAGTGTTTTCTTGGACTGATTATGTTTATGTTTTAAATCAACAAACATGATTTTTTAAAAAAGATTAACAATAAATTTTAGAATTATTATAATTAATTTAGTGCATAAATTATTTGTGAAAATTGGTTCAACAGGTCGTTTATACAATAAGTTTTACAGCATTCTTCAAATTAAATTTATTTATTTAAAACATAATAACACTGCGAAAAACTAAAATAAAGATCTAACAAGCGTTGAGATCCTTCAACAAACCACAGTTCTCAAATAGAATACTAAAACTCAGAAATATATTAATAAAAGTTCAAAACCCTAGATTACAAGCATCCCTTTTATAATAGGGAAAACTTACTAAAAATAATAAAAACGGAAATTTGTTATAACTAACTCTAGGGGATCTTAGAAGATCATGGGATTTGATTTCGATCAAATCGACTTATTATGAAGGAGATACGTTAAATCTAAAAAGTTACTAAAAATAACAAAAAATGCTATTTTGAGGGCCGAAAAGTGGAAAAAATGAAAAATTAAGAACGTGTTGTGGCATAGCGACAACTCTTGAAGATCTCATCAATATCTACCTCCAGTAAAAATTTCATGCGATTCCGAGTTCGGGGTGCCATTTATTTCTACTAGCCGGTTTTTCTGTAAATATTTAAAAATCTTAAAATAGACCATTTCGGGTTCTTCGCTCCTGAAACGCGTCGGCCACCCGTTCTGAATCAGTTCCTTCCACTTCGAAAGAACTCGACCTCGAGTTAGGATCTGGATAAAGAGGTTCTTCCGCATGATACTCGTATAAATCTGTCACATTGAAAGTCTGAAAAATTTCCATGTCTGCTGGCAATTCAATGATATATACATTATCATTGATCTTCTTCAAAACCTTGTATGGCCGTACTTCTTGGGCTTCAGTTTGTTGTAGCTTCCCACTGGAAACCTCTCTTTGCGCAAGAAAACCATGACAAAATCGTCTTCCTCGAATAATTTGGAGCGTTGATGTTTGCGGCCGCTTTGTACTTCGCATTGGATTGCTCAAGCTTTTGTTTTACTTCTTCTTGCATGGCATGAGCTTGTTCTGTCATAGCCTCCTCCGCAGCACTCATGCCGGGGCCTTTAGGTAGACGTACTAAGTCCATAACATGTTTTGGGACAGAAATATATACTAGTGCAAATGGAGATTTTCCTGTCGAGCGATGAACAACACTATTGTATGCAAACTTCGCCTGTGGTAGCGCGTGATCCCACTGCTTTGGTTTGTCCCCACAAATGCTACGAATCATATTACCCAAGGTTCTTTTTGTTACCTCCGTCTGGCCATCAGTTTGGGGATGTGCAGTACTGTTACGGTTCAATGAAGTATCGAACATCTTTCACAATGTCACCCAAAAATAACTAAGGAACTTCGTATCACGATCAGAAGTGATGGAGTGAGGAACTCCATGTAAACGAATTATCTCGCGGAAGAATAATCGTGCAATATGAGAGGCGTCTGACGTCTTGCGACATGTGATGAAATGAGCCATCTTCGAAAACCTGTCGACTCTTTGGGTACGAGGAAGACCCAACACAAAATCCATAGATAAGTCTTCCCAAACACCATTAGGAATAGGTAAAGGAATGTAAAGACCAATATTTTGGGACTGACCTTTCGAGGTTTGACAGGTATAACACTTCTTAACAACGATCCCGACATCTTTCTTCAGTTTAGGCTAGAAATACCTCTCTTCTAGACTGGAAATGGTCTTGTCTCGGCCCAAATGTCTGCTCAAGCCACCATCATGTAAATCACGAATCAATTTCTCACTCAGAAAAGATCTTGGGATGTACAGCTGATTCCCTCGAAATAAATATCTATCAGTGATGTGGAAATCACTAATGGCTTGGTTCTGTTCGCACTTAGCCAAAATGTCCTTGAAATCATCATCTTCTGCATATAAATCTTTCAAGCTCTCGAATCCCACAATCTCATGGGATATCATCATCAATAAGTTTGCTCGACGACTCAATGCATCAACAACTCGATTAGTAGCACTAGATTTGTGACGAATAACAAAAGAAAAATTTTGAAGAAAAGTAGACCACTTGATGTGCATCTTGTCCTTGTGTTTCTGATTGTTCAGAAATTTTAAGGCTTGATGATCAGAATATAGCATGAGCTCTCGCTGAATCAAATAGTGTTCCCATTGCTTCAAAGCACGCACCACAGCATAAAACTCTTTGATCATATGTACTTCATTTCTGTCATGCATCGCTTAAATTTTCGCTAAAGAACGCAATCGGTCTCTTCTCTTGTGAGATAACAGCACCTACGCCGATGCCGCTAGCATCGCACTCCACCTCAAAGATCTTTTCAAAGCTGGGCAGAGCAAGGACAGGTGCGGTGCATAATTTCTCTTTGATCAATGCAAAGCTCCTTTCTGCGGCTTCACCCCATATAAATTTTTCTTTCTTCATGCACTCCGTAATTGGCGCCATAATGGTACTGAAATCCCGAACAAATCGACGATAGAAAGTGGCTAGACCATGAAAACTCCAAACATCTCCAACGGTCTTAGGTGTAGGTCACTCCCTAATTGTCCGCACCTTCTCTTCATCAACATGAATTCCTTCAGCACAGACTATATATCCTAGGAATAAAAGACTACTAGTCATAAAACTGCACTTCTTCAGGTTAATAAATAGTTGATTTTCTCGTAAAACAGTTAACACCTGTCGCACATGATCTAGGTGTTCTTTCTCAGCTCGACTGTATATGAGTATATCATCAATGTATACCACAATAAATTTACCCACAAAAGGTCGTAATACTTGATTCATCACACGCATGAAGGTGCTAGGTGCATTAGACAGACCGAAGGGCATAACCAACCACTCATACAATCCGTCTTTGCTTTTGAACGCCGTCTTCCATACGTCTCCAGGTCGGATCCGAATCTGATGGTACCCACTGCGTATATCGATCTTGTAGAATAGTTTCGAGCCTTCCAACATATCCAGCATGTCATCTAAACAGGGAATGGGAAATCGATACTTGACGGTAATTTGTTGATTGCTCGACTGTCTACGCACATGCGCCATCTTCCATCTTTTTTGGGCACCAGCAAAGTAGGAACGGCACAAGGACTCATGCTCTCATAGATGAACCTCTTTTGTAACAGACCTTCTATTTGTTCTCTCAGAATCTCACACTCTTTCAGACTCATCCGATAGTGGGGCAGATTAGGCAAACTTTCCCCAGGAATAAGATCTATGTGATGCTGAATATCTCTGAACGGTGGTAGCTTATCAAGCAACTCTTCAAAAACAATTTCTCGAAATCCTCTAGAATGACTTAATGCTAGGGGCTGTCACCACTGGAATTTCTTCTCGTCCCTCCACCACAAGAGATCTAACAACCATACAATAGACCCCCTTTGCTTCATTTGCATCTGCCATGAACTCTGCTTCAGATTTGGCGATTGTCAATAGTGGTCAACCATTGACTTTATGGCCTTTGTTGGTTGGTTGGAGTCCTGAGGGGGCCATTGCAATTTTATGTGACTTCTAGAAGAACATATATGTGTTGTCTCATCCCTATAAGTGATGTCAACATCATATTGTCAGGGTCTCCCTAACAACACATGTGTAGATACCCCATTTTGATCAGCCAGAACTGTGAAATACTTATCACTTGCGATATCTTAATTTGCAGGTCTAAACCCCGATGATCTTCTTCAAGCCAGAACAATCACCTAAGTGAAGAAGGGAAAGAAGACATGAGCATACAAGTTCTTAAAGAGAAGCTTAGAGAGCAGTACCATTGCCCGGAACAGTCAAGTCTTGGGCTGTTGAACAAGACATCTGAAATTCTGTCTGCCGATCAAGACAAATGGCCAATCACTTGTCATCATAGACAACCCCTCGTGGATAGTAAACCAGGACAACCCATTAAAGATTGCCGATCAAGACGATCGCTTGAAGGATTGTCGACTTCGACAACCTTGGAATGATTGTTGACCAGGACAATCCCTTGAGGGATTGTCGACTTCGATGACCTTGGAGGGATTGTCAACCAAGACAATCTCTTGAGGGATTGTCGACTTCGACGACCTTGGAGGGATTGTCGACCAAGACGATCTCTTGAGGGATTGTCGACTTCGACGACCTTGGAGAGATTGTCGACCAGGTGAGGGATTGTCGACTTCGACGATCTTGGAGGGATTGTCGACGTTGACGATCTTTGAGGGATTGTCGACCTAGACGATGGGATGATGGATCGTCGAAAATACTGGAATGATTTCAGCTCGGAAAAGGACGGCATGGGCTGCATTTTGCGACCTCTCCGCCGACGTCAGCCACTCCGAGCGACGTGGGAGCGTCGTGGGGCACTCATTACCCCCCCAAACATGTGTCAAGATGGTGGTGGCTCGTTTGGGCTATAAAAGGAGGCAATGGGAGGCTTGATGGAAGGGAGAGACACATATTTCACTCACCAAAAGCCCTCCAAACCTTCCCATCCGAGACCAGCAGCTCCTCACCATCCTCCACCCTCCATTTTCGAGCACCACCATCCCCTCATACCAGCAGCCACTTCAACAGCCACCCACCACCCTCTTTCACCACCTAAGCCCTCCTCTCTCTCTCCCAAAACCACCCATCCGAACTCATCCACCCTTCATCACCAACAGCCCCTCACCACCCTCCACCCTCCATTTATGAGCTCTACCACCTCCTGCACCAGCAGCCATTCTAAACAACCATTAACCTTCCATTATTCACCACCCAAGTGCTTCTCTTTCCCACCAAAAGCCACCCATCCGAACCCATTCACTACCACCCAAAGTTAACCACCCTTCTTCATCCCCATCAGCTATCCTCCACCCTCCCTTGCCAAAGAGAAAGAGAGAGCTCATACCTCCCTACCCTCACTTCCATTTCTTTCCTTTTTTTTTTTACTTAAGAACTTGTATAATATATCATCTTTTCATAAGAAACCTTTAAGCAAGTTGTAATAAGCTTATTAATTAAATAAATATAAGTTTAATCAAAGTTGAGAGTGTTGGAGCACATCTTGGACTATTATCAGTTCTTTTGGAAACTATACGCAGCTGACGGACGACCCTAACCTGGATCGTCGGTCGGTTGGTCTAGGGACCATTTGAACACTCCCCTTTGCAAGTTTGGGTATCTCCCAAGGACTACTAACCCCTTTTGTTTACTTGGTTTACTTCATTTACTGCTTTATATGCTTGTTATTTTATATGCTATTTTTCTTTCTTTTTTTTCTTTTTATGCTATTTTATTTATTTTATTTATTTTATTTCATTTTATTTTATTTTGTCTCAGTTTCTTGTTAATACAAGATCTCCCACTAATTTTGTTGGATTTTCTTTGAGTTAACCCTCGACAACCCCCCCTGGTTAGTCGATCCCGACAACCCCCCTGGTTAGTCGATCCCGACAACCCCCCCTAGTTTGTCGACCCTGACAACCCCCCTTGGTTAGTCGAGTCCGACAATCCAACCCTGATTCGTCGAACTTGACAATCCACCCCGGTTCGTCGAATCCGACAATCCAACCCTGGATCGTCGTGTTCGACAATCCAACCCTGGTTCGTCGAGCGTGACAATCCACCCCGGTTTGTCGAGTCCGACAATCCAACCCTGGTTCGTCGCGTTTGACAATCTGCCCCTGGTTCGTCAAACTTGACAATCCCTCCTGGTTTGTCAAGCCTGATAATTCATCTCCACTCCATTGACCAGAAAGAACACCCCTTTTTTATCCCATCTGTCAATCCTCCAAAAAAAAATCAAGTATCTTTCTCTCTCTCTCTCTTTGGGTTTACAGGATCAATCTGAGCTTGAACACCTCAAGGCACGGCCGGCCGTGATCCTTGAGAGGAGAACCCGCTTCCCCTGTTGAAGGCGAGTAATAGAAGAAACCCTCTTTTCTTGCTTTTGAGGAAAAGCAAGTGGCGATCACACCAACGTCCTTGGAAGCGGTCGGGCGACCTTGGACGATCCATCAAGTGGCGATTCGGAGCGCCGTGCGCGTAACGGAACCAAACTTGAAGGAACCCGGATTCACGACACAACACATTCGCCGCCACCGGTGTCAAAATCCAGTACCGATAGTCTGGCGATCACGGTGGGACTCCCTTCGTGAAAAGCTCAATCAGGTTGGTCCTCTAAACCCCTAAGCAGAGAGTAGTGCTGTTTTGAAAAGAATTCTTGTAACTTTCATTGGACGAACACCCCACGTTGATTGAATCTTTTCTGTTTAATGAATGCATGATGGTTGTTGTTCTTGCATGCTGCTGAATATTTGTACTGTGTTGACTCCTGGACAAACTCCCTAAGTGGTCGTTGAAGTTTCTATCTCTACTCCCCGGTTTTCCTTCTCTTCTGGCTTTCATTTGATTCCAGTTACTCATTTATCGTCAAAATTTCTTGCTTTCCCGTGTCATTTGTTTTCTAAAAAAAAACAAAAAAAAAGGTTTCATAGTCTTCCTTTTCTCCTATTTTGTTAAGCAAATCTCCTTTTTATTGCACTATTTGCCAAAAAAAAAAAAACTTTGTCCCTTACTTTCCAAAAAAAAAAAAATCTCCCTCCTCTGCTTGAAGTCAAAATCCCTAGTACTAAATTTCTCTTTCCTTCACTAGTTTTTCAACCAAATTTCTTTTCCTTTAGTGGTTTCTATTTTCTATTTTTCTTGCATATCATTTCCTTTTCCTTTGATTCCCAAAAAAAAAAAATCCTTCCGTTGCCTTGAAATCAAAATATTTAGTACTAAAATTTTCTTTCCTTGACTAGTTTTTCAAACAAATTTCTTCCTTCAGTGGTTTCTGTTGTTTAATTTCCTTGCAAATCCTTTCCCCCTCCTTTGATTCCAAAAAAAAAAAAAAGAATTCCTTTTCCTTGTCTTGAAATCAAAATCTTTCGTACTAAAATTCTCTTTCCTTCACTAGTTGTTTCCCCAAGATTTCCTTCAAATCATTAAAAAAAAAACTTCTTCTTTTGGTATTTTGAAATCCTAGCAGAATCTTCGATGTCTAGCCCTTGTTCGTCCAGGAGCCATTTACATCCCATTATTATCTGAGTTTTGTAGTTGCATGCCTTGTTAGATTGTGGAATTGCTTGCTTGGTCTGTTAAGCTGTTGAATTGTGTGCTTGCCATTTCTGTATCACTTATTGCTCACCCCAAAGCACACACATGGATCCCTTCAGTAGACCCGAAGGTTCAAGAGTAGACATGGGATATGACTTTTATGAGAACCAAGTGTTTCCCGATACCGGTATGCCCTATGGGCAAGCCACCCGTAACCACGAAACCACTGAGACATCAGAAAAACCAGTCTGGAGGAGACTCGAGGAAAGAATGGAGGCCATGGGATATCACTCGATTGATGAAATGATGAATGCCCTTGACAACCTCAACCGATCGCACTCAGCCTCCCGGAATCCAAATCCCACTACTCTTCAACCCCCTCCTCCTCCACCACAGCCTAGAGTCCAACCCCACTCCCAACCCATTGAAACCTTGGATGACACTGTCCGAAGGATAATGTCAGAACTCACCTTGCTCCAAACCCCCCACCAGTCCAATTTGCGCCAAATTCCCCCCATTGCTCTCCCACCCGACCTTAAGATCCCCAAGTACCGCAGATATAATGGACGAGGAGATCCAGATGCCCACTTGACTGCTTTTTATATGGACTCACGTCCATTCCTGGGAGACGAGTCGCTTCTGGTATTCCTTTTCCAGAAATCTCTTGAAGGAGAGGCGGTTCAATGGTATGCGACCCTCCCAGCCGAATGCCTCCATGATTTTTCTGCTGTGAGCGAGAGGTTTCTCCGGCGTTATGGGTATCAGAGAATGCGCATTCCATCCCTATCAGACCTTACAGCAGAGAAGATGAGGCCGCGAGAAGAGTTTGAATCTTTTGTAGCACGTTGGCGCATGTTGGTGCACAGGACAGGATTGCAATTGACAGAAAGCCAGGATATAGACATGATGCTGCAAAATCTCACTCCAGAGTTGCGAATGAATCTCGCCTATGGTGATTGCTCTACTTATGAAATGTTGATTGATTGCCACAACCGTATTCAGCGTTGTGCCAACACTACCACTACTTTACCAACTGGCAACCCGCGCCCTCCCTTCAAGAAAAACCATGTTCCATCCCCTACGGTAGAAGGGGTCACCCCACAAATCTCGGGGTTCTACCCGAATGGATCACCGGCCCCTGGTCGAGGAGCGGTAACAAGGCCATATGCACCTGGACCGTCTAGGTATACACCGCCTCAACCGGTAACCCGTTATCAAGGGATTGCTCCTCAACAGACGCCGGTGTACCATCTGACATGCCCCACACCAATATCCTCATTTCCAACCCACCACCCACCTCTCCGCCAGCCATTCTAGTATCATCACTCTGCTCCCCAAGCCCGACCTGTTCGAGCCTCGCAACCCAATCAAATAACCCCCCGACCAATCCCCGAAAGACAATACATAGCCGTTCCTCCACCAACATCTTACCAAGCTCGAAAGATGGGCAAACGTGATACTTACCCTCCACTGCCAGAATCCTTGCCTGACATTTTTATGGCACTGATGGAATCCAACAGCATCACCTTGCCCCCCGAGAGACCCTCACCCCCTGGTGTTGACAGTTCACGCTACTGCCCACATCACCAGATGCATGGTCACGACATCCGTGGTTGCTACACGTTTCGAGATTTTGTTTATGATCTCCATGAACAAGATCGCATTGATTGGGCACTATTGCGAAGTATCATCACCAGGTCCCGCTCGGCCCACCCTGCACAACCCTCCTCCACACCCCTTGGCATCCATGTTGACCCACTGCCTTCTCATACTCAGCCGTCTACTTCATCTGGTCCAGTTGTCAACTTCATTGGAACCAACTCTCCATCCCCCAACCAGTCCGATTCCTCATCGCACCTTTGGGCTAACATTGTCACCCCACCAGCAACACCTGATAGCGGTAAATCTGAATCTGAAGAGGAACCCATGGAAGAAGAGGAGCCAGAAGAGGAGCCTGAGGAAGAGGAGCCAGGAGAGGACCCTGAGGAGGAAGAGCCAGAAGAGGACCCCGAGGAGGAGGAGCCAGAAGAGGAACCTGAAGAAGTGGAGCCAGAAGAGCAACCTGAGGAAGAGGAGCCAGAAGAGGAACCTGAGGGAGAAGAGCCAGAAGAAGAGCCTGAGGAAGAGCCAGAAGAAGAGCCTGAGGAGGAAGAGCCTGAAGAGGAGGTGATGGAAGAACCTGAAGAGCCGGTATTTGATGAAGAGGTCTTTGAGCAAGATCTATCTGATCAGTCCACACTAGCAAGCACAATTCAAGGACCTTCAGCATCGACTGGAACCGTTGATGGCCCAGTGGGACCACCTCCTATTGTGTTCCTCGAGAGTGAGCTCGCCCCACCAGCAATGCGTAATCGCCCTCTCCGTATCATAGTGGAAATAGCAGGGATCCCCTTTCAATATACATATATTGGCACCGGGGCAGGAGGAAACATCATGGCATATGGGGTTTATTGCACATTTGAAGACATAGAAGACCGTCCCGAGCTTGAGCCCTCTAATGAGTTCATAGAAGCATACGATGGCACAAGACGACCGGTGGTTGGAACAGTCACGATCCCTTTGATGGTGGGCCCGTTGCACACTGAGGTATATTTTCATGTCGTGAAGCTCGAGGGGGGGGGTCCACAACATAATTCTCGGGAGGGCCTGGCTCAACAACGCCAGAGCAGTTCCGTCCACTCATCATCAATGCCTTCGGTTTCCATTATGGGGAAAGATTGTCTCTGTATGGGGAGAAAACATCATCTGGGGGGGACCGAATGAACCAAATTGGACTATTAATGCATTAACCATCGGTTCAGAAGGAGGGATAGAAGGGGTGCTGAAAGAAGCGTCGGAAGAAGGAATACGAGAGGAGCTTGAAGAAGACTCCTTGGATTTTGAGCCATCTGACTCCCCAACATCGACCGAAGACTCATCAGAGGAGCATGACACGATCACTTACTTGGCCGGTTCCCCTTCCATCACATTTGCCCCTCATGAGCTTGCTGAGCCTGGCATACGCACCTTCCCTCTCGTGATCAAGGTAACCATTGCTGGTAAAATTCTCCGAAATGTTCTCGTGGACACAGGTGCTGGGGTAGACATCATGACCTATTCCACCTACCGCAAGCTTCGACGTGGGCTCCCCAAGCTCCAACCATCAGAAACTCTTCTCCACGCATATGACAACTCAAGCCAATCTTCATGCGGGAGGATCTCTTGTGTTCTAAAGGTGGAGCCAGTATGTACTTCTGTAGATTGCGAGGTTATGAAGATCGAGTCGCTTCATTCCATGATCCTTGGGAGGACCTGGCTTGACAATGTTGAAGGTGTCTCTTCTACGCGCCATCAATGCTTGCGTTTTCCAAGCAATGGGGAAATCATTTCGTTATGGGGCGAAGCACGCCTCCAGGGCTGGCCAAGATTCTTCAATTGTCAAATGTGCGAGCTAAGTACCGAGCCAAAGAACTGTGCACATCAGCCTCAAGACGATCCTCCACCCCAGATCATACCAGGTGGCATCATCCGTCCAGCTCCTAGAAATTTGGTTCCATCCACGAACCCACCATCAATCAGGAGTCCCATCCGCAGCTTCAGCCCCATCCGGCCACCTTTGTCCTCCCGGCATCGTTTTCCTGATACTGCAGTTCTCCACACCACCAGGACTGGACGCATCTTCAACAATATGTCCTCTCAAGTTCTCCAACAGACCAGACAAGAAGCGGAAGTGGAAGAGGGGAGAGCTGGTGATAAGGTGGACCTGCTTGAACAACTGCGCAAAATTCCAGCCAAGATCTCGATATTGGAGCTAATTGAGACTTCAGAACGCCATCAGGAGGCGGTAAGGGCTTTCCTGGAAAAGGTTAAGGTGGACCGCCATATTTCTACCTTTGACATGCCAGCTGCACTAATTTCTGAAGGATTGGGTCTTGTGATCTCATTCTGGCCCAAGGAAGTCATTGAAGATTCCCTCACCAACATTTCGGCACTTTGCGTCACCGCCTTGGTGGAAAAAACATTGGTTAATCGAATCCTCATCGATACTGGTGCAGGTGTCAACCTCATGTCCCTCCACACATTCCAGCACGTCGATGGTGACATCACTTCACTAGTAGAGTCAGATACGCGAATTTTTGCCTATGACAGGAGTGCTCGACAAGTAGTGGGCTTCCGTTCATTCAGCTTGGAGATCGGTCCCCTCAAGACCACATTTGAAGCCTATGTTCTGGAGATGGACTTTGATTACAACATGATCTTGGGAAGAAAATGGTTGGCAACGATCCGAGGTGTTTCCTCCCCGCTCCACCAATGCCTCAAATTTCCTTTTGGAGAACAAATCATCAAAATAGGTGGGGACGCGGTTAGAGGCATCCGGTATGAAGCAGAAGAGGAGGCTATAACAACAGTGAAAAGCCCTTCTAGGAGAGAAGGCAAGCAGCCAGTTGTGCACATATCAGAATTTCCACCCGATTGGGCACGTAATGGGGCACCGCAAGTAAGTGCTTTGGGCAAAGGTTAGGCACACACATCAACTGACAGTAATCCGGGATGGCGGCTCATGGAACATATGGGTTATCATCAAGGCCAAGGTCTTGGGAGGTACAATCAAGGTACCACAAACATCATTCACAGCTTCATATGGCCGGACTACATGGGCATCGGATCACTCACAGTCTATGATGTCTATAATTGGGGACCATTATGTGGCACTATGCATTGGAGCTTGGAAGAACATTTTGTCCGTAGCACTGAATCAGAACAGCCCACACCCAGTCAACTGACTCCCATTGAGGGGCAATCAGGACTCTCCTCTTCAGTTCCACCAGAGGAAGACTCTCTTACTGAGTCTCTTGATCAGTTATTTTCTGAACCACATACACAATTGCCAAGCGATTCTCATAAACTGCCAGAATACTATGTTGAGGACCCAGATTCCGCTGATGGGATGCCCCATCCGTGCAGTTCGGGAGCATTGGGGAGCAAGACTCTCTAGGATGATCAGAATGAACTCAGCCCTCAACCTTGCGAAAGGATGATCCTATTTTCTCTATTCTTAAGGGCGTCATTCAGGTAAGTACTCTCTTCTCATGTCCAAGGTTCATTTCTTTCCTACTTTTCACTGTATATAGATCCTGCTCACTCTGATCTTGCAAAAAAAAAAAAAATTCTGCATGAGATTTCCTTCCTTTATTTCTTGCTTTACTTGCTAAAAAAAAATCAATCTCTGCTTGTACATAAAATTTCCTTGCTTTATTTCTTGCTTTGCTTGTTAAAAAAAAAATCAATTTCTGCTTGTACATAAAATTTCCTTGCTTTATTTCTTGCTTTGCTTGTTAAAAAAAAAAATCAATTTCTGCTTGTACATAAAATTTCCTTGCTTTATTTCTTGCTTTGCTTGTTAAAAAAAAAATCAATTTCTGCTTGTACATAAAATTTCCTTGCTTTTATTTCTTGCTTTGCTTGCTATAAAAAAAAAATCCGGAGGGGTAGGATATAGATATGGACAACATAGAACAACCTAAGACATTAGGTTCCCTGTTTGAGATAAAGGATGATGCTTTGGTGGTCTGGCACCCCTCGCTTTTTAATTCTGGTCTCCTTGACAAACTGCGGAGTTTGGTCGACCCTCCTAAGGTGTCGATGCCCCATGTGTCTCAAAGATCTAGCAAGGCTTCACGGTTTCAAATCCCTACTCGGATTATCGAACATATCAGGGAACATATTCATGTAATCCATGGAATAGAACGATCCGAGTCAATAGCTGTCATCAAGGGACCTGATTTGGAAGACCTTGGGGATTTTGATGATGGCTTGGGGGTATTTGAAATTTGTGATGACAATGAAGAAGTGGAGCAAGAAGAGGAGATGTCAGAGGGGTTCGCAAAAAGCCTTCGACGTTTTGACGAGCAGGTGGAAAGTGAAGAAGAGAGGATGGAGGAGTTGAATCTTGGGACCGCCACTAATCCTAAGATCATCTTGATTAGTGCGGAACTGAATCCGAGTGAGCAAGAGAGTTTGGAGAAGGTGTTGAGAAGCTATTCGGATGTGTTCGCCTGGTCTTACGAAGACATGCCTGGTCTTGACCCGTCATTGGTTGAGCATAGGCTAGTTCTGGAACCAGACGCCAAACCGATAAAGCAGAAGCTAAGACGACTCCATCCGAAGTTGGCCCTAAAAGTGAAGGAGGAAGTGGATAAACTACACCAAGCAAAGTTTATCAGGGTGGTATTGTACCCAAAATGGATAGCCAACATTGTCCCGGTAAGCAAGAAAGATGGCAAAGTCCGTGTGTGTATAGACTTTCGGGATCTCAATCGGGTTTGCCCGAAAGACGATTTCCCTCTTCCACACATTGACATTCTTGTTGACAATACTGCGGGACACGAGATGCTGTCCTTTATGGATGGTTTCTCGGGCTACAATCAGATCCGTCTAGCAGAAGAAGATCAAGAGAAGACATCATTCATCACTCCTTGGGGGACCTACTGCTACGTTGTAATGCCCTTTGGCCTTAAAAATGCTGGGGCAACGTATCAGCGCGCTATGACCTCGATTTTCCACGACATGATGCACAAATTGATGGAAGTCTACGTGGATGACATCTTGGTCAAGTCTAAGGAGCGAGAAGGTCATGCAGAGACACTCGAAAGGGTTCTACAGAGGTGTAGGGAATTCAGTTTGAAAATGAACCCTAAGAAGTGTAGGTTTGGAGTGTCGTCTGGAAAGCTGTTAGGATTCATGATAAGTAAGAGGGGGATTGAAGTTGATCCATCTAAAGCAAGAGCGATCGCTCAAATGCCCCCTCCCAAAAATTTGAAGGAGCTCAGGGGACTCATCGGTCGGCTGCAATTTATCCGTCGATTCATTTCACAGCATGCCGAACGGTGTAAACCCTTCTACAAGCTGTTGAAGGGAGGGGCTGAATTCATTTGGGATGACAAGTGTTAACAAGCATTTGATGAACTTAAGAAATACTTACTCAGCCCCCCTGTTCTCTCAGCCCCTGTCCCTGGGCGTCCGTTGCTTCTCTACCTAGCGGCCACTAAAGAAGCTGTTGGCGCGGTGCTCGCACAACACGATGATGAAGGAAGGAAGGAAAAGGCTATCTATTATTTGAGCAAGACTCTGATTGAATATGAGCAAGCCTACCCGCTCATGGAAAGAACATGTTTAGCGCTGGTGTGGGCCTCACAAAAATTACGCCACTATTTCCTTGCACACCAAGTAAAGTATTTGGCAAAGATGGATCCGGTGAGATATTTGTTTGAGAAGGCCTCAGTTACTGGTCGGCTAGCTCGATGGCAGGTCCAACTAAATGAGTTTGACATCACATATGTCACTCAAAAGTCCATCAAGGGACAGGCCATCGCCGACCATCTTGCTCACCTCCCATTGCCAGATTATGAGCCTGTCAGGACGGATTTCCCTGACGAAGAGTTGTTTGCATTAGTTGAGGAAGATGACCGCAAGACATGAACACTGTATTTTGATGGAGCGGTCAATCAAAAAGGAAGAGGAATTGGAATGGCCTTACTTTCCCCTGAAGGTGTCATCATCCCGCGTGCTTTTCAACTTGCTTTTAATGCTACTAACAATATTGCAGAGTATGAAGCGTTGATTGCAGGTTTGAAGTCAGCCCTAGCTCTTGGAGTTCGTTATCTAAAGATTGTTGGAGATTCACTCTTGGTGATTCGTCAAACTTTGAAGAAGTGCCAGACAAGGGACCCGAAACTCAAGCCCTACAGGAACTGACTATCACCCTGTTGCGCCAGTTCCAAGAAGTGATCCACATCTTCACACCTCGGGCCGGCAACATCCTCGCCGATGCCTTGGCTTCGTTAGCTTCCTCACTCACCCTCCCAGTATCCAAAAGGGCAGAGACTATCATCGTCCAAAGACTAGAAACTCTGGCCGCTGACTTTCGAGACTGCAAGATTCAAGACCTAATGGAGCAGCAAGAGACGAAAGATGAGATCCTTAAGTCTGCTGGAATTTATGCAATAGATTTGGAGGAACCTGATGATGGAAAGCCTTGGTTCTTCGACATCAAGAACTACCTTGAAGATGGCTCCTTTCCGGAGTACGCCACCAGTGATGATCGAAAAGCCGTCAAAAGAATGGCGACCAAATATTGTCTTCGAGGAGGCATTCTCTTTCGCATGTCCTTCAATGGAGAATTGTTGAGATGCTTGGAAGATGAAGAGGCATTCACTATTGTGAAAGAGGCGCATTCCGGAATTTGTGGAGGTCATGTGAATTCGTAGATGCTCGCAAAGAAAGTTTTAAGGATGGGTTACTACTGGCCCACGATGGAAGAGGACTGCCACAAGTTTGTCAGACGGTGTGTTCAGTGCCAGACCCATGCCAATAAGATCCATGCACCCGCCTCCACATTGCACTCCATGACTTCTCCTTGGCCTTTCTCCATGTGGGCCCTCGACATCATTGGCCCCTTTAGAGACACGGTTGAAAACACCAGTCAGAAAGCCTTCATCCTCACTGCCACAGAATACTTCACCAAATGGGCTGAGGCTGAGTCATACATAGTGATTAAGAGTTCTACTCTTGTTCGCTTTGTTCGTACTCATATCCTCGCACGATTCGACTCTCCGAAGGTAATCATTACTGACAATGGTCCTCAGTTCATTTCTCAGGAATTTCAAGACCTCTGCAACAAGCACCACATTGAGCTGCATCACTCCACCCCATATTATCCCCAAGGGAATGGACAAGCGGAGGCTACGAACAAGACTCTCTGAAATCATCAAAAGACGTGGAGACACATAAGGCTACCGATTGGCCGGACAAGCTGATTGATGCACTTTGGGCTTATCGCACCTCCATCAGGACCCCCACAGGTCAGACTCCTTACGCCCTTACTTTTGGGATGGAGGCGGTGGTTCCCTATGAAGTTCTTATCCCGTATTTGAGAGTGGAACTAGACAAGGATTTGCAACCCGAGGATAGAAGGGAAGCACTTCTTCTACAACTTGAATTATTGGATGAGAAAAGGTTGCGAGCAGCCGAGCATGCCCAAATTTAGCAAAGAAGAATGTCCAGAGCCTTCCAGAAAAAGGTAATTGAAAGAAAATTCAAGTTGGGGAAATGGTGCTAAAGCAGCTTATGCCTTCTCGACAACCACACCCAAGAGGTAAACTGCAACCAATTTGGGAAGGTCCCTATGTAATCACCCATGCCTATTCCGGGAATGCTTATCGCCTGGTGAATGCCGAAGGGGATGAGGTCTCAGGTACATGGAATGCACTTTATTTGAAAAAATTTATGCTTAGTACTTGATGTTTGAGAAATTTTACCATTATCTACTGTGAATCCCAGTATCTATGCCTGATGATATGATTTGATAGTCTTGAAGATAGCATGTGTTTTATCTAGACCCACACTCACCATTCCTATCACCGTCATCACACTTATACAGTTTAAGACCTGGTCCACTAATGGATAGAAAGATCACCCACACCATTAGACTGGGGCAATTTGTAATTGTCATTCTTTTGTTTGTATTTTAACTCGTGTTGCCCATGACCCACGAAAATGCCTTAGTCTTCACGCATGTCCCAAAAGAACTGGCTCTGGCACTGTCGATGCTTCCAAGGAGAGGGTAAAAACAGAAACACCCTCCAAAATAGGGCAAGTTGGCCATTAAAAAAAGAAAAAAAAAGGATAAAGCGGGTATCCAATGCGGGTCTGCGTCCTCCACCCAAAAAAAAAAAGAAAAGAAAAGGAGAAGCAGTAAAGAAGAAAGCTGGAGGGAACGAGTGACTTAGGACATGTGTTAGGACTGGGGTAATTTTTAGTTGGTTCAAGGAGGACATTACTCTCACCCCCATTCATTCATTTCCCCCTTTTGTGACAGGATATGAATTAAACCAGTTCTTTTGGGATAAGTGAAATTTCCAATCTAGAAGTGAACCATTTCTTAAACTGCTACCACACACTGCACGTGAGTCTACTTAAAACTTTGTTTATCTAAAAGTCGGTCTTTGAATATTATCCTAGCACATTCATGGTTTTCTCAGTACATTTTGGTAACATGATCAAGCATACGAGAACTTCCAGACTTGGGAACTGTCCCCATCGACAAAACCACGCAAGGTATCCTTGATATGGCAAACAGTTGACCACTATGCGTCATTTTCATAATTGGTAAGCATGTGAATAATCCCTTCTTGTTGGCATCAAAGTCAAGATAGCACCACACATCATCAGGTTTGTTTCCCCATAACCCATACTCCAATCTTGTGTCATTATTTGGGCCCTTGACAAACTAACAAGGAGAAATAAAAATGCGCAGGGGCCCAAACGGAGCAGATATGATCATTTGGTCTAGTGTCTTTAGTTGTTTTACAGAGCCTAGGAGAAGCCAAAAGGGAACGGATGAATCAATGGTCGTTAAACAAGTAGAATGGAATTGGATGATCCCCTAGATGGACATTGATTAGGGTCCCTAAGAAAGAAGAGCAGAACGAGGGCACAATGAATGTCGACTTGGAAATTCCTGGTAGTGAACGTCGACTAGAACAATCCTTAAGCGGACCGTCAGGTTGGGCAATCTACTTACGATGCGATCAATAGTCAAGCCATGTTTAAAGCCCGCGCAGGTATGTCCAACCCCCATATGTGTTTACATATATATATATATATATATATATATATATATATATATATATATATATATATATATATATATATATATATCTAAATAAGCATATACATGGTTTGAGTTGTATAGTTCTGCCGTATGAACATCTTTAGACACTTTGCTGCACATATCTCAAGCAGATTTTGAACACATTTTCAGATTTTGGACATTTCCGGGTGTTATATTGCCTATATCAATTGGTGTCTCGATCTTCTGTGCTTTTCTTGTGTTTTTGGGTATCTTTGGGCCTTTTTATTGCATATATCTCGAGCGGGTTTGGAATATACTTTGGTTGTTTCTGGGTGTTATATCACCTATGTCAATCGATGTCTTGGTTTGCTGCGCTCTCTTTCTGTTTTGAGCGCTTTTTGGGCATTTTATTGCATATATCTTATAGCAGATTTTGGGCACATTTTTAGATTTTTGGCATCTATAAGCATTATTATTGCATGTGTCAGTAGTATTTTGGTACATTTTCAAGATTTTCATTAGGGTTAAGACACTTAAACCCGAGCATTTTGTCTCTCAGTACATGCAAGCCAGGATTGATTCCCCATAGTCCAGTTTTCTTTGAATTATCAATAAAATGATCCTTCTTCGATTATTCGAAAGTGTTCCCTTTTTATTTTTTCGTCATGATATCCCCCTGTTTGCTGAGTTGCAACGCACGGTAGGCACAGGGAATCCAACGCCGGGCTGCAGCACACGAAGGCTAGGAACCCCAACCGAGGGTTGGATCGCTCATTGACATTTAGATCAATTTTTTTTTCCCTTCAAGGATCATTTCATTGATGGATCATAAGAAAATTGCTTCCATGTTTATCTCCTGACCAGTATTTACCAGAAAACAATGCCTGATGGTTAAACTGATCAAAATGAGGTCTCTCTTCATATCCTCGAATGGTGCTTCAAGTTTCACATGAAACACCATCCGAGGAGGGACAATTGTAGATACCCCATTTTGATCAGCCAGAACTGTGAAATACTTATCACTTGCGATATCTTAATTTGCAGGTCTAAACCCCGATGATCTTCTTCAAGCCAGAACAATCACCTAAGTGAAGAAGGGAAAGAAGACATGAGCATACAAGTTCTTAAAGAGAAGCTTAGAGAGCAGTACCATTGCCCGGAACAGTCAAGTCTTGGGCTGTTGAACAAGACATCTGAAATTCTGTCTGCCGATCAAGACAAACGGCCAATCACTTGTCATCATAGACAACTCCTCGTGGATAGTCAACCAGGACAACCCATTAAAGATTGCCGATCAAGACGATCGCTTGAAGGATTGTCGACTTCGACAACCTTGGAATGATTGTCGACCAGGACAATCCCTTGAGGGATTGTCGACTTCGACGACCTTGGAGGGATTGTCAACCAAGACAATCTCTTGAGGGATTGTCGACTTCGACGACCTTGGAGGGATTATCGACCAAGACGATCTCTTGAGGGATTGTCGACTTCGACGACCTTGGAGAGATTGTCGACCAGGACAATCCCTTGAGGGATTGTCGACTTCGACGATCTTGGAGGGATTGTCGACTTTGACGATCTTTGAGAAGATTGTCGACCTAGACGATGGGATGATGGATCGTCGAAAATACTGGAATGATTTCAGCTCGGAAAAGGACGGCATGGGCTGCATTTTGCGACCTCTCCGCCGACGTCAGCCACTCCGAGCGACGTGGGAGCGTCGTGGGGCACTCATTACCCCCCCAAACATGTGTCAAGATGGTGGTGGCTCGTTTGGGCTATAAAAGGAGGCAATGGGAGGCTTGATGGAAGGGAGAAACACATATTTCACTCACCAAAAGCCCTCCAAACCTTCCCATCCGAGACCAGCAGCTCCTCACCATCCTCCACCCTCCATTTTCGAGCACCACCATCCCCTCATACCAGCAGCCACTTCAACAGCCACCCACCACCCTCTTTCACCACCTAAGCCCTCCTCTCTCTCTCTCCCAAAACCACCCATCCGAACTCATCCACCCTTCTTCATCACCAACAGCCCCTCACCACCCTCCACCCTCCATTTATGAGCTCTACCACCTCCTGCACCAGCAGCCACTCTAAACAACCATTAACCTTCCATTATTCACCACCCAAGTGCTTCTCTTTCCCACCAAAAGCCACCCATCCGAACCCATTCACTACCACCCAAAGTTAACCACCCTTCTTCATCACCATCAGCTATCCTCCACCCTCCCTTGCCAAAGAGAAAGAGAGAGCTCATACCTCCCTACCCACACTTCCATTTCTTTCCTTTTTTTTTTTTACTTAAGAACTTGTATAATATATCATCTTTTCATAAGAAACCTTTAAGCAAGTTGTAATAAGCTTATTAATTAAATAAATATAAGTTTAATCAAAGTTGAGAGTGTTGGAGCACATCTTGGACTATTATCAGTTCTTTTGGAAACTATACGCAGCTGACGGACGACCCTAACCTGGATCGTCGGTCGGTTGGTCTAGGGACCATTTGAACACTCCCCTTTGCAAGTTTGGGTATCTCCCAAGGACTACTAACCCCTTTTGTTTACTTGGTTTACTTCATTTACTGCTTTATATGCTTGTTATTTTATATGCTATTTTTCTTTCTTTTTTTTTCTTTTTATGTTGTTTTATTTATTTTATTTCATTTTATTTTATTTTGTCTCAGTTTCTTGTTAATATAAGATCTCCCACTAATTTTGTTGGATTTTCTTTGAGTTAACCCTCGACAACCCCCCCTGGTTAGTCGATCCCGACAACCCCCCCTGGTTAGTCGATCCCGACAATCCCCCCTAGTTTGTCGACCATGACAACCCCCCTGGTTCGTCGAGTCCGACAATCCAACCCTGATTCGTCGAACTTGACAATCCACCCCGGTTCGTCGAATCCGACAATCCAACCCTGGTTCGTCGAGCGTGACAATCCACCCCAGTTTGTCGAGTCCGACAATCCAACCCTGGTTCGTCGCGTTCGACAATCCGCCCCTGGTTCGTCAAACTTGACAATCCCTCCTGGTTTGTCAAGCCTGATAATTCATCTCCACTCCATTGACCAAAAAGAACACCCCTTTTTTATCCCATCTGTCAATCCTCCAAAAAAAAAACCAAGTATCTTTCTCTCTCTCTCTTTGGGTTTACAGGATCAATCTGAGCTTGAACACCTCAAGGCACGGCCGGCCGTGATCCTTGAGAGGAGAACCCGCTTCCCCTGTTGAAGGCGAGTAATAGAAGAAACCCTCTTTTCTTGCTTTTGAGGAAAAGCAGATCACACCAACGTCCTTGGAAGCGATCGGGCGACCTTGGACAATCCATCAAGTGGCGATTCGGAGCGCCGTGCGCGTAACGGAACCAAACTTGAAGGAACCCGGATTCACGACACAACACATTCGCCGCCACCGGTGTCAAAATCCAGTACCGACAACATGGCTAGCAATAGCATCCATGTCCACCACATCGCAAAGCACTTCATCTTGATAATATTTGCTAATTGAAATAAGAACTTTACAAACTTCTGTTACCTTCATCGTCGGTCCTTTCTTGATCCACCTTATAGAATAAGGTGTATGATGCTTCTCTTTTGACAATTTCATGTGATCCACCAACTTCTTCGCCACAAAGTTCTTGCAGCTTCCACTATCTACGATCAAATCGCAGACCTTCTTATTGATATAACAGCAAGATCTGAAAATAGTGTACTGTTGATTGGAGTCCTTGTGTTTCAGAGAATACAACAATCGTTGTACGACAAGGCTGACTCGATCTCCGTCCTCCTCCGCGAACTCAGCACCCTCATATGTAAGATCTTCATCAAATTCTTCATCTCTCGCATCATCATTGTCGTCCTCTTCTATTAGATTCACGGTCTTGCATTCTGGACATACGTTGGAACGATGTCCTGGCTTTCCACACCGATAGCAATTGGCTGATACAGGCTTAGCATAGGGGTTTGGATGCCTTGGTGCAGTACGATTGTTTGGGGGTAGTTGTTTGATTGACACCACCTTGTTCATTGTTTGGTCCCTTGGGTATTCCTTGAGTTCTCGTCTGATTGAATGGGGTTTGAGATGTCGGACCTTTTCCTTTGTCAGAGGAAGGGATAGAATCTGGGTTGCTTCTGTGAAAGTTTGAAGAACTCCCAGGTTTCTGGTCCATGAGTTCTACCTTCAGCGCTATGTTGTTGGCTTCTTCGATGGTCCACACCACGTGTAAGCCAATCCGATCTCAGATCCAAAGCTTCAACCTGTTAAGGTATCGGGCCACCCGTTGTTCCTCAGTTTCTGCGATGTTATTTCTATCTGAAAGCCTCAAAAACTCAGCAGTATAATCAAATACCGATTGATTACCTTGGCGACTATTCTGATATAGTTGGAATAGGTATTGTTCATAATTTGGTGAAAGAAATCGTTCCATCAGAAGTTGTTTCATCCACCTCCATGAACGAATAAGTGCCTTCCCTTGTCGCTACCAAGTCTTTTGGAGTTGATCCCACCAAACAGTGGCCCCGCTCTTCAACCAAAAAGCCACCAATTTGATCATCTTTTCTTCACGAATCTCCATCATCTCAAAGAATCTTTCGACCTCTGAGATCCAATCGAGAAAATCCTCGATCTGCATATTACCATTGAAGTACGGAATATCTGCCTTCAATCTGTAATCATTGTGTTCCATACGCTGCCCTCTTGGCTGATATACTTGAAATTCACCTTCATCCTCCGAGTCTTCCTCATCATCAAGTTGATAATGAGTGGGACATCGAACGGTGTTCTGAGAAATAGGTCGGCCTTAGGCAACTCCCTCGGCGCATCTCCTATCACCTTCACGATGTGTGTTATTGGCATTGAGGTTCAAGCCAGTGATCATTGTGCGGATCTCTTGCATTTGATCTCGTTGTTCTCGCATCAAATCACGTTGTTCCTCGATCGCATTCCACAGATCTTTCAATCCATGACCAGCGTCGGTAGATTGGTCGTCTCCCCCTCCATTATTTGCCATCACAACAAGGCAAATCCTCACTCTGATACCAATTAACGCAGCGAAAAACTAAAATAAAGATCCAACAAGCGTTGAGATCCGTCAACAAACCATAATTCTCAAAGCGAATACTAAAACTCAGAAATATATTAATAAAAGTTAAAAACCCTAGATTACAAGCCACTCTTTTATAATAGGAAAAACTTACTAAAAACAGTAAAAACAGAAATTTGTTATAACTAACTCTAGGGGATCTTAGAAAATCATGGGATTTGATTTCGGTCAAATCTGACTTATTATGAAGGAGATGTTAAATATAAAATGTTACTAAAAATAGCAAAAATGACATTTTGAAGACCGAAAAATGGAAAAAATGAAAAAATAAGGATGTGTTGTAGTGTAGCGACAACTCATGCAGATCTCCTCGATATCTACCTCCAATAAAAATTTCAGGCAATTCCGAGTTCGGGGCGTCATTTATTTCTACTAGCCGGGTTTTTTGTATATATTTGAAACTCTTAAAATGGACTCTTTCGGGTTCATCACTTCCGAAATGAGTCGGCCACCCGTTCCGGCCGGTTCAACCGGTTTAGAAAAAATCAACAAATTTAACTAAAATGGTAAATAAGCAAAAATTTAAATATTTTAATGATTCAAAACTAAATAGCAATGTTTTAAAAATCGGACCGGACCGGCCGGTTCAACCGGTTGAACAGTTGATCAGTTTGGATTCTGGTCCGGTTCAACTTCAAAACCAGTCTGCTTCAAAAACCGCTTTAGAATTAAAAAACCATTCAATCCATTGGTTGAATCGTCTGGTTTTGAAAATCGGTACTAGGTTACATGAACCGACAGATTTTTTTAAAATGTGTAAAATCAATGTTAAAAGGAATAACTTACCAAAAGATGTTAAAAGAGTATTTATAAATTTTAATTGCTTAGAGTCTTTAAAATATTTAAATCTTAATTAATTCATCATGGAAATTTAGAAAAGGATTTAGGATTTACAATTTACCAAATTACACTTTAAAGAAGGGAAAATGATTAGTGTTTTTACAATCCTCTTAAAAAATTAATTTATAATTACTTGCACATCATATGAAATTGTATTAAAATCATAATTAATATTTTTTTTCATATTAAATTTTATTATAAATAAAATCATACTCGTTGTGCAATTAAGATATTATATAAAGACTTGTAAAATTAATTAGATTTAAAAATTGCTAAGTGTGACTGTTTTTTTTCCTTTTATAATTTTGAATTATAAATAATATAACTATTACATTTATTACATCATGATGATGTCACGATTTGATTCCGGTTAACCCGACGGTTGAATTAATGACTCTAATCTGATTTGTTTCTTGTTCAATTTATGATTTTGTTTTTAAAACAGTTAAATTGTATGTTTGTAATTGAATATATATAATATAAGTAGGAAAATGTTTCACTCAGTCTTAGCAGAAAGAGAACGATCCCTCATAGAGGGGTCAGCCAAAAAAGATGTGGATATGAAAAAGCAGGTCGTAGAGGCGACTACTAATTGAACAGATGCAAGGGAGCATAGCTCAACATAATGATGATGCTCTAATGATGGTGGGGGTAATGACCCATCGATTGGTGCAATCATGGGCATATGGACCAGATCTTAAATATTTAATTTGGATATGGTAGGGGAATCCAGAGGTGCTCCTCAGACAGATGAGATGGCAAGTCAAGTGGATCTGGTAATTGGGATGGCTCGACTGCTCCCTAAAATTGTGCATTTCTAAATATGAGCAGTTTTGATTCAATGACATGCGCAATTGATTGAACCGGATCTAGTTCAACCTCAGAATCTGATGAGTCAGAATGTGAGTCATCTAAGATAGTCAAGATAGGTTTAATAGGCCATGATATGATTGGATCTTAAGCAGATATAGATAATGGGGATTCAAACTTAGCCAGTTGTAGGGTTTGGATGGTGGCCTCATGGTCCATTTGGGTAGAGTGCTGAACTTGTCCTGTAATCCCCCTACCGTGGAAGGGGTCATGGGGTTTTTCCTAAAGGGTCCTGACCAGTTGTTGGGAGTAAACGGGGTAGAGGACAACGTTGGATCCACTTGTGTTCGGAGTTCATAGGTGGTGCAATATCCGTATGAAAGGCTTGTACGAAGTTCTGGGATTAGATTTACTAACATCATGTCAATTTCTTGACACTCTATTAATTGTAGGCTAGTTTGGTGCACAAGGGTGCGCCACCTAGACACATAAGATTCAAAGTCCTCTGCATGCTCCATTCATTCAGCTGTGAGGTCTGAGATAGAGGGGATTCTGGTTCTTTGGTAACCGTAGTGACTCAGGAATTTGTCGCTCACAGCTGAAAAATTGGATAAATGGTCTATCGGCAAGGTAGAACCATTGGATAGTCTCTCCTTCTAAGGACTTGTGAAATAGGTATACAAGGAGAGGTTCATTATCCAAGAAGGGATGAGAGTCCAGATAAAAGGCTGTTAGGTGTACATTCGGGCCTCTGTGACCATTATATCGGTGATATTTTAGAATTTTGAAATTTATCGGTAGACTAACAAAAGGGATTTGTTGTAAGTGGTGTAAGGATATGTGCTTGGGGGTGGATGGGTTTGTCTCAGAGAGGATTATTTGGATGTTGTCATCGAGACTTTTGGCCCTGGATGAATATGCTAGCGGTCTTGGATTTGGTATAACTGGGTAAGGACCCTGTGTGGATAAGGGAGCTATTGGAGCCAATGTTCTGATATACGGAATGTGGTTTATGTGCGGTTATGGTACCGCACAGAGTATATGTGATTCTATATTTTTATTAATAAAACATATAATATTTAAACATATCAAGATAAATATTAAAGACATATATACAAAGAAAATGTTAAAGACCCCAATATATTCTATTTTAACTAAATTGTTACAGTATAAAGGATACACCATAGATATTTTAGATCACCAATATTTACATCCAAAAACACTCAAAAGTTTTGTCCCAATGTAAATGGTTTATACACACCCAAGTGTCACAAAAGTAATAAATAAATAAAAATAAAATATCACAATTGTAAAAGAAAATAAAAAAAATAAAAGAATAGGTGTCAATGCATTACAATTTGATACAGTGAGTGTCCCTTCAAAGTTCTAAGTTTTTAATATGTGAGAGAAAGAGAGAGAGAGAGATAGAAAACAAAGAGTGACTGACAGAGAAAACAAAGAAGTGGAGGAGATCGGAAGAAGAAGAAGAAGAATAAGATGAAGAAGAAGATGATGGGTGGGTGGGTGATTGCTGGGGAGATCGTTGCGGTCTACGGTGGGTCGAAGGAGGAAAAGAAGATGATCGCTGCAGCCTGCGGTTGTCGGAGGAGGAGGAGTTGATAGAAGAAGGGGAGGCCACTGCGGTAGTGGTCGGAGGAGGAGTGATTGAATTTTTTAAGTTGTTATTAATTACCGCAAGTGCACGGATCATTACAGAAGTATAGATATAGCAAATACGGGTTGAACCTACAAAGAATTGTTAAAATTAAATTATTAATTGATTTAACTAATCGAACTAGAAAGAAAAATTGATGATTTTTTTAAAAAATATTAATATAAAAAGATAATTGGGGTTTTCGAATCCACCATGCAATACCAATTTAGGGATTATATTCAAATATGAAACTCCATCATATAACTCAATCAATATTAACATTAATCAAATACCAATTGAAAAATAAATATTTAAAATCATATTAATTATTTCATAAAATCAGATTTAAAATCAAAACAATCATCTCAATATTCACACATTAGGAAGAGAATAAGATATCAAAATATTAAATCAAAGCATACCCTATCAAACCCTAAATGAGAGATCCTTGAAAATGAATTTTTTTTATTAAAAAACTCGATTTATGAAAATCCAATATAATTATCTATCTCCCTTTCATTTATAAAACCCACCAACTCAATATTCAATATGTTAAGAAGAGCATACAATATCATAGAAGTTAATCATTGCATATTTTATCAAATCAAATACAAGAGATTTTTTAAGAAACTAATAAGAAATTCACATAAAAGGTTTAAAAGAGAATTGAAGGAGATGTTGATACTAATAAGGCAAACAATATGAAGAATTGTTTTAATAGATCACCATTTTTTTACTCACAAAAATTTATATTAAAAAAATCATGGCTTGAAGAATTGGTGAGGCACAGCAAAATCACAGAATTTTTTTTATCATTATTGGTAAAAGCAGAAATTTGGGCGATTTTGCGAATACAACTCTTTCCTGTTTTTTTGGGTAAAGCATATTCTCCATTTCTAAGTCATATTACCAATGCTTCCGATGCAATGGTAATCTATTCTTCTATTTCTCTCATAGGAACGCAATTCAAATCAACCCGTTCGCTTTTTTATTTTTATTTTTCAGATGATATGAAGATGGTATATTTGGTGGATTCGGATGAAGCTTCATGGTAATTACATTCCACCTTTGTCTATGGAAACGCATTTCAAGAAATCCACTGCTCATCTGCTTAAAAATGGTGTCTTTTCAACATTCAAATTGAGATTCAATGTCTTTTTGATCCTTAAAGGTCCTGCCTTTTCCATAGGTTCATTCCCCCCTTCGGAAAAAAAAATCATCTAAAAAAGACCCTCCCATTGATTTGCAACAATAATCCTTCGATGGCTTTCAGAATTAGATTTTGAAGCCAACCCTTCTTAGGGAAACCCATCATCTATATCACCCAGAAGAGCGACATGTTTAGAACACAATCTCAGAGGGAGATCTCTAATGGCATCTTCCCCAAGGATCCTGCATTGCTCTATAGAAATTGGTTTTCTTTTAATTATAATATATAATAGAAAAATATGCTTCTTTGAACATCAAGGTCTCTGAAACTCTATTAGAAGTGGATCCTTTTACTGCCAGTTCACTTCTCCTCCAGCCACTCAACCACCGCCACAATCTGACAGCCAGGTTAGTGTATTTTTTCTTTGAAATTCAAATGAAGCATTTTTTTCATTGAAAAGACCTTTTTTTTATTGATCCTACCTGCAAATTATAGCTGCATGCATCCTGACAAAATATAGAAATTTTTTTGAGTTAGCCAATTCCTATCTATGCTAAGATATGCATCTGCTCATGTAGTTGTTTAAAATAACTTTTTCCTGTTTTGTATTGCTAACTAGATTGCACTTTTGTGTTTATTTATTTTGGTTAATTGAAACATTAAAACAGATGCCCAGACAACATTTGCATTGACGTTATTTACTGGCATGGCAAAAGTTATATTGGTTATCACTTTAGGATACAAGAGGCTGACAATGAATGAGTTTTTTTTTCTTCTTTTCATGATTCTTTGAAATTGAGGGGCTGTTTGCTATGATATATTTATTGGACATGAAAGTACAAGAGAGAATCAGAATATGCTTTTCTAATGTCATATGTTTAGCTAGAGCAGAAGGGGAATCATTATTATTGGTTAATTTGACGTGATTTATTGTTTGGGTGAACTTTGTGGGTTTCCTGAGAGCTAGAAACATTATTCTGAATCTCTTGTGGTTGCAGTTTAAGGGAAGAGAGAGACATAAAAATATGGAGATTAAGATGAAAGGGAGGGCAGCTGTAGTGGTGTTGGGAGACATTGGCCGCAGTCCCCGGATGCAATATCACGCCCTCTCCCTTGCCAGTCAGGTGTCTATTTCTTCCTTCAGAGTGTGTGTGTGTGTGTATTTATTTATTTTATTTACTTGTTTGTTTTCTTAGTTTTACTTCTCTCTTTAATATCCCTTTTTTTGGAACAAACAATTGCCTGGAAAAGTGTATTCGCTTGTGATTCCTGATGCTGGTCCCTTGCAGGCAGGTATGGAAGTGGACATTGTTGCTGATGGAGGTATGCTTTTTGAAAGCTTGGTGAAATGCATGAAGGTTCTATTTAGATATCGCTTTATCCTGTGATTATTCGTTAGGTCTAAGGTATTGGAGAACCAGAAAGATTTTGCCATTAGATGCTGGTGGGAATGAAATGGGCTTCAATAGGAAAGAATGGAATCTGGAAAACACATGAGCCTCTGTGTTGTGTCTCTTGAAAGATTGGAGTGAAGCATGAAATATTCCTTGGAAGGGTTCTTTTTATTTGGCACTTTGTATTTTACATTATGTTGGTACTAAATTACATGAAGTCATTTTTTCTGGTGATGCATTGCTGCAGTGTTGCTCCCGCTAGCTCTCCATGAGATGTGATTGGCAACAATTCTCTAATATATTATTATACTATGTCTTGGTGGAAGGTGACTAAATGGTTTGCAATGTGTTTCAGTCATGAGACCCATGACTGTGTGATGCCCCATGGTTCATCCACAAAATTGATAAGCATGGGAGACAGTTTATTGTCCTGTCCACCTGTTTTATCTATGCCAATTGAATTTCAAGCACAATGTCACTATAATCAAATCTTCTATTGTTGTTTGTACACCTTTTGCTTCACATTCCGCTGGCCAGTTCAATCAACAATCACTACACTATATCTTTCTTTTCATGTCAAAATTTGTAGGAACAGATCCCCATATGGCTGTTATAGAGAACCTGTCAATTCATCTGCATAAAATGGTAATGAAAATACATCATCTTTGTGATTTTATTTATGTTACTGTCTTATTACTCACAGTGAACGGTGATGTTTTTTCTAACCTTTTTTTTTTTGCAGAGGCCTATTCATCTTCGTAGATTGTCAAATATATCCCGTCCGTTGGTTCTTGTGCTCAAGACTTTTATTCAGTTTGTTCAGCTGATCTGGTTTCTTTGCGTTAAGATACCCCGCCCTGACGTCTTTATTGTGCAGGTGAGTTGACACGTTTGGTATATATATTCACCTTCATGCTTAACATGCTCATGCTCTTCTTGTAAAATTACAAAGGTCTGTATAGTAGTTGTTCTTTGTGGTATAGATTCTTAAAAACCTGAAATCTTGTTGTACATATTTGTTTGGTGGGTCATTGATGTATGCATATTCCCTCCTGTAATCAAAACAAGGACACATGTGACGTGATGTACGTGAGAGGACGTGGGCAAGTGGGGATTGATGGCTTTCTGATCTGTTTATGGTATCATGAATGGAGAAAAAGATTTCAGGATTGTTTAGTTGGTTTTATTGGTAGTGGTTGGTGGTATATTACAATTATCATGCGCATTGTTTGCAAAGGTTAGTTTTATTTAAGTTATTTTTTCATCCACATATTCTTCATGTCTAGTTTTTTTTTTTCCATTTGCCACAAAAAATTCTGATGGATCACCCCATGTCTCTTTTAATAGATGGTGCTGACTTTTGGGGGGTTGGTTGAGTTCTTTTCTTTGTTCCTTTTTTTTTTTTTGGGGGGGGGGGGGGGGGGGGGTGGGGTAGGTGTGGTTAATGTTTTGTGAAGTTGCACACATTATTAACTCCTTGTAAAAGCTCTTTTCAACTCCTTGTAAATTCTCTTTTCAGAAAAAAAATAGCAAAATGATTTACATATGGACATCGATTCAGCGGGACTGTTTGAGCATTAACATCAAATTTTCCATCATCACTTCATTTTATCAATTTGTGTTGGTTTCCAATTGATTTTTCATTTCTGTGTATTTTGGGTGGGGTTGGAAGATAATGTTTTTGGTTGTCAGGTTGGGCTAAGGCATCGTTCAGATAGGATATAAAAGGATTTTCAATTGTTGAATATTCAAATTTACTCCATTTGATTCACCTTATCATGAGAGTTATCTTTTGACTTCCTCGTTGGATTGCATTGATTTAGTGATACACAGTCAAGACTCGATGGTCATCCTTTAAGAGGGGCTGCTTTGAAATGGACGAATGCCATTAACGTTCAAATTTACCATCTCCTTTCACATGTTTTGTAAATATAGGTTTTGAATTGATTTATTTGCATCTGTAGAATCCACCCTCTGTTCCAACTTTAGCAGCTGTCAAACTGGCTAGCTGGTTAAGGCGGTCCAAGTTTGTCATTGATTGGCACAATTTTGGATACACACTACTTGGGTTGTCTCATGGGAGAAGTCATCCCTTTGTGAAGATCTACCATTGGTACAAATTTAGCTTAATACACTTACTATTAAGAATCAGTGTAAAGCATTTGAGTTTAACTTTTGATTATGATTTTTGTAGGTGTGAATTGTTTTTTGGGAGGATGGCCCATGGTACTTTGTGTGTGACGAGGGCAATGAAGCATGAGCTTGATCAAAATTGGGGTATCAAGTATGCCCGTTTATCAGAAATTCATGTCTTAGCATTGGATACAATGTACTTCTTTTCTCTATTTCTCATTTAAGCTGCACTTAATGTTTCTCTATATTTTATAGAGCAACTGTCTTGTATGATCAACCTCCTGAATTTTTCCACCCTACTTCACTTGAGGAGAAGCATGAGGTCAAAAGGCTTTCTTACCCTCTTTCCAGACATTTTTTTCCTTTTTCTTAGAGACTCTTAAACATAATTTTTCAATCATTTGCAGTTGTTTTACAGATTGCAGAAAGAACTCTGTCATTCACATGGCATTCTTGATTGTGTTAGCTTTGGTATTGATGATGCATCTATATCAATAGACTTTACTAATTTTTGTATTGAATTAAGTTCAGCAGGGTGGATGTTCCTAATGGGATCTGAATAATTGCAGAAATGCGAGGGCTAAATGATAGCAGTTCAAGGGAAGGAAATGAGTCGGATTCAAAGGCAACCCTTTTTAGCACTAAGGTTGGTCATGAGATTTTCTTGAAGCCAAACAGGCCAGCCCTTGTTGTCAGCAGCACGAGCTGGTGAGGCATGTCCGTCATTATCACATTTGTTTGTTATTTATGAGTAAACCATTTTTAATGTTATACCTTGACTGTTGGTTTCCCAATCAGTTTTGTCTTAAAATATTGCATTCATGTGACATGAATGTGTGCATGTGTGTGTGTATGTGTATTTTTCTGAAGGAACTTTAAATCTCAGATGTCATCAGCAACTAAACATAGTTCTGGGAGGGGAGAGACTGGATACAGTCCTAATTTGGATTTTTTTGGCACAAAATGATCACTCTTGGTACTTGAACACAAGACTTTATCATGTTAGCCCAAACACTTTATCACTGCTCCAAGTCTTTAACCACACATAATACATCACATACAAACAATTATGATGAACTAAGTAACATTTAAATTTAACCTTATTTTCTGATGTCATATTTTGGGATTCCAGATAAATCTGTTTGTTTGAACAATTAGTTTGGTCAGAAATCTATGAATTTTTTTCTTAGTTTAGCAGCAATTTCTTTACAAAGAATACTTATGTACGGCAATAATATATGGATATCGAATGTTGATTTGCGAACTTTTTTTTATGAATAAAGATGGGAGAATCCCAACTTCAAAATGGTCACTTAAAAATGGTAGATAGGAAAGCTGCCCAACACAACGAGTTAGATAAAAAAAAAAGACAAACAATATTACAAGAAAAAGTGAAGAGAAGTAAGAACAAGGATATTGGTTGAAGAAAAGGACCGACACTTTTGCTAGAAAACCACTGTCAGGCCGTTCTCCCCTTGAAGAGAATCAAGAAACTCTGCTCCAACACAATGAAAAATATTTTGCAAATTCTTTAACTTATTTACAAAAGGCAAACTTAATCATTCAAGAAAAAAAGGGGGGGATGGATTCATGTATTATGGGGAATGGGAGTGAGAGGCAGAAATTTTTGAATGGAGAAGGAGATGGATGCAACTTATTGACATTTCTATTCAATGTAGTTGGCGGACCTGATAGTTGGGTGCAAATTTTAGAATGGATAAGATTTTTCCCAAAGAAAAAGATGATATTTGCAATTTTCTCTGAATATAAAATGGAGTTTCTTTGCTCTGAATGAATATTGGCTATCAAATTATACAGTAGTTGTAGCCCAGGTGCTTTTCGATATCCTTGCATTGTGAAGTAAGGTGAGGATATCTTTTAGGACTCCCTTTATCTTGTTATTTTTATATATATTTTAGTCTGGTATTTTCTTGCAAAGCGATATTAATTAGATGGTTTACCAAGAAGTTTATAGTTCATTTACATTGATGTATAAATTTTATTTTGAGTTTAATTTCCATGTTAAAGTAAAATAGGTAGGTTATGACGTGAATAGGTTTGGAGAAATAACCTGTATGTGGCTCACATGGTCCAATCATGTGAAAGTTAAATGCCTCCCTCTCTTATTTTTTTTTCTTTTCAGGACTTCAGATGAAGATTTTGGCCTGCTTCTTGAAGCAGCTGTTTTGTATGATCGGCGTGCTGCGGCGGCCTTGAAAGAGGATGACATGGCTGAAGTAGAAATGCTATGGTCGGATATTAGTAATGGAAAACAATGCCTCTACCCAAGATTGCTGTTCATCATCACTGGTAACTTCTAAAGTTTTTGTTTAAAATATAATGAAATTCAACATTTGATTTGAGACCCTAGTTATAATTATTTTTGAAGGTAAAGGGCCAGACAGGGAAATATATGAGAACCAAATAAAGAAGCTACAGCTGAAACGTGTGGCTTTCCGTACAATGTGGTTATCAGCTGAGGATTATCCACTGTTACTTGGTATCTCTGCATAATTTTTGGTCCAGAAAATTAATGCCAACCATTTCTTTAAGCTGTAATGTGATCATTTTATTGCCTATAATGTTATAGGGTCAGCAGATTTAGGTGTATGCCTGCATACATCATCATCAGGTTTGGACCTTCCAATGAAGGTAATCGTATCTTTTGACTTTCTTGCATAGGAAATATATGATCTAGGAGTTTTTTTGCTGAATGAATAATATTTGGTGATCTGTGGTATCAGGTAGTAGACATGTTTGGTTGTGGACTGCCTGTTTGTGCTGTTTCATATTCATGGTAAACTTTTGTCATATATTTTCATTGATGATCTCTCATCAGTAATGCCGTTTAATTTTTTTCTCGCTGACAAGAACTCTATTGCTCATGTGTAAAAGCATCGAGGAACTTGTACAAGTTGGGACAAATGGGTTTCTCTTTTCAAAATCTTCAGAGCTCGCAGATGAACTCTTGGTAACGAGGATAATTATTTTAATATAATATGAAAATATTAGATTAAGAGCATGACCTTGTCATATATATACACATCAGTTTTTTCTCTTATATAACCCAAAATATTCCTCATAATTACACTAATTAGTTGGTAATCAAATGATTTATAATATGTGCACAGTATGGAAACTTGTGTGCGTGCTTTCTTGGTGCTTGTCTCAATTAGTGGCTGGTGGTTGCAGCTACTTTTCAAAGGTTTTCCCGAGAAAAATAGTGATTTAAAGTTATTGAGGGATGGCACCTTAGCTTCATGGTCCTCTGCAAAGTGGGCTAACAAGTGGGAAGAGCATGCCCTACCGCTTATAGATAAGGTGAGTGTTATTTTTCTGAAGTTGCTTCCACTATCTCAACACATTTACCTTATTTGAATTTTTTATTAAAAATTCTTTGTGCACTATGAAGACCTAAATAAACATAAGAACATAAAAGAACAAAATGTATCAAATAACTATTCTGCACGGCTTTCTTACATCATATCAGAAATAGAGGTTGTCAGCCACCACCACATGTTCTACAATATATGTACTATGGTTATTAGGTAATGCATGTTTGAACATCCATGAAGGTGATCTTCATGTGCCACCTGATGAATGCTTTTCCTTGATGTTGATGCTTGCAACATGTTTGCAGGTTGTTTTGAGAACACGTGACACTGAAAGCTGAAAATAACTCTTCCCATATGAAGGTCTACATGGTTGCAGAAACTCATGATGTAGCTATTCCTTTGGCAAGCAAGGAGCAAGCAGGGGTTAGTATCAAGTGCCATTTTCCTCAGCGAGGAGCTGAACTACCATACACTTAAATTGCTGACGCTATAGATGTAAAATAAATTCCAGACCATCTTTGAACTAGATGTTTTTGATGTTCTGTGTAGGATACAATATCATATGTTGATGTTTATTATCCTCCCTGTAGTATAATAGCATATAGTATATAGGTACACTAATAGCATAAGATTTTTATTCATTTCTCCTGGAAGAAGAGTGCATATGAGCAGGGTTTTCACACATGTTGCGGATGCATAATAATGCATGAGAAAATTCATTCTCTTCTTCAATGACTTTTTTTTCAAAAAATTATTTGGCAAGCATGCATGCATGACTTTCATTTTTTCTGTTGATGTAGATTCCTTCAAATAACCTAGCATTGTTCATGCTCAATGTAAAGAATAAAATGCATTCCAGTCTGTTTTTAGTGCCAAGTCTGATGTAAATTGGGATAAGCGTCTGGGCCTATAACAAAACAAAACCCTTCCGGCTAAGAAGATGAACTCTTGTAGCATGGTTCCTCTTGTAGCATGGTTCCATTGGAGAAGAAGATGATGTATCCTTTATCTTATAATTTCTTGTTGTGAGGATTGTATTTCTTTTTTTTTTTTTAGCGAAGCTGCTGGTCTCTTCCAACAATCCTATATTTTGTAACCTAAAGGATTATATTCTTCTTTTCTTTATGTGATTATAACATATTTTAATAGGGAACTTTGAACTCTTACTCAGTAGAAGAAAGGGAGCATCTAACCCCCCCAAACTTGGGTGGTGGTTTTTGCAACTTGAGAGGGGAGAGGAAAGAAATGGGGGGGGGGGGGGGGGGGGGGGGGACGGGGGACGCTGGAGAGGTGATGGAATAGAGAGGGGGGAGAAGGGATGGAAGACGCTGGAGAGGTGATGGAGTGGAGAGAGAGAGAGAGAGCTGGGAGGGGTGGGGGGCGGGGCGTGAAGGGGCATGGCTCTCTCTCTCCCACTCTCTTTGTTCACTGCCCACCTCCACCTCATTGCCCCCCTCCTTGATCTCTCCCTCCCTCTCTTTTTCTTCTTTTCTCTTCGGTGACTGCCGCCCTGTCGCCCCCTCCGATTGCCACCCTCCTCTCTTTCTCTCTCTCTCTCTCTCTCCCTCCCTCCTCTTTCTTTTCCATTCCCCTCTCTTATGTTGTCAAACCCACTGCCCAGATTTTTTTTGGGTAGTTGGTTTGGCAACTTGATTTGGGGATTAGATAGTCCCCGAAAGGGATGGGACATCTAGATTTTGGGATGGGATCGTCTGTGGGGTGCCACAGGGTCGTCCTTGTGGCACCCAATAAAAACCCGTCACGTGACGGTCCCCAACCCCCCTATCTCATCGGCATCGCTTCACTTCATCATCTTTTCAAAAAAATCCAAAACAAATAATATTTTCGAAATACCGCCTGACCCACAAAAAAAATCATCCATCACCCCCCCTCCCCCCAAAATAGCTTCCTTATCTTTTCATCAGGACCCCCCAAAAAACAATATTTTCAAAATACTCCCTCTACTCACCTGATCCAAAACAAGAGTCCGAGTCTAATATTTTTTTAAAAATTTTAAGTCATTATAAATTATATTATTCTACTTATCAATAAAAAATAATATTTTATTAACTTGAACTTCAAATCTGTCTCTAAGTAAAAAAATAAGATAATTTAGGGTATAATATTAATGTCTACAATCAGTGACAGAGTGAAAAATTTTACTTAGTAGGAGTGGACTTTAACTTAGACTATAAATTTTTATCAACTTTTTTATTTTCTTATTGTAGAAAACAACACTAAGTTTTGTCCAAGTTAATAAAATATTATTTTTTATTGATAAGTAGAATAATATGATTTATAATGACTTAATTTTTTTAAAAAAAATTAGGCTCGGACTCCTGTTTTGGTCCAGGTCAGGGGGTATTTCGAAAATATTATTTGTTTTGGGTTTTTTTGAAAAGATGATGAAGTGAAGCGATGCCGATGAGATGGGGGGGGGGGTTTAGGGACCCGCCACGTGGCGGGTTTTTATTGGGTGCCACAGGGTCGTCGACGATCCCATCCCCTAGATTTTAAGACCTCAAATTGGTGAGGTTGCTGGTCACACCAATGGATTCAAGAAACAATATTATAATTCTGTCTTGAGCTTTCTCTAATTGCAATGTTTGTTATTGAAATCATTTTGGTTAAGAGCGTAAAAGTTAAGGAATCTTTTTGTTAGGTTGCTAAGAGAATCTAGTAGAGTGAACACCAACATTACATCACAAAGTCTAGTCGCACCTTCATTATTTATGTAAGGGTTGGATGTGCCGGGTTAGACAGAATATGAGATTCGATCAATTGAAATCAAGAGGCGATTCATAGATTGTTTCAACATGGTACACCAATACAGGAGAATATACTAAGGCCCCGTTTGGGATTGCGTTGGAGCTGAGTTTGTATTGAAAAACACTGCAGAACGCTACCTCCCTTCCAAAAAAACAAAAAAAAAGAGTTCACATTTGGGCCTTGGAAATGGCATTTGAAGGCAAAAATTGTTCGCGGTAAGTTGTTGAAACAATACTTCTCTACCGCGACTTGTGTAGAAAAATGTAGTGTTTCTGTAGCACTCCTAAACGCTATTAAAGTTTTTCTCCTCTCTCGAAAAAGAAGAAGATTGTATTGAAGTGAAAAACTAGGAAGTAATAAGAGTTTTTGTATCTCCAGTAATCACTCAACTAATCTTATTGGATGGATAGATTAATAATTGATTCCTACGGACTTATTTATTTATTGTAACAAAGATCCGGACAGAGCGACTCATGATCCCAACAACAGTACTACCTCTACTAAGGGGGTGAAAGACAGGACCGAAAGGCTCAGAACAAGCTTGTGGGGCAAGGCCCAAAACAGTCCTCCAGCCCAACAAGGCTATCAACAGCATTAGATTTCAACTTTGTTGTCCGTGAGAGTCCTATCCATACGGCCAAGGCCGGTTGGGACGATTCCTATGGATTTGTAATATGGGATTTGTAATATGGGATTCTTTTTACATCATCACATGAGAACCCCAAACATCCACTCGAGTTGTTGCTCATTAGTTTTGCGCATTCAGGATAAATGTATGTTAGAGCTACACGATCATTCAAAAGTATATGTTATCACATCATTGTTAACATTTTTGTGTATTATGTGACCTTTACATGTTTGTATTTAATTAGTTACTAGATGTTACTCCACAAGAAAAATATTTATGAGAATAATTGAAAGGTGAACCAATTAAATAATGACATCCAAAATGTTTTATAGACAAATAAAACATCTGTTGCATTTTGAGATGTTTCCAACTTTCATTCATGTACAAAACTCCATTATAATGTTCAATTGAGTTTTGAGAAAACTCAATGCCTTTGGTGGTTATGAATTATACAAAACCAAATGTCATTTTAGCGAGTTATGAAAATGACAAGGGTTATTGGTAACTCATGGATTAATGGAGAATGGGTTATGGAAACACTAAAGGCATTGGAAACTCATGTAAGTTATGGGTTAATGGAAATAATGGGAATACTAATTCCATTCATAACTTATGGATTAATGAAATAAGTTATGCAAATCCTAATGGTCTTTAATGGGAAAACCAAAGGTTGATGAAGATGTCTATATAAGGGTGAGGTCCCAAGTCATACTCTCACACTTACACATTCACGATTTGTGTGAGAAATTCCTACACCACATATTGCTACCCATTAAGCTAGGTGAGAGTAGTGACTTGAAGACCTCAACCAAAGAAGGTTAAGTTTTGAGTTCTTTTGGTACACCACTCACCTTGATATCATGGAAAAAGGTTAGTATGAATTATGTAGTATTATTTTGGACAAATTCACTATGTTTTTATGCATCAAAATTATATCCTTAAAATTCCGCATAATGTTAAAGTCTAACAATCATTACATGGAGCAAATTTGAACAAATCTAGACATACTTAAAAATATCTTTAGCAATTCAAGTTGAAAAACAAAAAGATCTCCCTCCCTCATAATATATACATGACAGCCGCAATATGTGATTACTTTCACGAGTTTATCCTACATAAGTCATTCCTGACCAAAATTTTAAAACACAAAAATAAAAAACCACTAAAAAAGGAGAAGGAAAAACATAGGACATGCTTTATGACAAACATAATAGCTATGCGAATATGATTTTTTCCTTGTTGCGCATTGACGTTCATGCATGCTATTACTGCCAGTATTATTCTTTATGGCTTCTCAACTTTCATCTCTCCCTTTGTTTGTTCCCAGCTCATTTTTGGTATCAATTCCCTTTGATTTGTGTGGGCTTTTAAGGGCCATTGAATCTAGGCCTGGACCTGATACAACAACAAGAACCATAATAACATAAGAAATGCTATATATAGAGTGGATCAGCAAAAAAAGGAGCTAGGGACTTTTAGATGGATTACTTGTTCTGGGTAGGGTTCGATCCTGAGCGCGGTATTTGCCTAAGGTTTGCTCTTGCCTGCTGCTTCATTGGCTGCTGACCTGATTGGCGATTCGCTAGTAGCATCATCTGAGAACTAGGTGGAGCTTCTTGCGACAGTAGTCTCCTTGCTTTCATCTCGGTGATAATCCATCGTGATCTACTCTTCCCGCAAAGAGATGATGTTGATGATATTGAAGAAGAGCCCTGCAGGAAGAAGAGGTGAATCGTCGTCATTGATACCACTCCAATCATCAACCATGTCATGGCTACTACTATCCATAATTTGTAACCATGATTCTCCTCCTCCCTCATGTTGCTGCCCTTCATTTCTTAGCTAGAGAGATGTTTTTCTTTTACTACTAGCAATCAAATCTTCGTTGGATTATTTATATAGTTGATTGAGTTGCCCAATCTTTAAAACGAGACTAATTTGAATGGTATATGTTTTTTGCATCTTTGACCATTGCCTAGAGATTTACTTCCTCTGATCTTGATCATGTGTTTGGGCATGTGATCATGTCATTGGTTCTCTACTGGCATATTTGTTAGCTACAGACATAATTGTTGTGTTTTAACATTTGTTTTTAATGATTTTCATATAATTTCAAGGTGGATCTAAGTACTTGCCGATGATGGGAGGATGACGAGGATGATGATCCACCGTTATTCAAAGACCATGATCACGTGCTGCCACATGATTATTAACATATGGTCATAATAATTTAATTATAAGGGGAAGATTTAACGGGCAACATGGTTCTTTCTGCAGCTAAACATTTTTGGCTGTTAGAGTAGCCTCCGCTGACTGATCTGACGACAGTAACATGGGACTCATTTTCTCGAACAGAGTAACAAAAGGAGATTAATTACACTCCTTTTATTTCAAGTATATAAAATTCATAAGACAACTTAACCCCCATGTATTTTGGTCATTCTGTGTGTTTGAAAGTGCACAGATGAATGTAGTCTACTCAATTCGGTCATAAGGCCAGCTACGGGAGCGGACGGATACATTAGTAGGCTGGACCAGGCTATAACCCGGCCCAGATTTTGTCAACTTTTATGTAGTGTGTGTCAATGTGTGTGCTTTGTAATGCGTATGCTTTTATTTTGTTCATAAACTATCTTAAATCAAGTTAGGTTAATCTGATTTTAAACAAAAGAAAAATCTAATTCACTTGTCCCGTAGATATAAACGAGTTCAAATGGATCCAGTAGGTTAGTGGGCAATGAAATTAATGTATCATTTCAAATCATTTAATATGAACAAATAATAAACTTAATCTCATCATAATAAATTAATCTTATCCTGATTAATCATACCTTGTCATAAGCCACAGCTCTTTAATAAATCATATTTTATAATAAAAGTTTATAACTTTTTAAATGACAATTATACCCCTGAATAAGTGTGATAGACAGCGAATAGGAGCTATTTTCCAGTGTTCACCCATGTTCTTTGTTTATTCTCCACCACAAGGGGGGGGGGGGGGTAGTATTTTTTTTATTTAATACAACAATGAAGGTTTTATTAAATATTACATTAGCCTATCCCAGATTAAAATTCAGCCTCGGCCCTATACCCCTGAATAAGTGTGATAAATGTGTAATTGATTTAATAGATGTGATAATTTTTGGAATGTCTATAAGACTATTGGGTGAGAAATATTTTTTTAAATAATAGTGAATGGCATTTTTATCCATTAACATAAATAATCCCTAATAAGTAATTCTAACATTCCTTAGAATAATTATTAAACTTTATCATAACTTATTCAGATATAACTACCATGATTTATTTGAAAAAAATAAACAGCGAATAGGAGCTATTTTCCAGTGTTCACCCATGTTCTTTGTTTATTCTCCACCACAAGGGGGGGGGGGGGGGTTAGTATTTTTTTTATTTAATACAACAATGAAGGTTTTATTAAATATTACATTAGCCTATCCCAGATTAAAATTCAGCCTCGGCCCTATCCGGGAGTCCTTTTGTTATTCAAAAAAAAAATGAGCAAAGGGTAAGCTGTCAATTATCCAAAAGAAATCCAAATATGTATTTAAAAAAATCAGAAATATCCAGTATTTGAAAATCCGAATTGCGGATGTAGATTTTGGTGTATTCAATACGAAAAATATCCGTATCCGATAATATATATATATATATATATATATATATATATATATATATATATATATATATAGTGAAGTGATTGGGTGCGGCGTACGGCGGGTGTGGTCGCGAGAGTTCATTCCATACCGGACCAGGCCGGAATAGAGTTATGTACATTGGGCCGTCCGATCACTGGTCCATCACATCCGACGGTTTGATGTGAATCGTTCCTCACCGTCGGATGCGATGGATCCGTGATCGACGGCCCGTGATCGCAGCCGCACCCGCCGCACCTAATCGCTCCCCTATATATATATATGGAGCCGATGGGATGCAACCGACCGTGCACCCCGTCGTGTGCCCAAGTCGTGGACCGTGCGATCGATGTTCTTACGATCGCACGTTCCGTGTTTAAAACACGTCGACCGTGCGATCGACGAGAATATCGATCACACGGTCCACGTAAGGGGCGCATGACGGGGTGCACGGTTGCACGACCGCACCCCATCGCCCCCGTGTATATATATATATATATATATTGAAATGCTGGCGTGCGGACGTGCGCACGCGATCGTGGGCCGTCCGATCGCAGGTCCATCGCATCCAACGGTCGACGTGATTCGCACCCGACCGTCCGATGCGATGGACCCGTGATCGACGGCCCGTGATCGCGTGCGCACCGACCGCACGTCCGCACGACAGCACTTCCCATATATATATATATGCACACACATTATGTTGTTCATGTTTTTTTTTTTGCATGATTAATTACAATGATACATTATATTATTATTAAATTTTTTATTTATGATATTTAAAAGAGAAAATAAACCTTAAAATCTCAATTTTAATTTTCATATCTCGATCTCTAAATATCATTTGATTATCCAATTTAGTATTAATATTTAAAAATGTCAATTATTAAAAAAAAATATATGTATTCTAAAATATCTAAATCTGAAAATTAATATATGTATCGGAATTCAAAAGTTAGGATATGAATATTAACAAATTCAATTCGTATCCGTCATATTGATAGGCTTAGCAAGGGCAGCCTTTTCTTTTCTCTGCATCATTTCTATTTAAGAATCATGAATCTCGCTTTTTAACGTGGGCTTCTCTTGTACGAAATGAGCCACTTTAATTAAATAGGTTCATTGTTCTTGCCTAAAATATGATTAATCTGACATGGGCTATGTGAGCCCCGAGTAGTTTACTAGTGGACACATTGATAAGTCTGGCGTTCACAGTCCACCAGACGAAACTAATGGTTTTTAGCTAAAGCCAAAGTTCCATTAACTAGTGTTTCCACTGGGTAGAACCTTAAAAGGCTTTCATGAGGCTAATCTAGTGTTTTGAGTGAGAAAGTCGTCTTGGGTTTATTCTTCGACATAAAGTTCGGGCATCTCCAACCATGCTCGAACAAATATCTCAAAAAATTTGTTATGAGAAGAAATTTTACTTAAGAACATGTGTAATCTAATCATGCTTCTTATATGAACAAAAGTCAGTCCTATTATTAAAAAAATTAAAAAGCAAAAAAGAGAGAGATTAAAAAAAAAAAACAAAACAAAACAGTGGGTTCACATTGTATATACAGCGGGGCTTACTATTCAGGAGCTCCCAAAAAGCTTATAGATCAAACTAGCGAAGGAAAAATATTTGTTTGGCTCTTCATATTTAAGGAGTTTCTTGGTGATTATTTCTTGGACCCCTCCACATACTGAAGCTAAGGAACCATTAAAAACCATATATTGAAATGGTAGCCCTAAAAATCATATGGTTCATGGGAATTTCTTTTTGTCAAAATGAATACTCATATATTTTCTTTTATCAAAATGATTATATCTTTTCAAATTTTTATCAAAATAGCTTATTCCAAGTGACAAACCATTACACGTGACTTTTTGTAAATTGTAAATTAGAAAACATTTAATAGAAGGGAAAAATCAAATTAAAAAAATTGATATTTTATGACTCAAGATGATATGAACTAATCCAAAAAATGATATCTCTATCAAAAAGTGATAGGATGATATATTCTCTTATGATTGGTATGAATTATTAAATTGATTAAATTTATTTATTTTATTAGATCAATATTTTCCATAAAATAAGTTTATTTTCCCTTTTTCATTGCAAGACATCATCTTCCTCTTTTTCTTTTTTTCTTTTTAAATTAGAGGTAGACCTTTCAAAACTAGTTTGGTTTGCATAACCTGCCTCAAAAGACATCTTTCTTATGGTGCGTTTGAAAACACAATTTGAAAAGTATCTTTTATCTTTTAGATGTTTTATGCACACATTTTAAGGGTGTAATGATGATGACTGCTTTATGAAATACAGATTTTGAGGCGTTGTGTTAGAGACAAAATCAAATAATGATGATGCATTTAAATTGACATGTTTGATAACAACTTTTAGTTTCAGCTTAAAAAAAACTAAAAACTTAAAAAAAAAAAATTGTGCCAAACATCCCTTAGATTTGAAAACTTCAAGCAAATCCTACAAGCTAGAAGGGTTTTATTAGTACCACTGAGCAAACTGCTATTAAATTCCCCCATAAAGTGGATACAATGATAGAACGAGATATGAAGTTCAAACGTGTGTCAAAAAAGAATTCTCTAACATATGCAGAGAAATATATTAACAAAAATGTTATATTTAGTCATCTTTGTTGTTCCACTTGCAGCTTACACATGTTTTAATTTTTTTTATTTAAGTGTGTAATTGAATGATTTAGTATATTTTTTAATATATAATTTAGTATATTTTTTAATAGCTTACAAACATAATTAGACTTCCGTTTGGTAGCGCGTTTGGGGGCGATTCTGCTTTTTAAAAAGCGGATTCCGCCCAAACACGTAACCAAACGGGTTGGATTCCGGCGGAATCAAAAGCTGGATTCATTTTAATTTCTCTCTCGAAATCCGTGTTTTTAAAATATAAAAAAGAACGTTTTTTTGTCGGAATCGATTTTTTGAATTGAAAAGCAACTTTTTCTACCAAACATTAAATTCCTTCCAAATATTGATTCCTGAATTAAAAAAAAGCATCCCAAAAAAGTCAAAGGTCTAAAATCATCTTAAAAAGCAGCTTTATTTAAAATCTACTTTTCAATATGTGTTTCCAAACGGACCCTAAAAATGCTACAAAATAGACCAGGGTGTAGGTTTAGCCTCTGTTTGGATAAAAAATTAAGTTATTATGAGATTTATGCTATTTGTGGGTGCCAAATTTACGAACTCCCTAAAGCGGGTCAGATCATGGAAATCCCCGTACCCGACCCGGTGAGACAATGACCCAATCTACCCTAACCTAATCAAGCTTGTCCCTCTGGCCCATACCAACCCCGACGATAGCAATCCAAGTCAGTACCTATCCAGTCATATATTTCCTTGATCCCCCTGGATATATTACATTAATTGATCATTATCAACATTCAAATTCAATCAGTGATAATATATATCATAGGATCAAGTCATCATTGACTAAATCCAAGAAATCCCAATTAAATATGGGCATATATATCAACTTACAATTGACCAAATCCTGAGAGTATATCTTTGGTCTCTTCATTGATGACTGGAGAACTCTCAACCGTTCGATGGGAAGAGATCAACAAGAAACCCTAGTACCATCCAAAATCCTCTATAAATAGGGGGCAATTCCTCACAGAGAAGGTATGCACAATTATTTTTTAAAAAATTATCTTTCGGCTACCTTGATTGACTTGAGCATTGTAGGGTCTTTCGCAGGTCCACACCTCCCCGTGTCTTCGATGTTCGAGTAGTGTTCGTTGGCTGATGACGGTCAAACGAGGCGGATGAGAACAGGAGCGATCAGATCTGATAACCCGAATCTGGTAAGTTGAAAATATGCCCCTCCACTATTTTAGAATAAATAAGGATAAAATAATTTTTTGTTTTCTTATATTTTGAATTATTATAGTTGAAAATGTTATAATAAAAAATTTTGTTGTTTGAAAAAAATGTGAATAAGTTGTAGATAATGATTTATAAAAGGTGAAAAAATGATGACAGTTGATTTATAACAGATGATGACTGTTGATTTGATAGTAGACCACTGGACCCACTTATTCTTTTGCATTGAGTAATTTGGAATAATTTAATTTCAGGGGTTAGCTGGAATCCATATACCACTTTATATCAGTTAATCCTAAACCAAATGAGAGGCTTGGGTCTAGGGGTCCATTGTTTTCTAGTATTTACATTTTGGTGTTTGCGGTCCATGGTTCATTTTATAGCTTAGGAATTAGGGTTTAAGATTTACAATTGGGCAAAGCTATTCTCACCTCCTATTTTGTTTTAGGGTCCGTTTGGATATGAATTTAGGTAGATTTTGCATTTGAAAAGTTAAAAATTCTGAAACTCAGATCCAAATACATTTTCAGCGTTTAGCTTTTCAAACTACAATCTTTATTTTTAGGTCAAAAAATCTTGCGGTTGAAAATCTAATAAAACATAGCTTTTTAAAAGCTGAGTTCGAAACATAAGATTTTAAAAATTTCAGAGTTTTAACCTCACATCCAAACGCACCATTAGAGAAAAATTGATAATACTCCTTAGAAAGTTAGCTAAATCAATTTTAATCACTCTAAAATTAAAAAATTGCTTCAAGTCCCTTGAAAGTATGTATGATTAACATATTTAATCATTAGGTTAATTATTCCAATAAATACATTAAAAAAGTCCCTATAAAATGTGAAAAATCCAATTTAGTTTTTTTTATGACAAAATACCCCTATTTTTTTTTTAAAATTCTCTTACTATTCTATACTCACCAATGAAAAAGGGAAAAATTGATATAACTCCGTAGAAAGTTAAGAAAAATGGAAAAAGGTCGTTGTAAAATAAATAAATCTCATTAAAGTCAATCACTAATCTAGTTAATGTATTACCGTAATTTATCAAGTAAATATTAAAAGGATATTACAATAATTTATGATTACAGTCAACCATACTTTCCGTTAGTTTCAAGTAAATGATAGGGATTAAAATAAAATATTATCTAATAAGATAGAGATATGAGGGGATAAATCGATTTTATAGGTCTTTTACAATTCTCATAAGTTTCTAAAGAGATATTTTAATTTTTTAAAAATAATGAGTAATGACATTCTGATAATTTTTAATGTGTAATTAGGGTTAACCATATACCTCGTTAGTTAGGGTGATGGTAGCTACTAAAATAATACTCTTTTTTAATAATACATGGTCTTATGAAGATTTTTTAATTTTACAAGAATTAAAATCGATTTAGTTAAGTTTACTTAACTCTGTTTGGAAACACAGATTGAAAAATAGGTTTTGGAATAAATCTGTTTTTTAAGATGATTTTGACTTTGACTTTTATTGGGATATTTTTTTTTAACTCAAGAAATAATATTTGAAAGAAGTTGATGTTTGGCAGATAAAGTTATTTTTTAATTAAAAAAATTGATTCCGATAAAAAAACAATATTTCTGAGCTTTTTAAAACACAGATTTCGAGAAAAAAAGGAATCTAGTTTCTGATTCTGAATTAATCCACCCCCGTTTGGTTGTATGATTTAAGCATTTTAGCTTTTCAAAAAACGAAATCCGTCCCAACCGTGCAACCAAATGGAGCCTTAGAGATATATCGATTTTTCACTTTATTTTATCCTCAACCTTCTTAAACCCATCTCCTGCCATTTTGGTTTCCCATAAACCCCCCACCATATAAATTTGGGTGAATTGCCAAATACCCTTGCAGCCAACCTCTGATTTTTTTTTCTGCCCTCAGTTTTTGAAATTTTTTTTTATCTCTGCAACGAACACCTAATTTTTTTCTACCCCCATCCCTTTAATTCTCTCAGTCCCATAAAATCATAGTTTCTCTCATGTAAGTGTATATATATATTTTCTGTAACATTTGATAACACAAAATGTAACTTCTATAAATGTTATCAGTAAATGCATATTATGTCATGCAAAAATGATAATTTACAAAACACTAGTGAAATATACATTAATGCATAACATTAATATATATATAGTTTTTATATTGTCATTGAGTACACACTTGTTGATGTTTGATCTATTTGAGTGTTTGACTAATTATTGTATCTATAGTATAGTTTAAACTGCACTTTCTTCTTAATGATGTACGTATGCTAACTCGAATGTGTAACAATGGATTTGATTTCAACCAAAATGACATCAAGATGATCAGATTAAATACAACATCTTAGTTCATTAGAGTAGGGAAAGAACATCGGAATACAAATATGAATTCAAATGCTTTGATGTATTTATTGTGATAAATATTTTCAGGTATTATGCATGAACGTATGATTCTTTCTTGTTTTGCAAGTTAATATTTTTATATGACATGCATAATAATGCACTTACAGATAATATTTACAGAAATTATATTTTGTGTTCTAAAAGTTACAGAAAACATATATGCAATTACAGAAAAAACTGTAATTTTGTGGTGCTCGGAGAATTAGAGGGATAAGGGTAGAAAAAAATTGCTGCAGGGGTAAATTTTTTTTTAAAAAAACTGGGGGTAGAAAAAAAATAGGGGGTTGGTTGCAGGGGTATTTGAGCAATTCACCCTATAAATTTCCCTAAAGTGAAACCCATACCTACCACTTACCTATTGTGAAATCCAGGTCTCTCTCATCCCTCTTTTAATCCTTTCGTTTTATCTTCCCTCCCTCCCTTCGTGTGCTCCCGCCGACGCCGACCGATTCTCTGCCACCGGAGAAACCGACGCCGATCGATTCTCTGCCGCTGGACAAGAAACCCCTTGCCGCGCCGTCAAGTCGATCTCCAAAAGACAGTGATCCTCTGACGTTGGGAAGAAGAGGTAAATGTGTATTTGCTTCTTTTTTGTTAAAAATTCCTATTGAAATCGAAAGTTGTCTACTATGTGTGCAATTGTTGATGATGTATATAGTGTAAAAAAAGCTTTGTTTTTTGTTTTTTTTTATAGAAAAATGTAGGGTTTAGTTTTTTTTGAGAAAACTAGGTTTTTGGAATGTATATGAATTTTGTTTTTTTTAGAAATCTAGGGTTTTGTTTGGTTTATAAATGTAACAGTTAAAAATAAGAAAGTTCTAAAGCTGACCCGGTTCCATATCCCATAAACAAAAAATGCTTCCTTAGATTGGGAATGCTACTCCACTAGTTTACGTGGTGGCAATGCTACTGTTTTGGCACCAACATCATCACCCTAATCAACTTTGTAAAACATTATGACAATAGTTCTTCATTTTTTTTAATTTTTTTTTTTTTGATATCGGAGGGACTCCCCGTGGCTGACCTTATAATCGAGCTGGGAAAGCTACCTCCGCCTATTTGCCCCTGTCCCATGGAAAATTCAATAGTTCTTCATGTTGGCCTTTCCACATCTGAATTAGACATACACAGGATGGAGAAGTACAAACCCTATCCATCCTAATCATCAATACTATTAAAAGATATTGTTTCTTTCATATGCAAACACTATTGTTCCATCTTGATTGGAAAAATAAATTCCAAACCACATTTTTTAAACACTTTTGAGAACACAAAACAAGAACATATAGGATAACATCAACATTGATGAAGAATGGAAAAAAATGACAATAGCTATGAAAATTTCCCACACACATGCACTGCTATTGTTTTGCAATGTGATAAATATTTCACAACATGTTACTTCCATTTGACCAGACACTTGATCAGAATGAGTAGTATTTTGTATAATTCAAGGACAAATGAGGCCTTTCTAGTCTCGCTTCCTTCTTTGATATGAAATCCAAGGCTTCTGACCAAGTGAACTCAACATGAAAACCCAGGCCAATATCTACAAATACATGGCGTGCATCTGGCCTGTAAGCATGCATACACAGACAGAAAGGGCAGTATTAAAAGAAACAGAAGCATACATGGAACATACCCAATCTATAAAAAAAAAATGAAAATGTTACACTCTAAAGTCTAATCATTTTATAGTCCAAAACGCACACCACAAATGTTTTCATTTTTTTTAAAATCATATACCTAATGAGATATGCTTTTATAAAAAGTAAAGTATATACTCCAAGCCTCTAATGAAATGAGTGATATTATTTATAGAAAATGTAAAATTTTTTCAACGAGGTATATACCTCGATACATTTGAGTAGATGGGGCAAACAAGGCATATAGGATTGCATTTTGGCCTATAAAATTGACCGAGTGTAACAGAGCTCATAAAAAAATTCCTAAAATGATCAGCATCCTTATCAATGACAATAGAACAAATAGCTAATCCCTCAAGTCGACATGGAAGAAAGTGAAGAGGCAGTGATCAAAGGAAGACATACACATCAGCTTGGGCGTACACTTCAGAACCTAGATTGACGAGAGAGCGGAGTGACGTCACACCATTACTCTCAAGATTTTCTATATTTCTCTGAAGGTCTGAACTGGAGTCAGTCAAAGGTTTTTTAATCCATTAAAAACCATAAGAAAAGCATCCATCATGAAATAAAGAATAAAAGGGTTTCAGGAAATATGATTGAATCCCTAGAAAAGAAGGATACAAAATCTTCTGCTGCTCAAACACCTTGTCCCTGAAATAAATAAGTGCATGTAAGGGTAGTGGTGGAGACTAAAGAATGAACCCCAACCCACGGAAAAAAGGGATTTAGAGATGAAAGAAAGAACCTTTGAGATATGGCGCGAACAAGGTCGGGTTTAAGGCGGCAGTCGACGAATTCCTCATATTTCTTCACCTTCTTCTACCGGAGGAAGAGCAAATCGTCGTCCTCCATAATATTTCCCCTCTTATAATTGTTGAGTTCGCTTTATAGATCTCCTTTTTCTTTCCTGCCGGAGACGGTGGTCGATGAACTCCTAGTATTTCTTCACCTCACCTGAAACCTGAATCCAAAATCGATTTTATAGGTCTTTTCCAATTCTCATAAGTTTCTAAGTTTATATTTCAATTGTTTTTAAATAATGGATGATGACATTCTGATAATTTTATAGGTCTTTTCCAATTCTCATAAGTTTCTAAGGAGATATTTCAATTTTTTAAAAATAATGGGTGATGACATTCTGATAATTTTTATAGGTCTTTTCCAATTCTCATAAGTTTCTAAGGAGATATTTCAATTTTTTAAAAATAATGGGTGATGACATTTTGTTAATTTTTTTAGGTCTTTTCCAATTCTCATAATTTTCTAAGGAGATATTTAAATTTTTAAAAATAATGGGTGATGACATTCTGAGCAGTCAACCCAAAAGCTTTCAAGTGACGAAGGGTCCGTCAAATTCACATGTTCCTGGTCAATCTGAAGGATATATTTTGACACGCATTTGGTCGAAAATTACAAGCAAAGGTCAACCAATGCGTAGTCGAATGGTTCGCCTGGGTTTTACATTTGTTTTGATGGATGACTAAGACAATGTAGATTTTCATAGCTAATTATGACTGAACTGGGCTGTATATTTCGTCTTATAGTCTGTCGAATCATATTAAAGGATACTTGTGTTTCTTAAATTTATTTCAGTAGAGATTTAGGTGGTGGGAAATGTTGATTGATTTGTGATGGGGTAGTGGGAAACGTTGGGTAGTGGGATTGATGATTCAATTATTTAGAATGGTGGGAAGTGTTAGGGTAGTGGGATTAATGGACTTAAAAAAAAAATAGAAATTGGGTTTTTGGTAATTTGGGGTTGCGGGTAAAATAAGTATGGAGGTGGGAATAGCTTTGCCCTTTACAATTTTGGATTTTGGATTCAGGTTTCAGGTGAGGTGAAGAAATACTAGGAGTTCATCGACCGCAGGAAAGAAAAAAGAGATCTATAAAGCAAACTCAACAATTATAAGAGAGGAAATATTATGGAGGACGACGATTTGCTCTTCCTTCGGCAGGAGAAGGTGAAGAAATATGAGGAATTCGTCGACCGCCGCCTTAAACCCGACCTTGTTCACGCCATATCTCAAAGGTTCTTTCTTGCATCTCTAAATCTTTTTTTTTCCGTGGGTTGGGGTTCACTCTTTAGTCTCCATCACTACCCTTACATGCGCTTATTTATTACAGGGACAAGGTGTTTGAGCAGCAGAAGATTTTGTATCCTTCTTTTTTAGGGATTCAATAATATTTCCTGAAACCTTTTATTCTTTATTTCATGATGGATGCTTTTCTTATGGTATTTTAATGGATTAGAAAACCCTTGATTGACTCCAGTTCAGACCTTCAGAGAAATATAGAAAATCTTGAGAGGAATGGTGTGACGTCACTCCACTCTCTCGTCAATCTAGGTTCTGAAGTGTACGTCCAAGCTGATGTGTATGTCTTCCTTTGATCACTACCTCTTCACTTTCTTCCATGTCGACTTGAGGGGTTGGCTATTTGTTCTATTGTCATTGATAAGGATGCTGATCATTTTAGGAATTTTTTTATGAGCTCTGTTACATTCGGTCATTTTTATAGGCCAAAATGCAATCCTATATACCTTGTTTGCTCCATCTACTCAATGTATCGAGGTATATACCTCGTTGGAAATTTTTCACATTTTCTATAAATAATATCACTCATTTCATTAGAGGCTTAGAGTGTATACTTTACTTTTTATAAAAGCATATCTCATTAGGTATATGATTTAAAAAAAAATGAAAACATTTGTGGTGTGCGTTTTGGACTGTAAAATGATAAGTGTAGCATTTTCATTTTTTTTTATAGATTGGGTATGTTCTATGTATGCTTCTGTTTCTTTTAATACTGCCCTTTCTGTCTGTGTATGCATGCTTACAGGCCAGATGCACGCCATGTATTTGTAGATATTGGCCTGGGTTTTCATGTTGAGTTCACTTGGTTAGAAGCCTTGGATTTCATATCAAATAAGGAAGCGAGACTAGAAAGGTATTATGAGGCCTCATTTGTCTTTGAATTATACAAAATACTACTGATTCTGATCAAGTGTCTGGTCAAATGGAAGTAACATGTTGCAAAATCTTTATCACATTGCAAAACAATAGCAGTGCATGTGTGTGGGAAATTTCAATAGCTATTGTCATTTTAATTCCATTTTTCATCAATGTTGATGTTATCCTATATGTTCTTGTTTTGTGTTCTCTCAAGTGTTTAAAAAATGTTGTTTGGATTTCATTTTTCCAATCAAGATGGAACAGTAGTGTTTGCATATGAAAGAAACAATATCTTTTAATAGTATTGATGATTAGGATGGATAGGGTTTGTACTTCTCCATCCTGTGTATGTCTAATTCAGATGTGGAAAGGTCAACATGAAGAACTATTGTCATAATGTTTTACAAAGTTGATTAGGGTGATGATGTTGGTGCCAAACAGTGGCATTGCCACCACGTGAACTAGTGGAGTAGCATTCCCAATCTAAGGAAGCATTTTTTGTTTATGGGATATGGAACCGGGTCAGCTTTATAACTTTCTTGATTCTCTGACTCCAGTTGTATGTATTGTTATGATTGAATCACTGTAATAATGCCTCCTCTTTTCTTCATATGCACTATTATAAGCAGCTATCTTTGCGACGCATGATCCTGGTCTCCTAGTTTGTGTTCAAATATGTGGGCTGTATGAATTGTGGGGAGGGAGGGATTGTAGTATAGCTGTCTGGCTTCTTTCTTATGCTTTGGACAGAATTTTGAGGATATTCTACTGGATTTATTGAGCCTCATCTTTTAGCTATTATGTGTAGCTCATGGAACTGGTTTTGTGAAACATGACCAAACTGACTTTGGCTTTATTGTCATTTGACAGTCAGGCAGAGGAGTACACACGTACGATTGCTAGTATCAAAGCCCAAATCAAATTGGTATGTGTTTCAATTTGCAGGAATTTTTTGGACAGCAGAGCACTAAACTAGCAATTGCAGACTCAAAATGATGACAGACATGTCGGCTCTATTGAGTTTATTCTCATCCATCGTTGAGTTGCTCATTTATACCCCCTGCCATGGAGAGAGCACATATGAGTTGCCCCTCGTTTCATTTTTCTGGCAATCATGCGTTTTGGATGTCTTCCCATGTCTCCTTGATGTATCCATGTAATCAGATAATGACCTCCCAACTACATTTACAGGTTTGTGCGGGTATTCAAGAGTTGCTCCAGATCCCAGCAGAGTGACCTCCCTTTTTGCCCTTCTCATGTGGGGTTTCTGTTTGTGCTCGTACCTCTAGTTGATGGTGAATTTCTCAATGTACTGTGGTAAGTTCACTTCAGTCATGACAAGGTCTAGAGCTTTAACATTTTACTGTGGTTTTCTTGTCACGAGAGGCTTACAGTATGTTGTTTTACTAAATGCTGGTGTATTTGAATAGTGGATTGATATGCCCCTATTCAGAAACTACTTTGATCATGTTTGTTGTAGCTTAAATTTATAGATTATAGATTATAATTTATAGATTATAGATTATAACTTTACTGATAAGTAGCTATTGAAAAACAAAGAATAAACAGTTATGAATGTTTGTTAGAATAAGTCGTAAAACGGTTTTTTGCTGTGTAATTGTTAAAAATATCAATTCCAAATGTATAAGTTTTAAATTTTTTTTATTATAAAAGAACGTGGTTTTACTTATAAAATGATGATGACCCATTCATCCTCCATTAACATTATTTAATATGTAAAAACGTTAAAGAAATTTTGGATTCCATTAATTAAAAAATTAGAACTTGAAAAAAATAGAATTTGAGAGAAAAAAACATAAAACTTGATTTCTATTAATAAAAAACACAACTAAAATATTCAAGTTATAATTTCAATTTTATCCAAAAAAAATTACAATTTAAAGTTTTATTCTTACATGAAAGATGGAATGAATATGTAGAGGAGATGAAAAAACTTGTATTTAATAAATAAAGTGAAGGGTAGTAATGTCCAATAATTTTTTTAAAAAAATAATTCATAATTTATAATATGAAAAACACTCATAACCTAGTTTTGAGATCATGTCTTTTAAAAGTTGTTTTTAGCTTAAATAAATTTAAATAAATTTAAATAAACACGTAACAATTATATATTTTAAATTAAAAGCTATAATTTATAGCTTACAAGTTTTAACATAGATGTACATGTACATTTGAACACTCTATAGCCCTGCCTTAAGTACGCCCAATTTTATATATCATTTTCTTCTCAATGATGCTTCTTTTCCAATTTAGTTTGGGTTTGTTAGTCTAAAATATGTCATTTGTTGTCACACACTTGGAAGAGAAGTTCTCATTGATATGGCTTATCTTGTTATATTTGCTTGCTCTGTTCATTTATAACCAATGCATATGTAGATTGCAATAAAAGGAATAAGAAAGAAAGATGCAAGAGCTTACATAAATATATCCTTTGCAGAACATGTATGCATGGTACTTGAGCGGGCAATAAGTAAATATGTGGACCTGGCTTCTTATAATGTCTGGTATGTTATAGAGAGCCCTCTATGCCTCCAAAAGATAATATTAAAATTTCTTGTTATGTGGTTGACTATAGATAAATTGTGGATAAAATTTTTAAAAATGATTTGACATGTAGGCCTTTTATTTTATAAAAGATGATGATACATGACTTGACATGTGAGGTTTCTTTATCAATGGAATAGATTAAGTGGAATAACATAATTCTAGAGGAATTTGAAATATCAATATCAACGTATTCTCAATTATGATGGTATAGTTATATTCACTTATTTCTTGCAAACAAATAAAATTATGGGTTTATTCACCCCTATTTCTCTCTCCATTTCACTACCCAAACAGGAGCTTAGGAAATACATTCATCCCTGTTTGCAAACCTCAAATCTTGATCCAGAGTGAGGAAAAAATAATAGTGATCCCCACGACCCGTGATGAAAAAGAAAATCGTGAAACCCTAGGGTTTTTTTGTGGCTCTGATACCAAGATGAAATAAATGAAATAATATTGTATTGAGTAATGGAGGTCGAAAGATCTCTTATATATGATACAAGATGTACAAATAAACTATTTTGGGATAGATAACTATTTCAGTATATGTAAATAATAAGTCTTCTTTGTTTGGTTGTGTTTTTATCATTGAAAAATATAATAATTAATTTTGGTTGATAATAAATAAGTTGTGTATAAAAAGTGAATAAAATATTAATATAGATTTATAAAAGATAAAAATTTGATTTGACACGTGGGTCTCTGATTGATAAAGGTAATGTCAGATGATTTGATATGTGGATCTTTTTTATATCAGTGGAATAAATTGACTGAAATAACACAATTTCAAGTGGACCTAAAATATTAATACTAGTTTATTCTCATCTATTCTGATATAATTATACCCTCTTATTCATTGCAAACAAACAATTTTTTATTCTTATTCTCGTCTATTCCTCCCTGTTCTCCCATCCAGGGTAGAATTTTAATTTGTCAGCTCAAAATAATTTGTTTTCGTACGTCATTCATTTACAAACACAAATCATATTTTTTAAGGGAGAAATCCATATAACCCCCTGAAAATATATGGAAATCCATATAATGCGTTTGGTTGCGCGATTGCGCTGCGATTGCGATTACAGGAAGCTGCGTTTGCAATCGCGCAACCAAACAGTTTTGTAATCGCAGTTTTAAACCCAGCGATTGCAGGCAAATAGTGCCCAAAAGCTGCGATTTCAAAAAGCTGAGAAAGTGAGTTTCCTGCAGAATCAGGTTTGCAATCGCAGATTCCTGCAGAATCAATTTTGCAATCGCGCAACCAAACACACCCATCTAAATAACCCCGTAAACATGTACAAAATGTAAAATCAGCCCCCCTGAGTTAAATTAACCCTAACAGAATAGAATATTCACGGAATATTCTGTGATCCAGATGTTTGAATTTCAAAAAAATGCTAATAAGTCCCTGCATTTATGTAAAAAAACAAATACCCCTCTGTCAATTACATTCAAACCCTTCCCTTTTAAATCCTTCTGCTTCTTCTTCTTCTTCTTCTTCTTCGTTGCTCCCCAAAATGACCGCTCCTCCATCAATGGCTCAATCACACCCTCCACCACCTCTGGTCCTCCCCTCCCTCGGTGCGGAGCACACCAGCAGTCTTTCCTCGACGTTTCTTATTGCCAAATTATGGGCTCTTATCCTTGATCGAAGTAAGTTGATCGATAAATGCATCATGTTTAGTTTTCGCAATTGCGCCTCCCTCTCCCCCTGCTCTTCTGTCCTCTTCAACCTTCTCATGCGCCACCAAAATGTCGAGGGAGACCTCTCTATCATGGTCGGCGCCGCTCGCATCCTCTCCTACCTAAATCTCACCGACCCAATCCCTGAAACCCTCAATTGCGCGCGTGCTCCTCCCCCTCCTCTGCGCGGGCTCCCCCGACTCCCGCATCGACTCCCTCACAAGCTCCTCCCCCGACGCCCGCCTTTCCCTTGCCTCCTCCGACTACGGTGTCCTTCTCGAGCTCCTTCGCATGCTTGCCGAAACCCACACTCCCACCACCATTGATGCTATGCTCGCGTGCCTCATCACACTCTTCGTGCCACGATGTCCGCGCGAGCAGGTCTGATGCAGAACGGGTGGCGGACGCGTTTCGGGGGCGATGAACCCGAAAGGGGTCCATTTGAAGATTTTCAACTATTTACAGAAAAACCGGCTAGTAGAAATAAATGACGCCCTGAACTCGGAATTGGCTGAAATTTTTACTGGAGGTAGATGTCGAGGAGATCTTCAAGAGTTTTCGCTACGCCACAACACGTCCGTATTTTTCCATTTTTCCCATTTTTCGGCCCTCAAAATGGCATTTTTGCTATTTTTAGTAACTTTTTAGATTTAGCATATCTCCTTCATAATAATTCGGATTTGACCGAAATCAAATCCCCGATCTTTTTAGATCCCCTAGAGTTAGTTATAACAACTTTCGTTTTTGCTATTTTTAGTAAGTTTTTCCCTATTATAAAATGGAGGCTTGTAATCTAGGGTTTTCAACTTTTATTAATATATTTCTGAGTTTTAGTATTATCTGTGAGAATTGTGGTTTGTTGAAGGATCTCAACGCTTGTTGGATCTTTATTTTAGTTTTTCGCTGCGTTAGTTGGTATCAGAGCGAGGATTTGCCTTGCTGTGATGGCAAATAATGGAGGGAGAGACAACCAATCTAATGACGCTGGTCGTGGATTGGAGGATCTGTGGAAGGCGGTCGAGGAACAACGTGATCAGATGCGGAACAACGAGATCAGATGCGAGAACAACTGCAGGAGATCCGCACAATGATCGCTGGCATGAACCTCAACGCCAATAACACACGTCCTGAAGGTGATAGGAGACGCGCCGAGGGAGTCCCAAGGCCGACCTATTGCTCAGAACACCGTTCGACGTTCCATTCGTTGTCAACCTGATGATGAGGAAGACTCGGAGGATGAAGGTGAATTTCAAATATATCAGCCGAGAGGGCGGCGTATGGAGTACAACGATTACTGATTGAAAGCGGATATTCCGTATTTCAATGGTAATATGCAGATCGAGGATTTTCTCGATTGGATCTCGGAGGTCGAAAGATTCTTTGAGATGATGGAGGTTTTCGAAGAAAAGATGGTCAAATTGGTGGCTTTTCGATTGAAGAGCGGAGCCGCCGTTTGGTGGGATCAACTCCAGAAGACTCGGTAGCGACAAGGGAAGACACTTATTCGTTCATGGAGGCGAATGAAACAACTTCTGATGGATCGATTTCTTCCACCCGATTATGAATAATACCTATTCCAACTATATCAGAACTGTCGCCAAGGTAATCGATCGGTATTTGATTATACTGCTGAGTTTTTGAGGCTTTCAGAAGAAATAACATCGCAGAAACCGATGGACAACGGGTGGCCCGATACCTCAATGGGTTGAAGCCTTGGATTCGAGATCGGATTGGCTTACACGTGGTGTGGACCATCGAAGAAGCTAACAACATGGCGTTGAAGGCAGAACTCATGGACCAGAAACCCGGGAGTTCTTCAAACTTTCGCAGAAGCAACCCAGATTCTATTCCTTCCTCTGACAAAGGAAAAGGTCTGGCATCTCAAACTCCATTCAATCAGACGAGAGCTCAAGGAATACCATCCAAGGGAGCAGACAACGGACCAGGTGGTGTCAATCAAACACTGCCCAACAAATCGTACTGCACCAAGGAATCCAAACCCCTATGCTAAGCCTGTACCAGGCAATTGTTATCGGTGTGGAAAGCCAGGACATCGTTCTAACGTATGCCCAGAACGCAAGACCGTGAATCTAGTAGAAGGGGACGACAATGATGATATGGGAGATGAAGAATTTGATGAAGATTTCACATATGAGGGTGCTGAGTTCGCGGAGGAGGACGGAGATCGAGTAAGCCTTGTCGTACAACGATTGTTGTATTCTCCGAAACGCGAAGACTCAAATCAACGGCACACTATTTTCAGATCTTGTTGTTCCATCAATAAGAAAGTCTGCGATTTGATCGTAGATAGTGGAAGCTGTGAGAATTTTGTGGCAAAGAAACTGGTGGATCACATGAAGTTACCAACAGAGAAGCATCATACACCTTATTCTATAGGCTGGATCAAGAAAGGACCGACGGTGAAGGTAACATAAATTTGTAGAGTTCCTATTTCAATTGGCAAATATTATCAAGATGAAGTGCTTTGCGATGTGGTGGACATGGATGCTAGCCATGTGTTGTTGGGGAGGCCCTGGCAATATGATGTTGACATCACATATAGAGGACGAGACAACACCTATATGTTCTTCTGGAAGTCACATAAAATTGCGATGGCCCCCACTGGACTCCAACCAACCAGCAAAGGTCACAAAGTCGATGGTCGATCACTATTAACATTCACCGATTCTGAAGCAGAGTTCATGAAAGATGCAAAGGAAGCAAAGGGAGTCTATTGTATGGTTGTTAGATCTCTTGTTGTGGAGGGGCGAGAAGAAATTCCAGTGGTGATAGCCCCTAGCATTAAGTCAGTACTAGAAGATTTCAGAGAACTTGTTTCCGAAGAGTTGCCTGACAAGCTACCACCGTTGAGAGATATTCAACATCACATAGATCTTATTCCTGGAGCAAGTTTGCCTAATCTGCCCCATTATCGGATGAGTCCGAAAGAGTGTGAGATTTTGAGAGAACAAATAGAAGGCCTGTTACAAAAGGGGTTCATTCGTGAAAGCATGAGTCCTTGTGCCGCTCCTACCCTGCTGGTTCCTAAGAAAGATGGAAGTTGGCGCATGTACGTGGACAGTAGAGCAATCAACAGAATCACCGTCAAGTACCGATTTTCTATTCCCCGTTTAGACGACATGCTGGATATGTTGGAGGGCTCAAAGTTATTTACGAAGATCGATTTACGTAGCGGGTACCACCAGATTCGGATCCGACCTGGAGACGAGTGGAAGACGGCGTTCAAAAGCAAAGACGGATTGTACGAGTGGTTAGTTATGCCCTTCGGTCTGTCTAATGCACCTAGCACCTTCATGCGTGTGATGAATCAGGTATTACGACCTTTTGTGGGTAAATTTGTTGTGGTATACTTTGACGATATACTCATATACAGTCGAGCTGAGGAAGAACACCTAGGTCATGTGCGACAGGTTTTTAATTGTTTTGTGAGAAAATCAACTATTTATTAACCTGAAGAAGTGCAGTTTTATGACTAGCAGCCTATTATTTCTGGGATATATAGTCTGTGCTGAAGGAATTCATGTAGATGAAGAGAAGGTGCGAGCAATTAGAGAGTGGCCTACACCTAAGACCGTTGGAGATGTTCGGAGTTTCCATGGTCTAGCCACTTTCTATCATCGATTTGTTCGGGATTTCAGTACCATTATGGCGCCAATTACGGAGTGCATGAAGAAAGGAAAATTTCTATGGGGTGAAGCCGCAGAAAGGAGTTTTGCATTAATCAAGGAGAAATTATGCACCGCACCTGTTCTTGCTCTGTCCAGTTTTGAAAAGATCTTTGAGGTGGAGTGCGATGCTAGCGGAGTTGGCATAGGAGCTGTTCTTTCACAAGAGAAGAGGCTGGTTGCATTCTTTAGCGAAAAGTTGAGCGATGCACGACAGAAATGGAGTACTTATGATTAAGAGTTTTATGCCGTGGTGCGTGCCTTGAAGCAATGGGAGCATTATTTGATTCAGCGAGAGTTCGTGCTATATTCTGATCATCAAGCCTTAAAATTTCTGAACAACCAGAAACACATGGACAAAATACACATCAGGTGGTCTACTTTTCTTCAAAAATTTCCTTTTGTTATTCATCATAAATCTGGTGCTACTAATCGAGTTGCTGATGCATTGAGTCGTCGAGCCAACTTGTTGATAACGATATCCCATGAGATTGTGGGATTCGAGAGCTTGAAAGATTTATATGCTGAAGATGATGACTTCAAGGACATTTGGGCTAAATGCGAACAGAACCAAGCCGTTAGTGATTTTCACATCACTGACGGATATCTATTTCGAGGAAATCATTTGTGCATCCCAAGATCTTCTCTGAGGGAGAAATTGATTCGCGATTTACATGGTGGCGGCTTGAGCGGACATTTGGGCCGAGACAAGACCATTACCAGTCTAGAAGAGAGGTATTTCTGGCCAAAACTGAAGAAAGATGTCGGGATCGTCGTTAAGAAGTGTTATATCTGTCAAACCTCGAAAGGTCAGTCCCAAAATACTGGTCTTTACATGCCTTTACCTATTCCTAATGGTGTTTGGGAAGACTTGTCTATGGATTTTGTGTTGGGTCTTCCTCGTACCCAAAGAGGCGTAGATTCTGTGTTCGTGGTAGTCGACAGGTTCTCGAAGATGGCTCATTTCATCCCATGTCGTAAGACGTCAGACGCCTCATATTGCACGATTATTCTTCCGTGAGATAGTTCGTTTACATGGAGTTCCTCAATCCATCACTTCTGATCGTGATACGAAGTTTTTAGTCATTTTTGGGTGACATTGTGGAAGATGTTCGATACTTCATTGAACCGTAGCAGCACTGCGCATCCCCAAACTGATGGCCAGACGGAGGTAACAAACAGAACCTTGGGGAACATGATTCGTAGCATTTGTGGGGACAAACCGATTCAGTGGGGTCACGCACTACCTAGGCGGAGTTTGCATACAACAGTGCTGTTCATCGTTCGACAGGAAAATCTCCTTTTGCACTAGTATATATTTCTGTCCCAAAACATGCTGTGGACTTAGTACGTCTACCTAAGGGTCCCGGTATGAGTGTTGCAGCGGAGGCTATGGCAGAACAAGCTCATGCCATGCAAGAAGAAGTAAAACAAAAGCTCGAGCAATCCAATGCGAAGTACAAAGCGGCCGCTGACAAGCATCGACGCTCCAAATTATTCGAGGAAGGCGATTTTGTCATGGTTTTCTTACGCAAAGAGAGGTTTCCAGTGGGAAGCTATAACAAACTGAAGCCTAAGAAGTACGGCCCATACAAGGTTTTGAAGAAGATCAATGATAATGCATATGTCATTGAATTGCCAACAGACATGGGGATTTCTCGGACTTTCAATGTGGCAGATTTATATGAGTATCATGCAGAAGAACCTCTCTATTCAGATGATAACTCGGGGTCGAGTTCTTTCGAAGTGGAAGGGACTGATGCAGAACGGGTGGCGGACGCGTTTCGGGGGCGATGAACCCGAAAGGGGTCCATTTGAAGATTTTCAACTATTTACAGAAAAACCGGCTAGTAGAAATAAATGACGCCCCGAACTCGGAATTGGCTGAAATTTTTACTGGAGGTAGATGTCGAGGAGATCTTCAAGAGTTGTCGCTACGCCACAACACGTCCGTATTTTTCCATTTTTCCCATTTTTCGGCCCTCAAAATGGCATTTTTGCTATTTTTAGTAACTTTTTAGATTTAGCATATCTCCTTATTAATAATTCGGATTTGACCGAAATCAAATCACACGATCTTCTAAGATCCCCTAGAGTTAGTTATAACAAACTTTCGTTTTTGCTATTTTTAGTAAGTTTTTCCCTATTATAAAAGGGAGGCTTGTAATCTAGGGTTTTCAACTTTTATTAATATATTTCTGAGTTTTAGTATTATCTGTGAGAATTGTGGTTTGTTGAAGGATCTCAACGCTTGTTGGATCTTTATTTTAGTTTTTCACTGCGTTAAGGTCTTGCCACTCGGGTTGGTGCCCGTGCTTACACGGATTTTGGCGACGGTGGAGGAGGTCATGTCGAGGGTGACGGTGGAGATGTTGGCTGATCTGGTTAGTGATGGATTGAGGGGCATTATTATATTTTTACACAGTTAAATTCAGGTTAAAGACGTGTTAACTTAGCTGACAGAAGGGGTTTTTATATTTTGTATCTGTTTATAGGGGGTTATTTGGATTTAGGGATAATGCATGGAGTTATATGGATTTTGATATGTAAGGGGGTTATATGGATTTCTCCCATTTTTAGGGAAATATCAAAGGGACATTCATTAGGAGAAAAAACCCCGGATGTACATGAAGCCATATATGTTGGGAAGATATTGATCGAATAAAGCTAATTTTATTTGGCATTGAAAATTATATATATATATATATATATATATATATATATAGAGAGAGAGAGAGAGAGAGAGTCGTGATATTATACGGTCGTGCGGTCGTGCGGTCGCGATTCACGGGTCGTCGATCACGGGTCCATCGCATCGGACGGTCGGGTGCGATTCACGTCGACCGTTGGATGCGATGGACCCGCGATCGGATGACGCACGTCGAATCCGCACGACCGCACCGACCGCATATTATCGGAAATATATATATATATATATATATATATATATATATATATATATATATATATATATATATACACACACACACACACACACACATACATGCATACATACATATATACATGTGTACATACATATTTACACGCATATATACACACACATATACATATTTATCTATATATCTGAAACATCAATTCCTTGATGGTGCGCTCTATATATTTTTATTGTGCAAATTTAGCAAGAAATTTTGAATAATATATAGTTTTTAACTTTAGCATGGATGGAAATCTAAATAATCAAGTTGCAAAAGTAGAGATGCGAAAATTGACTATCCGGATTTGGGTCCCAAGATCCGTTGGCTCCACTCTTCCTTGTCTCTTCCTTGGTATGGCTGGCTTCCATTTCTCCCGGATGTGAGGAGGATTATTATTTTTTGGACTGTACTTTGAGATATTTCTCTAGGCTGCCTACGTACCCCTACCCCTGTTATTTGCCTCTGGGGATCATGTCATATGTAGTTCCCTTTTATAGTGTTTGTTTTAGGATTTGGAGATCACATGCTTATGGATTAGATGAGATCATGGACATCAATCTCATTCTATTGAGATTTATTTTATCCATATCTTATATTTGCCAAGATTCAAGGGTTGATTTATTCATTGATCCCATCCTCAGGACTAACCTAGGCAATTTAGTGGATTAGGATTATGATGGATCTAGATTTGCTGGATTGTCATATCCTATGAGGTCAACAAATTTGATTGGATTGGGGGTTTTGGCCGGTTGACGGGCCAGATCCACTGTGGTAGATGATCCGGGTCATGGGCCGCTCTTAAATGGATCACGGGCTGGCCTTAAAACGGATCGTGGACCGCCGTTACGTGGAGCTTGACGGGTGGGTCTTATTTTTGGGCCCTACAAAAGTAAATTTGTTTAGTATTATGACTTTTATGTATAAAATATATATATTTTCTTAATGAATAGTAAACAAAACAAATCATTTTATGCTTAGAAACTTAAATAACTTCCTTTTTTTGTGGCATGAAAAGTATGTGATCCAGGGGAAAAAAAAAACGATTTTTTTATGAGGGAGAATATGTAAATAGAGAAAGTAAATTTATTTGAGTTTGGGTATCACTTTTAAGAGATTCTCCAATGAGATATTTCATTTGAAATGATTCAACTCTATTTTAAAGGAGCAATTCCATTTTGGAGGACCACGTGAAATGTTACACTAACCGAACACTATCTCCATCTTCATTTTTTTTAATATAATATTTTTCTACTTAAATTTAAGAGAAAATGACAAAAAAAATACCTAAATCAACCACTTTTTAAAAATATACCTAAAAAAGTCTTATTTTATAATTTTGAAAAACAAAAAGATTAATATGCTTTTATGCAATTAAATTCTTAATACATTCCATATATTTTAACTTTGTTAAAATATTTTATTATCTTAATTTTATTAATATATTTTACACATTTTCTTATTGTAAATTCTTTGTGATTAAGTGAATTTTGTGAAATATGTATCAATATAAATTGAGTTTTTGATGATGAACTCCATTAAATATTGATGTTTTTTTTAAAAAATGGATATGTACTAATGATATGATAAAAATATGTAAATAGCCAAAAAATAAAAAATGTGAATAAAGATTTATAGTACTAAAATATCATCTGCTGCATTGAGGCACAATACAGATTTAAATTACATATTATGGTCATACATAATGAAAAATGATAAAAAATATTATGTAAGATACATATAAGAAACACACAGTATGATATATAATAACAAAACCTATAAGAGGATTGATTTTCATCATGTATAGAGAGATTGTTGTTTTGTTATAAAAATAGATTTTTAATGTGGAATAAAGAAGGATATTAAAGATTTAATTACATAAGGGTTGATTAATCTTTTGTGTTTCCAAAACGGTGAAATGAGATTTTTTTTATGTATAATTTTTAAAAATGGCTGATTCGTGTATTTCAAACTCTAATGAGATTTTTTGATCATTTTCCCTAAATTAAATTTAATCTAACATTTTCTTCCATAAAAATAAATTAAATTTAATATAATATTAATTGAATCAAATCAATACTAACTACAAATATATAAATGTTAACTAATTATATTTTAAAATGATTAAATATAGAGTAAATGTAATCAATATTAGTCTCATTTTAAACGAGTCTAATGATAGGATAAAATTTATGCAACAAAAGTTATATATGGAAATAGACTTCAGCTTGCGGAATACACCAATAAGGGATGTTTTGATATTTTCGTAATTGTCTTCTCTTGATTTTTTATAAACTGATAATTTATAATCAGATAAAACTTTATGTGGGTTGTATTTAGCCTACCATTTTGTATATATATCCCTCTTAATATGAGGAAAAAACATTTTCTCTACTTGGAAAATCCTGGTATTTGGAAGATCACCACCCCATGATCCTTATCCTCCAAAGAGAGAAGAGGAAAGGGTATGTTAGACATTTCATATGTTGAGTTAAGATTAACTGTTGTAGGTTGAGTTTGGGTTAGTTGCAGGGGTGTATTTGGGTTTTTTGAGTTTCTAGGGACTTATCTGTCTATCATAACTTTCATGAGATTTTTTATGTTTAGAGGGACGCAGATGTTTTAACCCTTTAAAATATGGTTGGAGATGTTTTTTTTTTTTTTAAGAAACAGTAGGCAGCAAATTGTACCCTTTAAAATATGGTTGGAGATGTTGCAATAAAAATTCGTAAAAAATTATTTACTAAAAAATAAAAAACAAAAAATGTGAATAAGTATATCAGTGGAATAAATAATTTTTTATTTAGTTGTGTTTTTAATTATTTTTACTGTGAAATGTAATAATAAAGTTTTATTGTTTGGTTGAACTGGATAAATTGTACATAAAATGTAAATAAGTATTTATAAAAGGTGAAAAAATTATTTGACTTGTAGGCCCTCTAATTTATAAAAGGTGATGAGGGTTGTTTTGATGCATAAGCTCCTTTATACCAGTGAAATAGACGAAGGTGGAGTAACACAATTGCAGGGAGACATGAAATACAATTATGAGTTTATTCCCACCTATTTTGGTATTGCAATACCCATCTATTCTATCCATCAAAACAACTTTTTAAGCGTATTCTTCCCCTATTCCTTCCTAGTCTCCCCCTGTTCCACTATCCAAACGGTACAGTAATATATTTAGGGTGTCTGTACCACATGAAAAGTGAGGGAAAATGAGGGAAAATAAAAACTTTCTCTTTGATTACTAAAAAGCATGGTGTTTGTCAGTTTGTGTCAAATAAAAAGAGAGAAAATTTTCACACACTTTTCCTTTGCTTTTTTGTTTTTTTTTAAGATTTGGAGAAAAAATTTTCCTCACCCTAGAGAAGGGAAAGTGAGGAAATACGTGAATTTCTTTTACACTAATAAAAACAATATGATAAACATTATGTAATCTTTTTTTTTCTATTAATTTAGATTTGATTTATTGAATGATTTTAGATTTTTTTGTTTGTTTGTTGAATAGGTTTAGTTTTTGTTTGTTTGTTTGTATTTTATTTTTGCTTAACCTATCTAGATTGATATCTTAGATCTATTTGTGTAATTTATGTTTTTTATTTGTTGAATAGACAATTCTAGTCTTCCTTAACGCATGATGTGCGTCAAAATAAAAATAATATTAATAAAACATATAATATTTTACACATTTTTTAAAAAAAATAGTGAAATAATAGTAATAAAACTCATTTAACACAATCTAAAATGCATGTTATTTTCAATGCGTGAATAGTAAGTCACATGACATATTCACAATCTTATGGGCCCGTTTGGATAGAGGCATAAGCTATTATGGGATTTATATCTATTCCAGGAATTGTTGACTTTATCAATGGAATAAGAGATTTTGTGTTTGGTTGTGTTTTCAGTTATTCTCATTGGGAAACGTAATAATAAAGGTTGGAGTGTTTGGTTGAAGAAGAATAAGATGTAAAAAGTTGATTTAATATGTGGGCCCCATTGATGTATAAGAGGTGATGACAGATGATTTGATGTGATAATATGTGATTTGATAGGTGAGTCCCTTTATTCCAGTGGAGGAATAACACAATTCCATGGGTGGACTTGGAATACAAATGCCAGCTTATTCTCTCTTTATTCCGCATAGCTATACCCCCTTATTCTATCTACCCAAACACCTATTTTACCTATTCCTCCCCTATTCCACCCCTATTTCACCCTTATTCCGCTACCCAAACGCCCCCTATATGTTATAAACGTCCACATTGATCTAAATATATCCCCACCTCTCATAAAATTTATCATATAAAATCATACATCAATGCATCATTGTCCTTTACCCTTGAATCTCATTTCATGAAATACGAATAACTATAAAAACTTATTTGTTTTAGAAAATGTATAATAGATATTAATGTGTAATCTTATATGTAAAATATGATATTAAGGGGTAATGTCTATTATAATGATACCATAAATTATATTGTTTTATTTTCAAAATTTTTAATTAATTTGTTAAAATGTTAATTAAAACCATATATTTATACAAATTTATTTTTGAAATTAAAAATTTGTGAAATTCAATAAGATAGATTTGATAAATATATCATATTATCTTTTAAATTTATTAACATTTATTTTTTTTCATTCTTACCTTTATCCAAAAATAAAGTAATTAAGGGTAAATTTGGAAATGAAAATGTTATCAAGAAACAAAGTTGAAAACTAAAACACTTCAGATTAATATATAGATAGATGTTTTATTTTTTATCATTTTCTATCACTTTCCATGATAACACAAACAATCTTTTTTATTTTTCTGTCATTTTTTATCACGGGCACAAATAACAATTTTTATTTTTCATTAATTTTCATCACATGCAGAAAGAATCATATTTATTTTCCATCACTTTTCCTTAATTTTGCATTTAAGGTTGTGCTAAAACACACCCCTTTGAATAATAAATCATATATTTATTGTATCTAGGATGCCCGAAGAAACATTTAAATAATCGAGGAACCAACAAGGAATCGGAGAAGGAATCAACCAGAAGTGTGACATCTAAACAAACAGTTCAAAAACATCAATCCAAAAGTTCTCTCTCTCTCTCTCTCTATATATATATAATGGCTGTATGTATATATATATTATACATCTATATTCACGTATAGAAGAATCAATGGTTGACGTAGGTCATGGTACGTATATATGTCCATGCATTGCTCGTGCCCCTACAGTGCCAAGTTTTACTCTCTGTTTTGCTTCCATTCCCCTGCCCTCCATTGCCCTTTCATCATGTCTTTTCTCAGCTTTACTTATGCTTTTACACTCAAAAATCTTCTGCACTGTTAGAATCCCACCTTCATCCACTCCTCCCCACACAGAACCTAACCTATACCCCTACCTATTATATACATATGTGTCTACATAAAATGAAGGTGAGACTTGAGAGTGGTGTATATGTGAGGCAAAATGGAAGGAAGGACCCACAATTACCTCTCAGTCTGTTCAGAGAGAGAAAGGGGGCTCAGGTGAGGAGGACTAGCATAGCTGTTTGTTGTCTGTTTTACATGTCAGGATAGCATGAGTGAGTGAGAGTTATTGTATATGTTAAGAAGAAAAGCAGAGGGTCTATTGAACAGCTGCAGTTATTCTTATTTATTTGGTAGGTGCTGCTGCTGAATACACTATACCCACACTATACACAAGTTGGGAGGGGAAGAAAAAAAGAAGAGGAAGAAAGAATTTGGTGATGACTAGAAGAAAGAATTTGGTGATGACTAGACAAAGTTCATAGGGTCCTGTTTTGCTAACTGTTGTGGGTGAGTTTTGTATTGAAAGAAGAGCAAAGGTCATGTTGTTTTCATATTTAATATCCTTTCCAGTTTGGACTTCCCAAGGATAAAGTTATTAGCAGGGGTAAAAAAAAAACACTGACATAGATATTAGAGTGCATTGAATTAATAAAATAAAGGTGGGGCACTGACTAGCCTTTGGGGGTGGTGTGGCCAGGCACCTGTTTGAGTGTGTGCTTTCATGAGCTTTTTGGTCCTCCCAACCATGCCATCATCATTTCCTTTCCTCTTTGTTTCTGACACTATGAAAAAGAGTGAAAGAGGAGGGAGACAAACTGGGAAGTCGAGAAGTCAGCAATGGAACATCATCAACCCCAGGAGGTATGCATGTATATTTATTGAGAGAGTTATAACAAAGTGGAGAATCAATTGCCCATTCAAACTGTTATCATTTCAGTTCATGCGTGATCCCTCTGCATTACCCGTTGCATTGCATGCTATCCATCACTACAAAAGAACCTCTCTCTCTCTCTCTCTCTCTTCTGACTTCATTATCTGTACACATCACGGGCTTGTTTATATATATCACATATATATTATATTTCATTTTAGTATATCCGGGAGCTACTGAACAACATGAGAACAGAAAACACAAAACTGTAGCAACCCAACCAACTTTAAAAGGTTCAGTAAAAGTCAGCTCCTTCAAAAAAAAAAAAAAAAAAGCTCTGTTTTTTATTTTCTTATTATTTGCGGGTCGTGGTGGCATCTTAAGAACCTATATATAACATCTACTAGAAACTAGTGAAAAAAACAACTGATGCCATGAAGAACACAAAAAAAAATGATACAAATGATGGCTCTATTTTTTTTAAAGAGCCTGTCTAGCCTCACCCATCGATTTTCCTACCCCACCAATCAATAAAAAAAAAACCGGTGTTTTGCTATCCCCAGCGATCCGACCAGTTCGATCAGATTTGGTCACCATTTCAGGTTTCGCGCAACCGGATTTGGTCGTCATTTCAGGTTTCGCGCGACTGAATCTGGTCGAACAGGATTTGTAATAAAGTTTATAAATTTTTTTTTGAAAACATAATCTCACGACGTGTATCCTTCTTGAATCTTTCATATCACTCCAAGTCTGAGTTGTAATGTAGGGAGAATAAATCATTATTCTTAAATGTAGAATATAAGAACAATTTTTTTTACATAAGTTACAGACAAATTTCAAAAGCCAAATATAAAATGTGTTTGGATCAACTGGTACATTTTTTTTGTTTTCAAACAAAAATTCATCTTAACTACGAATTCAAACGAAACTTAAAAATTATATATATTTGTCTAATAAAATATTTTTCTATAAAAATTTGAATTAATTGAAAGTATATCTACTTACATTTTTTTTAATCCCTTAGTTGTTGTTTGGATGAAAGAATAAATGTAGAATATGATGGATAAATCCAAAAATTTATTTGTTTACAAAAAATAAGTAGATATAGTTTTGAACCATGTTCGACCAATTATGGTCGCCCAAAACCTGAAATGACGATCAATTACGGTTGCCCAAAACCTGAAATGGCGACCGAATTCGGTCGAACTGAATCGGTGGGAACAGTCAAACACCAATTTTTTTTTTTTGATCGGTGGGATAGGAAAATTGTTTGGTGAGGATAACGGGCCCTTTTTTAAATATCATGTCTTCTTTCATAATAAAAAAAAGAGCTAATTTTTTCCCTATTATTTTTGAGTCGTGGAGACATGCATCTTGAGAATCGAGTACATCTAGAAACTAGAGATATACAAAACCAGATAGATACAAATGAGACCTCTATTAAATATCATGTCTTCTTTCATGTATACAAAGCCATAATTGTAGAAAGTGAACTTCAATTTCATTAAACATCCTTGTTAAAATCTACATCTTGATAGTTCGTAGAGATATCCCTCTTCATCGAGGGCATTGGGTTTAAGTCAAGTATTACCCTTGTTGATAGGAGATTTGATCAGAAATTAAAATAAAAAGTTTTACTAATAAAAACAAAATCATTGCTAAGATCTAAATTCCATAAATAGTGCCTTCTCTAATATAACTAGTCAAACATTAGGAACAACAGTCATAAGCCTGAGACTGCATGCATACAATTATAGACAACTATACAATCTATCTTGTATACAACTTTGTTTTACTGGGTGAGTGACAAACAACTTCATCTGAAACCCCAAATGCAACAAGCAAAGCCTTTCTACTTGTAAAAAATGCATCAGTTGGACAAGGAAAACAACATACGAGAAATATAATATATATGTATATAGATATAGGTCCAACCAGCAACAATTTCAGCAGTAGAACATGAGCTTCTTGATTTTATCGCTGAGTTTCGGCAAAGGAGTGGCCTGTGAGGGAGGCGCAGCGCGTGAATATGTTGTCCGTCCGATCAACTCTGGGCGATCGAGGTATAGCCTACCCCTGTAGGCTGCAAGGTGGGCATAGTACGCTGGGGGCACCAGCGACACGGGCTTGGTACACCTAACAAAGGTGTAACACAAGCTATGGATCAGCCTCTGCAGCTCGTCGGACGTGAATCGACTGTCATCCCACAGCACATGATAGTGCGTCGGTCGGCTAGTCCCCTTTGTCCCCCAGTGTGTGCACAAGTAGAAATCAAACTCCCTTGGGTGGGTGATCACTGTGTCCACAACCGTCCCGGCCGGAACATTCTCATCCGCTGACGACCCTGGCTCGCTCGACTCATCCAAGAACAGCCTTGTGTGGTGCCTCTTCTGCACAACAGCAAATGTTATTGCAGGTCTGTATGGCTGCTGGAACCTGGAACACGCGGCCTGGATCGCCTTCAGCTCCTTGTCGAGCACTTTGTGGAACTGCGTCTCGCTCACGCCGTCCCGGAAGAAGAGTATCCTCTTTGGGAGCTTCTTGACACACTGTTGGAACTCATTCAACAGCTCTTCAACCATCTCTGTCAAGTCTTGAATGATCTCCTGCCGATGAGTCTGCGACCTCATCCTCGACACGTACCTGTTCACCGCCGGCCAGTCCATGCTCCCAACGACGGCCGCAATGGAGGGGCTGACATCATCCAGCGGGTGTGGGTGGGTTACATCCGCTCCCATGAAGATGACGGGCTCGTCGTCTGCGAGAAGCCTTGGCACCTGGCGCGAGAACGAGTTGTAGAGGGCCACATTGCGTCCCCCCGCCTTCGCGTTGATCTTCAGCGCGAGATTGACGAGGAACTGCGAACCCAGCTTGCTGAGGTTCTGATAGAGGCAGCACTGGCTCAACACGCCGATGCTCGTCTCCGCGATGCGCTTTAAATCTGCGTATCCCTTGTGCTTCCTCTCCATCACACATATGAGCAGCTGGAGCTCATTGGAGGCGGCCTCGTGGATCTTACGCAGCTTCTTCTCCAAGGCCGACACGCTGTTGAGGGCTTGCATCGATTCAAACTGCGGGGCGACAATGGTGTTCTTGCTCAGGTGAATGCCCAACAGGTTGCACCGGTGGCACAGCTGTTTTATGAACCTTGGCACGCACGATCGCTGCTCCGGAGTGCCCCCAAAGCTGATCAGGGCCCACCGGTTGATCCGGATCCCCTCCGCCACATGACAGTCGAGCAGGCTCCACTGGCGATCGTGTCGAGTCGGGATCAAATCCCTGACATGGCCGTTATCGCCAAATTTTAGTCTCGGCGGTTGGAGGACCCTACCGGTCAAGCGAGTCATCTCTTTGGACACTTTGAGATTGAACTGGCTTGCATAACAGCTGCTGTACGACGAAGTGGGGACACAGTTTATTATAGCAGTACTAGCAGTTCCAAAGGGAAAGTTACAAGAAAAGTTATGGATGTTCTAAAGTGTGCATTGTCACAGACTAGTTGCAATCACTGAATTCAGAAGGTATACGAGGAACAGAGTTAAGGTAATAATACATTCATATATTGACTCATAAGATTCAATTCAAAAGAGTTCCAATAATGACAATTGTTTCATAAGATGAAGAAGATTCAAAGATAAATTATATTATACCTGGCAGGACTAATGGCTCCTCCCATGACGCGGTTGATGATGGCTCGGCGTTCCCCGGGCTTCTGACAACCCATTTTAATGATTCGTGTCGTCTGATTGTCGGAAAGCTTTCCGAGGAACTTCTGGCCCTCACACACCATGCAGAGCTCCATGGGCAGGTAGCATGGCTTGCTCCCACCAATCTGCAGGCACGGCAGGTTCCGGAACTGTATGTCGTGATTATAGTTGTCCTTGAAGTAGTCCACCACCCTCAGCTCTCCCCCATTCCTGTCTCTGAACCTCAGATCCTCCGTCGCCTCCTCCGTCAACCCATAGACCCTGTACCTTTGATCGGTGTCCCGGTGACAAACAAACACCCTCATGTTCTTCAGCGCCCTCTCCACCTCCCTCCGCTCGTCCTCGGTCAGCGCGCGCCATTTCTTTTGTGGGAGGTCCCTCAAGAAGTCCAACCTCTTTTGAAGGTAAGGGATCACACCTATGCTTTCATGGAAGGCCATCACCGAGAAGTCTACGTTAAGGGTGAGCCCCTGCTGGGTGGGGCGGAGGCTCTGGAAGAACCCCCTCAGCCCGACCGCACCACCGCCAATGTCGGTGCCACTGTCATTTGAATACAAACACCTCCCCATACGTATGCACTTCTCACCGGGGCTCTCACGCAACGCAATGTCGAGCGCTTGCAAGTAGTCCTGCGGGAGGGGGACAATGCCATCCTCCCCCGCTTCTTGCTCCTCTTCATCCCTCAAATACCTCGCCAATTCACACCCATCCAGCTTCGACGCGAGCCTGATATTCACTCTGAATAGCTTTGAATTATCATTTTTAAGTTGGCATACACTGTCATTCCGCAATGGAAGACTGACATAGAACTCGAGCCTGTCGTGCTGGAACTTGACAGGGCTGTAGAGGCTCCTCCGGCCATCATAGACGGGGAGGGACTCGGAGAGGATCGACGAGTTGTCCTGCACGAGCCGACTCTTGATCATGCGCGCGACCTCCTTGGAGGGGCGTGGAGTGATATCCACATCATAAAGGAAGATTCTTTGCGAGGGGTCGAACCCCACCTTGAAGTGGTTCGCGAGGAGTGCGATTGTCGTCCCTTCTCGGCCACCCAAGTCAGGCCTCCTGGCCACCACCAACGGTTCTGTGTGCGCGAGACGGCGCGTTAATGAAGGGTGTTCATGTTTGATGAGGGGACTGACTTTTGTCGGATGGGTGTCGATAACTGCTTGAAATAGTAGTAAAACAAACTAATAAGACCTAAAACCCATAAAGGTATGATTTTGATTCTAATAATCTCATAAAAAGCATCATAAACATAGAAGGGAGACCTTTCGTGGTAGCAGAGTTTGTCTTTGCCTCCTCAACTGAAGATGGTGATCGGGATGGCTTCTGCTGCTTCCAAGAGGGCTTCTTTGGGTAGTGGTGATTCGACCCATTGTTGATGCTGTGGTGGTGGTTGTTGTTGTTCCGAGGGAGGAGCGGAGGAGGGAGGAGGTGAAGGGGCATGAGTAGGAGAGGAGGGGGCGGTGAAGGGAGTGGGAGGAGTGCAGGGTGGTCCTGGCGATGGCGGCAGCAGCAGCAGCAGTAACAGAGGAAATCATGGTGTCGGTGGGGACCGTATTGGTCGCAGAGGTTCATGAGAGCTGTGTTGCTGGTGTTGGGTTGGTGGTATTGGCGGTGGTAGGTCGGTCTCCTTGTCTTGGTGGGTCCGTACTTGGTGGAGGAATCTCTGGTCCCTTCCATGGTTTCTTTGTTAATGGAGAGAAAAAGATGAAGACGAGATGACGAAAGAGAAGGCAATGGTGGGTTTGGGTTTGTAATGTGTTGTATGGTATGGACTACTAATAATAGATAGGGTAGATAGGTGGGTAGATAGACAGAGGGGATGTGATCCCTGATCACTAGTTTTCTTCTTCTGCTGTTGTGCTAATATTACTGTCATCACTGTCCTCTCTCTCTCTCTCTCTCTCTCTCTATAAAGTGAGGGAGGTATCTGTCTGTGTTGAGAGAGTTAGAAATGTCTGAAGCATTTCAGAAGCAGTGGCAGGACAGGAGGGGTTTTATTGCAGCTGTTGAAATAATAAAAAATTATTTAGAAATAAGAAAGAAGGTCGACTAATATATATAATACATATAATATAGACTAATATATATAATACATAGATAGAGTTACATTGGGTGTATCAACTAGTCCTTTTCCTTCTATTGTCCTCTTCCGGTTTTGCTTATGCTCCCATTTCAAGCTCAGGAGGGTCTCTCTCCTTTGTTTTATTTTGACAGAATAAATGCCTACTAGCACAAGAATGCTGTGTGACGCACACACTGTATTGGTGGTGGTAGTAAACAGTTCCTCTCTATTCAGTATTGATTTCTTTTTAATTTTGGGTCCCTTTGTCATGTTAAGGGTATCTGTTTCATATGGTTCCATCAGTATTTTTTTGTGAATAGAAGGTTTATGTGGGGTTCCAGACCATGTATAGAGATCATCCTTGTGACACTAGTTTCTCATACTTCCATTCTCTTCTATTCCTTATTCTTGTTGTGTTCCCTGCTCAAAGAAAAATCTGAAGTGGTGACTGTATTAACGTTGACAATTGTAAATTTGTTTCGTTCATTTCTAATAAGGGCACAGTTCAAATTCTCTTCTTTTTTTTTCCTTTTAAAACGTGAGATTACTGTACAAGATGTAAAATTCAATTGGTCATCAGTAGTCTAATGAATTAACGTGAAGACTTATATGAATGCAATCACAATGGACCCGCTGTTAAGAAGTCACGGGGTTTTGAATCTATGGCTTCAAATGATGGATCTCTTCTCTCCTATTTGTCCCCTCCATGAAAACAATGCTGGGTGAGGGCAAACACTCAAATCAATCAAATCGGCTGTCATGTATAACTTGTGTAAAGAGCATTTTTTTTATTGTTTTTAAAAGTTATTGTATGTATACCATAATATCCCCGCTATGCTATTTTAATAGTATTATTACAGTTATCATCAAAAAAAAAAAAAAAAGAAAAAAAAGAAGGTATTATTACAGTTATTATATGCTTCTTCAAATAAAAGTAATCATACGCAGCTTTATATGTAAATTCATTTTGTTATTCTATTTTTCATCTTTACTTAAATCTCTACGTAAATTTTATTAACAGGGCGAATAAAAATTTCATTTAGTATAATATGTCTCCAATTATTATTTTAAATTTTTCTGTCTTATCCCAATTATTCACGCCTAAAAAAGAACAGTTGAAAAATTTTAGATCTCCTTTTATTTGAATATAATTTAAGTTTCCTTTAATTTGATATGAGTTTGGGTTAAATATTGAATATGCTTTTGTAATTTTTTTTATTCAAATTTACATTTGATATGGGTATAAATATAGGATTGAAGATGCTCTCAATGAAATATATATATTTCATTACATGAAAATTATGTAATTTTTTGTTTTTTTTAAGTGAATATCATAATTTTAAGTATGTTTGAATTAAATTGCTATGGATAACATAAAATTCTTACCTCGTTTTCATCTCTTCATTGTTACTCTTGTTCATTTTTTGTATCTTTTTATATTATTAACATAATGCAATATCCATTCACCATCTCTTCATTATTCCTCTCAATTTCTTTTTGTATCTTTTTATATTATTAAGATAAGGCAATATCCCTTCAGTATTTTTCATCATCTCTCTTGATCTCTTTTTGAATCTTTTTCTATTATTAGTGTAAAGCAATACCCTACTATATATATAATTTTTTTTTATAAACACAAATTGTTTTATATGAAGTATTCATTTAAAAAATTAAAACTGAGGCTGCATATCTAATTATCCCTGCATTATCCGATAAAATGTGGGCTAAATGAATAACAACTATTTTTAGAATTATATAATATATATAGCTACTAAAAAAGATTCCACAGTTGTCCATCAAACAAATCAAGAAGACTTAATTGCTGATTTTTCCTGAGAACTGTTAGCCTAGAAGTACAATGGATATTGTCAGGGGTGGATCCCGGGCCTGTTTTTGGGGTGGGGTGCAACTAATAAGAGAGGTTTATTGGATTCCTTTGTTACATTAAAATTTTTTTTTTTATAATTTAAAATATAATCTTATATATTTCATTTGAAATTCAATAAAGTATATACTTTATTAGATGACAGTTGTTAGGGCTGATAAACGAATCAAGTCTTTCGGGCTCCGTTCGGACTCGATTCGGTTTGAGCTCGTTCAAACTCGTTCATTTAGATAAATGAGCGAGCTTGAACAAGTTTTAAAGCTCAATTAGGCTCGGGACCTAGATTAAACTTCATTTTATGTTCAAATTCGACTCGTTTGTGTTATTAAAACTTAGTTGAAACTTTACTAAACTCCTTTATAAAATCAGAATATTAAATTAATATAAAGTTATGCTCGTTGAAGCTCATGAAATTAGCTCATTTAGGTTAAAATTTTATTTTCAATCCCTAAAAACCTTAAAATGAAGAAGAACGCTAGGTTCGTTGAGGCTCGTGAGCTCGGCTCGGCTCGACTCGTTTATAAACGAACCGAGCTTGAACATGTCAAAACTCGGCTCGTTCGGCTCGTTTACCACCCCTAACGGTTGTATCTCATTAAATATATTTTTATATTTATTAAAAATAGATTCACACAACTTAAAATAAAGAGATACACACTCTTTATCATAACATGTACATTATTATACGATGTTTATTATCTAAAAAAAAATGCAGTCTGATTTTGGTTGGTAAAAGTAATTGAGTCGAACATTTTTCTTTATGGGATAATATTAGATTTACATAACAATTATATTTTGAGGTTTTTCTAACAAAATCTGGACTGAATTTGTATTTTAAGGTTTTTCTAACAAAATCTGGGCTAGACTGTATTGAGGTTTTTATATAATAACTGAACTGAGCTGGTATTTTAGAATTTTTCTAACAAAATTTCTTTATTTATTGATTTTTAAAATACTATTTTGCCTCTAATATTTCCATTTATAAAAAGTGGTGAACAAAACATTAATAAAAAAATATTTTATAAAGTGGACATAAATACCCTTCTATAAGCACTACAAATAAGAATTAATTTTCCTTATCGAATCAAATAATTTTTCACTTAAAATATCAGTACTTATATTATCTAAATTTATAAATCAACACTTAAAATTAACAATCCGCCAAATCAAATATTTTTCCATTCGGCCCCATAGTTTTTATATGTATCTCTGTTTATAAATATTTTTCCATCGGTTACATAATTTTGCGAGAGAAAATATATGGTTTTTTAAAAAATATATTAAAATCACTCAAGATAAAACTCTTTCAACAAATTTCCAACCCAATCACAAAGACTTGAAAGGATCTAAAGATAGAAAAGGTAAAAAAACTAAAGATGATTGGTTAGGGTAATCTGTTTCAACACAGATGTGGTTCCTGCTAAAAAAAATTCTGACGACTGAATGGGATCTCTCTCTTCTCTTGCATATTCTGAAAGTGTAAAATGAATATTATGCATGTTTGGATATGATTATTCATGTCTGATCATATCCTCATCTTTTATATATATGCATTCATCCATCTTTGATGTAGGACAGATTATGCAGATGAGATCATCAAAAGTGGTCCACCAAATAAATTCAAATCAATGGTCACGATCTCGGAATCGCACGAAATTTGATATGGTGAAATATATCGAGGAGATCTTCTGGATTAGTTGTTATACAACTAACAATTTTTATTTTTCAAAAATTCATTTATTTAGGGCTTTAAATTAGAGATTTTACTATCTTTAGTAAGTTTTAGATTTGTGATATCTCAATCAGGAATTGATTTCTATCAATTCCTATGATCATTTAGGATCTCATAGAATCTGGAAAATTAGTTTTCGGATTTTACTATTTTTAGTAATTTTTTATTTTATGCTATTAGTATAAATATCAGACTTGTAATTTAGGGTTTTAAGTTTTTATCAATAATATTTTGAAATTCCCTCTGTTTTGGGGCTTCTTCCTTGTGGATTCAAGGGTTCCTTGTGGATTCAAGGTATTTACGAGATCTCAACGCTTGTTGGATCTTTTTATCTGGTTTTTCGCTGCGTTAGTTGGTATTAGAGCGATGATTTGCCTTGCTGTGATGGCAAATAATGGAGGGGGAGACAACCAATCTAATGACGCTGGTCGTGGATTGGAGGATCTGTGTAAGGCGGTCGAGGAACAACGTGATCAGATGCGAGAACAACGAGATCAGATGCGAGAACAACTGCAGGAGATCCGCATGATGATTGCTGGCTTGAACCTCAACGTCAACAACAGGCATCCTCAAGGTGATAGGATACGCGCTGAGGGATTTGCCAAGGCCGACCTATTGCTCGGAACATCGTTCGACATCCCACTCATTATCAATTTGATGATGAGGAAGATTCGGATGATGAAGATGATGGACTTCATGGATATCAACCGGGGAGGCGGCGTATGAAATACAATGATTATCGATTGAAGGCGGATATTCCGTATTTCAATGGTAATATGCAGATCGAGGATTTTCTCGATTGGATCTCGGAGTCGAAAGATTCTTTGAGATGATGGAGGTTCCCGAAGAAAAGATGGTCAAATTGGTGGCTTTTCGATTGAAGAGCGGGGCCGCCGCTTGGTGGGGCCAACTTCAGAGAACCCGACAACGGCGAGGAAGGGCACTTGTTCGTACGTGGAGGAAGATGAAACAATTTCTCATGGATCAATTTCTACATTAAATTATGAACAATATGTGCCCCCATTGTATCAAAATTGTCGCCAAACCGCAATGGTAGAATTACAATTAGAAAGATCAAGCGTGCAAGTTATGGTTGATGAATCGATGGAGGCGACCAAAGAAAGTCCTTCAAAAATTCAGAAGTGTCCGAAGATGGAACCCTATGATCAACATCTAGTTGAATCAAATATTGATGATGACAAAAGGAACAACACAACTGACGGCGATGATATATATGATGGTGCTGAGTTCGCAAACGAAGAAGGAGAGCGGGTCAACTTCATCGTTGAACCAGAGATCGACGAGGACATGAGCAATAAAGAAGCAGAGGATGTTGTTTTCTGTGATTCTGAAGATATTATTGGAGGAGAACAAGAGGAGTTATTTTCACTATCCTTAACGGTGATCCCAAGATAGAAGAGCCCATACAGAAGCTCGTGTTGCAGGATATGTGCACCATCAACAAAAGTGTTTTCGATGTCATCATCAACAATGATAATGATGAATACTTTGCGACTACTATAATGGTGAAGGAATTTTGGCTACAAATCGAGGTACATTCAATTTTCTACATGATCGGTTATATTGAGAAGAAATTTGAAGTCAAGAAAACGTCTCTTCTCTTGTCAAATGTGAAATACAAAGAAACATCAATTGAAGAGCGGAAGAACTCGAGGACGAGTTCTTTTGAAGAAGAGGAGTCTGATGTAGGACAAATTATGCAGATGGGACCATCAAAAGTGGTCCATCAAATAAATTCAAATCAATGATCACGATCTTGGAATCGCACGAAATTTGATATGGTGAAATATATCGAGGAGATCTTCTGGATTAGTTGTTATACAACTAACAATTTTTATTTTTCAAAAATTCATTTATTTAGAGCTTTAAATTAGAGATTTTACTATCTTTAGTAAGTTTTAGATTTGTGATATCTCAATCATAACAGATCGGAATTGATTTCTATCAATTCCTATGATCATTTAGGATCTCATAGAATCTGGAAAATTAGTTTTCGGATTTTACTATTTTTAGTAATTTTTTATTTTATGCTATTAGTATAAATATCAGACTTGTAATTTAGGGTTTTAAGTTTTTATCAATAATATTTCAAAATTCCCTCTATTTTGGGGCTTCTTCCTTGTGGATTCAAGATATTTATGAGATCTCAACGCTTGTTGGATCTTTTTATCTAGTTTTTCGCTGCGTTAATCTTTATATATATCATAGTGTGAGCCCGACATATTGGATTGTCTCACGTGAAGTCCATGTGTCTCATGTAGGTGCTTTAGCAACATTTATTGACTTGGTACACAATTATCTGAACTATACCTGTCAGTATTACTATTACCAACTGTCATAGTTTATGTCATCAGAGAAAGGAAAAAAAAAATTGTCATAGTTATATATGTGCCTACAGATATCCGAGTCCCCATCTTTTCTAGTGACCCAAGGTCCCTCGCCTCGACCTCTCGAGGTCTTTAGCCAGTGATCCTTTTCTTTGGAAATAAACCTCTAGTCACCACAATAAGATTTCCAAACAAAAATTGTCCCTGATATCATCTTTAAAATATATATTTTATCTAATAAGATTAAACATATACTTTCACAAAAATAAAAAATAAAAAATTACACACTCAAATAATTATATGTATTATATTTCAAAAAAAATGTTTATTGTTAATTAAGTGTATTATTACACACAGTCCATTTACAGTCCTAGTCCCTGTGTATAGTTTATTTGCAATTAAGTATATATCACGTTAAACGAAGTATATAAAATTTTCATTTCTTATGTAAGTAGTTTGAAAATTTTGTTAAAGTATATGTTTTATTTTTGTAAAAGTAATACTTATAGAGAGCTTATAGAAAAATTTTAAAAACTAGGATTACATGTAGAGCGGTACACAAAATTATCACAAACTTTTTTTTTCTTTCAGTCTCAATTTCAGTCCTATATGCCTCGATAAAAAATCATCGGAGCATATATGCACATTAATGAGATATATGCTTCGATATAAATTTTTCACATTTTTATAAATGCATCTATACAATTTATTAGAGTATATGTTTCATTTTTAATTAAAAAAATGTACCTCATTGAATGAATATACTATTTTTTAAAAATTGTATACTGGAACTGGGGTTGAAAAAATTGTTGTATGTAACATTATCTATAGTAAAAAAAATTATCCATAATAAAATATAGGAAAATGTTATACTCAGTTTGTTTTACCAATCAAAATTCAGACAAAACATATTTTTATTTTTATAAAAATAGTAAACATAATTTAATGAAGTATATGATTTGATAAAAAATGTATATCTCTCGTTTTGAATTGAACGAACCAATTTTTAGTAAGTGTAAAAAAATATTAATAAGGTATATACAACGCCTAACGAAGTATATGCTTCACTGGATTTTTAACAAGATATATAAGATTGTATTTTGAACTGAGAAAAAAAACTGAGCAACACTCTTTTTTCAAAAGGAACTCAGTTTTTTTTACTAATCAAAACTCAGAACAAATATGTTTTTTTTTATTTAAAAAAAATAGCAAACATCATCTAATGAATCATATGCTTTGATAAAAAAATGTATCTCTCTCCATTTTGAATTGAATGGACCTATTTTTAGTAAGTATAAGAAAATATTTAATGAGGTATGTATAACGTCTAATGAGGTATATGTTTCATTGGATTTCTAACGAGATATATAAGACTGTATTTTGAACTGAGATATATAAGACTGTATTTTTAGTAAGTATAACAAAGTGTATAGCGAGGCCCATTTTATGATGGGCATCCTATTTGTGGTTGGTTAGATATGTTAAAGACTGCCTTACATTGATGTTGCATTCCGAGTTGGGAATTAATGTTAAATTTTTTTTCCTTTAATTTAAAATAGCCTCGGAATAAAAATTAAAATTCTCTCAAATGTAAGCTGATAAATATGCAAAAGTAAAGAATAATATCACTAGAATTGACTTAGAAAAGATAAAAAGAGTTGACAAGTCCATCTTCACCTATTGGTGGGGATCCATGAGGAAATTAAATGAGATATTAGTATTAAGTGAATTACTTTCATCTAAAGAGAGTGCAATTATAAGCAGAGGGATGTGCCAAATAGAACCACTGTGACACTAATAACTATTCTAATCAGTGAGACCCAGCATTTTTTAAAATGGGGGCTTGAAGGAAGTTATTCTAAATACAAATTGAAAACTTCATAAATATGCATGAAATCACTGTTATACAATTAATTTTTAACAAAAACATTCAAATGCAAATAGAACGTGCTTGTAAATGGTATACAAAAAATAAAAATATGAAAGAATAAAAGTATAAAAATATACAAAGAATCACATGAAAAGATAGAAAAATACAATACCAAAGAGATGTAGCGAAGCTTATTGGGAAAAAGTTGTAGTCTCCTACTGTTTGAATTGATTTGGAAGTGAGGATGAGTGAGATTTTTACTTTATTTTAGGAGAGAAAATTGTGGTAATATTATTTAATTTATTTTTTATCCTCTCTTTATTAATTTAATGGTTGAGATTTGCTGTTTTTTTTTAAATTTATACGGTTGATGTTTTTGTGTTAAGCCTAAGCCCCCCACAAGAAATCGTCGGTCTGTCACTGGTTCTAATGTTTTTTTTTCTCAAAAGGCGACAATGATATCAGGCAACTGATCTCCAAAAGGTGGCTTGGGCTTGACAAATTTGAAATGCTAAAATCTTGCCTAAGGTGAAATGTTTTTTGTTATTTTTGTTGTAGAAAAGACTTCTTCGAGAATCTGTAGAATTGTAGAGAGATTAATACAAAAGAATTGTTGCTGTCATTCATCGCAAGACTTGTGGGAGCCGGCTTTGAGAAGAAAAAAAGGGGGACAAGAGCAAGATAGGGAGGGTTTTATTGTCAATGATACCGGCGTGCGCTAGCTAGGGCGATACGGAGAGCCAACAATAAGATAGTATGCAGGGATGCTACCTTCTACTTCGAGAACCTCTATAAGATGGCATGGCAAAGCATATATAAGAGAATGGAGCAAGGATCTGGCTAGGGCAACAGGTATTCAAGTGAGTGAGGAGGAGATGAAGGTGATTTGAGTAAGGAGGTGGAGGTGTGCAGGGTGGAGTCAAGTAAAAATCTTTTCTACTAGGCTTTGGTCCTCGGGGATTTTTCCTTCCCCGTTGACTTGTTCTTCCATGTTTTGTGTTTCATCTTTTCACTATCTCATTTTTCTTCTTTGCTTGGATATGGTCTGTTTTGATTGAAATTGATTTGCCCACAAATTTTTTTTTTATAAATAAAATAAAAATAAACTATTTTAACTATAGGGGTCAAATTCCATGAACTCAATCCTAGCCCGCCACATATCATATGGATGATCTACCTCAATCTAACAAGATTGTTGACATTTGCTATTGGGCGCGCCAATTATACACAACACATGTCACCTTGGGACCACCTTACCTTTGACCGATTAGGTGGGAACAAATCCCTCGGTATCTGCCATACTCCACCGTATAAGCCAGATCCCACTGTATCCTCATAGATCCTCAATATATCCTTTCCGATTCCAAGACATCATCTCACCATTGCTGCGAACGGAAGATCAAGAGAGGATCTTACGGGTGAGTATGGACGACAATATAAAAAAAGGGATGCAGTCTCAAAGAGAAGATATGTGAAATTTATTTTTACAAAAATCCTAGACCGAATATTTTTCCATCGAAGAACCTTTTGGATGTCACCTCTCCCCCCTCTCCGACCACAACTCAGAGGACGGTCGCAAGAGCTTCTACTAAATCAACAGGAGCAGCAGCAGAGATTACAGATCCACGGTCCATCCTGGGTGATCAGGTTTTGCCCCCTCCACTAATGATGAACTTAATTGGCGATGTAAATAAACAAATCTAAAGCATAAGAACTTTGATATATAATCAGACAATCAAAAAATTTAAAAACCGAATTCCTTTAGATCTTTAGGAAGGAATACATCAGAAGGTCCGGAGTCCTGAAAACTCAATATTGCTGCATGCAAATCAGTTAAGAAAGAAAAAAAAAAGGTTTTTATCAACGACGTCCCACATGGAATTAGAGGGGATGCAAATTAGGATTTGCGAGTCTTTGTATAACCAATCCAGTTTATATGAAGAGGTATATTGGAGAGAGATCAACAGAACTCCAGATTCCAGAATGACAGCTGATCCGTATCACCCATCATCGATGTAGTATTATCTGCAGCAACATGGAATGAAGAAGAAGAAGAAGAAGAAGAAGAAGAGTCTTCATCAAGAGTGATAATAACCTCCTCTCCTTTCTTCACTTGTTCTACCTTCTTATCTTGATCTCCGGAGCCAAACCTCAGCCTCAGACACTCGGATATGCCATTCAGCGCATACAGCGAAGCTGAGAACTTCCTCTCGTACAACATCATCGACGACAACTCATCCACCTCTTCATGAATTGGCTCTACCATTTCCTCCGCCATCTCAAATGGCGAGTAGTAACATGACGACGAGGAGCAGCCATCTGTGTTGTCTATTAAGAACTGCAAGTCCAAATGGTCTCCAAAGTTGACGACCTCTTCATCTTCTCCACTCTTACTAGTATTGATGACCTGCTGATCATGAACCATAGCGGGCATGTGACACCCACCATCATCGGATATAGTTGTGATGCAGGAATTACTTGGTTCATTCAAGAATTCCATGAATTGAGTCTCTTCTTCTTGTTGTTGTGGATGGAGTAGTTGTTGTTGCTGATCCAATGATGACTGTCAGAATAAACGACTGAATTATTTTCATTGTATTATAGGAATCAAATGGATACACAAAGAAAAATTTAAAATATCAAAATAGAAAAATAAAAAAACTAAAAGAACTAAAATGTCATAATAATGATTCTAAGGGTGCGTTTGGTTGCGCGATTGCAAAACTGATACTGCAGGAATCTGCGATTGCAAAACTGATTCTACAGGAAGCTCACTTTCTCAGCTTTTTGAAATCGCAGCTTTTGTGCACTATTTGTCTGCAATCGCTGGGTTTAAAACTGCGATTACAAAACTGTTTGGTTGCACGATTGTAAACGCAATTTCCTGCAATCGCAATCACAGCGCAATCGCGCAACCAAACGCACCCTAAAAAATTAAAAAAAATTAACAATTTTATAATAATGATTCTTAAACAATGACAAAGGCAGCTTGTTTGCACTGACCAATGAAGATGGAGGAGGAGAAGTTGTAGAAGAAGAAGACTTGTTGTTGTTGTTGTTGATGTTGGTGTTGTTCTTTGCTTTGAGGCGGAGGAGGAGAAGGTTGGTGATCTTGGAAGGGAGGGCGGGGCAAGTAGCGGAGGAGGAGGGCCAGAAGTTGGTGCGGGTGTTGGAGCCGCGGAGGAGGCATGCAGCCTCGTCGTAGGCTCGTGCGGCCTCCTCGGCAGTGTCGAAGGTGCCCAACCAGACCCTTATCTTCTGAATTGTGTCCTTGATCTCCGCCACCCACCTCCCCGACGGCCTCTGCCTCACCCCTACATATCTCTTCCTCACCCTCCTACCGCCACCAAGCTCTCCCTCTACCGTCATCGCCGCCACCTCGTCATGATCATACCCAATAGAGTCTCCCCCCTCGCCACCACCCACCTTTCTCTTCCTCGCCATCTCTTTTAGTTTTTACTCTCGCAATTTGTTTAGATAGAGTAGTACTTATTAAGGGGTTTTGGTTTTGAATAGGTCCGCAAATTGGGTTAATTATGTGGTTGTACTTATGCTCTTGTTTTACTTACAAATGGGAGCCTATGCATTCTCTGATGGAGCTATTAAAGGAGAAGAAGAGATCAACAGAGAGTGGACGACGTACCGGTTCAATGTTTGAAAGATTTTGTTGTATTTCATGAATACCTGGTCGGTCCTGTGGACTACTACTATTTCATCATCTCATAATTGGCGCTTATTGTTATATTGTTGCGTTAAAGGCATCTGTATCCCTGCAAACATAGATAATCTCATATAAGTCTCTATGAAAATTGGGACAGATACATGAATCCTTAAAAATTTACAAAATCTAAGTATCATCATCGGATTAAAATTTCATTCAAATTTGAAAGTATTTTATCAGCATGTAATTGTGTAGTCATTATAGTCTCCATAAATAATCATAAAAATAAATTAGTCAATGCAAATATTATATTATCCTTGTAAGAATTTTATGTTTCTTAATTTCTATTGATATATTGATTAAAAATGATTAAAAATTTGAGGATAATTTAATCATTTCATGATTATAGATTAAAGTTAAGTATGGTAGATTGGGTTAAGATTAATTTTTGTTGAAATCATGGATTATAAGGGTTTTTGTGAGTTTTCAAGCACTTGTACGTCTGTCCCAACTTTAATAAAGACTTATATGGATTACTCATGTTTAGAAAGATTTAGATGTCTTTAACCCTATATTGTTTTGTTCTTAATTGACTTCATCATTGTCGGAACCTTCCCTTTCACACCTTTTTGTCAATTAACATTCAATGTGTTCGTCATTAATTCCTTTTGTGTAGACATTGTCCTTCAATCTTATCTTAATGAATGAGACGTGTAGATGTAGTGTATGCATTTGGTGTATTGCATACATTTTATGTACTTAATTATAGAATTGGAATTGGACCAGTTTGGCACATAGATAATGATTAAGCGGAGAATAACTTATCATATTTGTTATAATAAAAAATCAAGATAAATTACAAAAAATCATTCTAATTAATTTTGAAAAAAAAAAAGAAGATTTTTTTTGTTTCACGTAGAGGACAAACTTCATGTTTACATCTTTTTATTTTGATTTTCATAAATGTAAATAAACATTAAACCGATATTTTTTTTATCCTTTGTTAAGATAAGTTATCCTAGTTAACTAAGCAGGTGAACTCAGGGAACATGAATAACTATTTTTTTAGAATAAACTAGAAAATTGATCATATAGATATTGTGTGTTAATTTTGAACCTTGGTTCTCATGATGTGAAATTGATCTTTAAGCTATGTGAAATTGATCCTTTAAGCTTGTTTTAAATACATCACAGCTTTCTTCGCAATATTCAATTTTGGTAGTTGTGGGTTCTTATCCGTGACGATGATAGGAGTGTGACACTGAGACATGCCAATAGGTGTATTATCTTATAATCAACAACTGCAAACATGGGCAAATAGGCACCACTACAGTCGGACATCACTATAAATGTCACGTACTGAGAAAGACCCTAATCAAATTTTGAGATGAAATAGAATCTAGTTAGTGCTCAATTTATCAGTGTTTGTCAATCTCCATTACAAAACTAACACATGCTAATATTATTTTAAAATTTCATTTTCTAAACACGTAAAAGAACACATTTTATTTCATATTATAGATTGACAAACACTGATAGGATACTAAATCCTATTTGTCCAATTTTACTGTTGTCCTTAGGGATGGTGGCTTAAAGACAACGGTCCCTCCAAAGCACCTCACCATTGCTTATATAAAATTACTTTTAATTTAAATTAACATCTTATTATACTTATTGTCTTATATATTAGTCCTTTGTCCTTTGCGGATCCTCTCACACTTTTTATTATTATTTATTCCTGTTGTAGGCGACGTAGCAATTGAGTTATTGTAATTGACAAGTAAATATATATTCACAAATGGCTTAAGAGTGGGACGGCTTAAACGCGTAATCAGTGGGGGTAGATTACCCTGCCTGTCACTGTATTATTTTAGTCCTTAAAAATTGTTGAGGAGACCCTATATGCACCTAATAACCTCCTCATAATTAGACACCAATACACCATCCTACAAAAGTCTTCTGCTTCACATGCATACCCATTCTAATTTTGTTTGTTACCTGGCATTGTATAAGAAATTAATTAATTACAATGTTACTACACAAGCAAAAATTTCCAACCTACATTGCAAAGGAATGCATCTTCTTTTTAATTTGTTTCTAGTTTTAATTAAGGTGTAATTTTTTTATATTGTCATGAAATATGGTGAGGTCTCCATCTTCCATGGAGACAGACTTCTAGATTCAAATTGTAGTGAACATTTTTTGATAGGATAAATCTCCAGGTTTACAAACTTAAACATTTCACCAAAAAAAAAAAAAATGTTTACAAACTTAAGCAACAATACTTCAATGTTGGAGAGTTTAGATGAAAGCCCCCACGAGTCACGAGTGGCATCATCTTTTCCAGTGGGTCAGTCATGAGAATGGGAACAAGTAAATAAAAAAAGGGCCACCCATCAATTAGTAAGAGCTGGACGATTAAGGTCCGTTTGAAAACATGTTTATACAGTTTGTGTTTATTCTAAACAAAAAAGCTGGGGTAAAAAATTACTGACATAATTAATCATGTGAAAAAAATTGTTTAAAATCTGAGTTTTTCAAATGTATGCAAAATTAATTTTAAACTCAATTTTTGTCTAAAATCAATTTTACAATCGTACAACTAAAAACAATATTAGGAACGACACATTGCAGGAGCTGCAAAACGTGGAAATGCTGATAAACAGTGGACCAAATTAAAGGCATCGGACCCATCGATTAATTCAACTCAGAGAATAGGGACATGAAAATTTCAGACTCTAATGTAAACACCCTGTCAGCCCCGTAAAGAAAAAACAAAATGAAATCCAGTATGTCACATTATTCTATTATTATATATGATTTGGTGACAAGTTGCGACTTCAAAGTTTCTTTAAAAACAGTATTGAAGGGGGTCTTGTTTGTTTCCGTAAACAATCCCTAACCATTGGTGTTCCCGCCACACGGAGGGCGGTCCATGGAGGGGACAAAATCTGATCGTCCAGGTTTGAGTTGGACCATATATATATTCGGATATGTTCAATCCGTTGCTCTTTTGATTGGGTTGAAGCGTCGACGAACGTTTTCGCTGAGCAACCAATTACAGGAGGAGGTGACCTGTAAAAGATTCTCCAACAGTAAAGTTAATAATACATTTTTGTAAAAAATGAATTTCACGTACCTTCTATGGAATTACATCTCTTGTTATAGTATTGCTCGATCCTCTCCAGATCTTTCACAGTGGTGAGAGGATATCATAGAATGTGAGAATATATAGTGAGATTTTGGAGGATACGATGAGATGTAGCATATGCGGTATATACTTTGTGATCTAGCGATAGAATTTGGTTTCGCCGGATTAGTCAAAGACGAGGTGGGATGAAGGTGCACGTGACACGTGTCGTGATATCATTGGCATCCAGTGAACATGTGTCAGCTATTGAGACACCCGAATGACACATGACTAGCCATGATTGAGCCCACGAAATTTGGCCCCTCGAGTTTGTTTCTTCAACAGATTTCTCTTATTTAGTGCTAGTGTTGCATCGCCTTATGCTGAATGAAAAGTCCAATGATCCACTAAATCCATGTGAGGTGAGATGAAACTACCAAAAACGTGACAGTCATCTTAATGGGCTATGTTTTTGGGGATCTGTTTAGGTCTAACGCTGATTGAACAATTTGATTGTCCAACTCGTTCGTGATCGTCTAATCTTATCATTTTAAGATAACATATTAAAATTTATTATGTGTGATTATCATTTAAAAAAAAATTTAATGATAAATTATTTAAAAAAAGAATTTATTGACATGTCCATCTTGATATGATAAGATTTGGTGGTCATAAACACATTTGACAATCAAATTATCCAACTAACGTTGGATCTAATTCATTTCCAGCTTTTACTAGAACTAGTTAATGTACATGTGCATTGCACAAGGAAAAACACACATAAATTATGTATAGGTCTAATAGTACATGAAAATAAAACCATGGATGATACAGAAGAAAATATGACATTCTAAATATATGTGATTCACATTTAATTATATATAATACACATAATATCAATATATATATATATAGAGAACCGATTAGGTGCGGTAGAACGGCGGTGTGCAGCGATCACGGGCTGTCGATCACGGGTCCATCGCATCGGACGGTCGGGTGCGATTCACATCGACCGTCGGATGCGATGGACCCGCGATCGAACGGCCCATGTCGCTGCCGCACCACCGTTCCGCCGCACCCAATCACTCGACTATATATATATATAGTTCCGATTATGTGCGGTGTGCGGTCGGTGCGGTGTGCGACGTGGGCCGTCCGATCGCGGGTCCATCGCATCCAACGGTCGACGTGAATCGCACCCGACCGTCTGATGCGATGGACCCATGATCGACGGCCCGTGATCGCGCACCGTACCGACCGCACACCGCACCTAATCGCGACTCTCTATATATATATATATAGAGGATTGATTTTATGCAGCTTGTGCGGATGTGCGGTAGGCGTGTATGATCGTTCGATTAGAGGAGGATTGATCCAACGGTGGGTATTAAAAAAAAGTAAAAAAAGTGGAATCGGTACACTCGGTCAGCCAGTCCCAAAAAGAACCCACTGAAACCCATCTTTCTTTCACTCCTCTCTCTCCTTACTCTTCTTTTTTTCTTTTTTTCCCTCTTCAAACACTAAAACTAAAAAAAACTCTCTGTTTTTCATTTTGTTGGATCTGAAGAAGAGACTCCTCCTCTCCTCCCTCAACCCCCACGATACCCCCCTCCGGCACCTCCGCCGCAGCCTCCACCAGCTCCTCCTCCTCGTCACGGAAGGGGCAGATATTGCTTGCGACGGAGGTGGAGGAGGTGGAGTCGAGACCAAATGTGGAGGTGAAGCGAGAGGGTCGATTTGGGGAAGATTGGATCGGCATCGGAATAGAATATTCTGTTAGATTGTTATTTGAAGCCGTCGAGTTGGTCGGGGGTTTGGGACTCGATGTGAACGGGATATTTATTCAAAAATTCATTTTGTTCTTTTGTTATTCCATTTCATTCATTTAGGTGGGATGTGGTATTTCTTGAACTTTTTGGTTGTTTGTTTGAAAAATTCAACCTTGAGTCTTTCTAATAGTCTATAAATGGATGTCTAATTATTTTATTTTTGTTAGATTATATGTGTTGTTTCATAATGTGTATAGTATATTACACGTGTAACTCGTAGGCACTTGTATATAAAGGGATTAATCAGACCTGCAACTTTGATAAAATAACAATTTTTTTTTGAAATAAAGCTGCTGCTCTGTTAATCATATGTTTTAAACATTTTTCCAATATTACTCAGCTTCAATGTCAGGTAATTTGCAATCTTTTCAGCAATTGAATATTTGCAATTTGATTGCCACAAAAGAAAAATGAAAAAAGAACCTCACTTTCAGCTCAAAATTTGAATTGCTATTATCTGTTGATAAAAAATAATGCAAAGTGTTCCCAACCCTCACCCTCTGCCTCTCACATCAAACTCAAAACATTTTCCGCAAAGGGATAAAAAACAAAGGAATGACCCCACTTTGCATATATATCTGCCTCCAACAAGTATTCACACATAATAACAGTGGACCACTTTCAGAAATTGAAACAAAGTTAACAATTTTGTGCCGTCACTTATTAAAAAATTACAGTTAACAATTCTGTGCCAGTATCCAACATGTAATCATATATTCATATTGCAATATCGCATACATAATAATAAAAAAAATTATGTGTCATCACTAGGGAGAAACAAAATATCATATTGCATCCAACAAGTAATCAGTTTGCAACCATTACATTCAACAATTTTAACAATTACAAGAAGTTCAACCAATACATTACAAGAAGTTCAATATTTGGACATCACCACAAGTAACCACATGTCAGTGACCTGCTTAGATAGGGAAAACAGGAACAACACACACTCACACAGATAGTACACACAAAAGTTCTGCATGGAGCATCATCCTCTCATATCTACAAGATGACTATTGACAGAATAATGCTCTAAGGAAGGTTAATAGAATTCGTCCTCCACCCATAGCAATAAAAAGTAATTGTTGCACGGTGGCATTCCCAAAATGATAACAAAAGCACCTTTTTTATAATTACGGACCCAACATACACCTATTTTTTTCACAACCTGAAAAGGGAAAACAAAAATCAATATCAACAATACAAAAAACCAATATCAATAATAAATAACAAGATAATTGAAAACATAATTACCAAGTTTCAGTCAATGGTTGAAGCTTGAGTTTCATTAAATGGAATGGGATCATCTTGAATGTTTTGTAACAACCTGATATTTTCACAAGCAATCAAATATTAAGACAAAAAAGAATTGTTGTGTTCCTTTTTAACAATCAAAGGATCTTTCAATTTGGGACAAGTTCGTGCAATGTGTTTATCTTTTTTTCCACATACACTACAAGTTCTCCTCTTGCCCATCTCATCCATTGCTATTTCTTTTCCCCCCTTCAATCTTTTTCCACTTCCTTTCATTTTGGATACATTAGGGGGATGTACATTCACAATTGAAGGGATTGATGTGCTTCTACACTGGAGTTGAATATTACTTCCACTTGCACTTTCTGAGGCATTCATTTTCTGTAAATCATGTAACATTTCTTTCGCTGCATTGCACACTTGAATAGAAGCATTATTCAGACATTCTGCAAAGCGATGCAGGATCTGGATATTTTTTGTGCCACCCGATTTACCTGATCCGCCTATTCCTTGAAGTTCTACTCCATGTTCATCATATACTTTTTTCAATTTGGCTGTGGTAGTCCATCTTTCAAGAATTAAGTGCTCAGGCAAACAATCAATAAAGTTGTTTTTTAAAACAACTATCATATGTGAACATGGGATGCCTTCATTCTCAAACTTCTTACATGAGCAATTCATTTTCTGATTCAATGCATTATATGAAACTTCACGAGTAGTGGCTGAGTCCCCCACCCTCTTAACAATATACACTTGTACATCTGAAGTATATTTCAACATCGATCCGTAGTGCATGGAAGACAAAACTTCTTTCTGGAACATGTAAAAAATTTTATGAGTATATCTTCTGGCCATTTGCAACTCAATAGCAAAATTAGTGACAATTTTTAGAATTGTATCAAGTGTTCCATGATCAGCCACTAATTCGTTGTACCTTTGACGTTCTGAAGCCCTTTCAAAGAGGTGAATAAACTGAATGAGACTGTGATTTTTGTTGAAGTATTTGTCAAGCACTGAATTTTGAGCTTCGCTTCGTTGACTACTCTTTATTCCTGCCATAAATATGTTTTTAAAGTACAATGGAATCCATTTTTCATGCATATCAAACAATGTAGCCAACCATTCATGCTGCTCTAATTGAAATTTCCTGATTAAATCCCACCACTTCTCTTCAAACTCATCTGAAGTTTCTGAACCATACACACATGCTTTGAAGGGCTCTAGAAAATCACTTCTATGAGAAATTGGGCTGACTTTTTCTGTCAACTTCTTCATTATGTGCCAAATACAAAATCTGTGAGGCACATGGGGCAATAAATGTGCAATTGCAGCCCCTATAGCATCATCTTGATTAGTGATTATTGGTTTTGGTGGACTATTTCCCATTGCTTCAAGCCATTTCTCAAAAAGCCATAGAAATGAATCAATATTTTCATCCTTTAACAAGCCACAACCAAAATTAATGGATTGAAAATGGTGATTGACTCCAGTGAAAGGTGCACATATAAGAGAATATTTATTTGTGCTATAAGTTGTGTCAAATACAACAACATCCCCAAAATGAGCATAGGCCTTTCTTACCTCCCCATCGGCCCAAAAACAGTGTGTCAACCTGTTCTCTTTGTCTACTTCATATGCAAAATAATAAGAAGGATTCATTTCAGATTTTTCTTTAAAGTGATTCAAAAATAATTCTGCATCATAATCTCTCAAATCACTTCGAGTTTTACCTATATAATTTCGAACATCTCTCTCTGTACATCCGACCTCTCCATACCCCCCTGAATCTGTGCCCAAAATAGACATAGTTTGTGCAGTGCTGACATTTGACCCTCTAAATGTGTCAATCAAAGATTTTTGAGCTGCTGTTACTTCTCTATATGATCTCAGGAGGTGTTTTTCGGGGAGTACACAGAACATGAGCATGACCTTCAACAAGATTGTGCACCTTCCATCTTTCACCATCTTTCAATAAGCTTATTTTGGCCTTGCATCCTACTCTTGTATGTCCTCGGGTTTGTTTTGTGTTTGAAGAATTTTTAAACCCTTCTTTTGAACAAACAAAATCTCTGAAATATAGTTCTTTAACCCCATCAACATTATGATATTTTGTGGATGATTTTCGAACACTAAAGCCAGAAATTTTAGCATAATTCACATAAAAGTTCTCTGCTTCTTCAAGAGAATAAAAAAACATTCCAATGACCGGTTTACTTTGTTCATCTACATCTGGAATCCAAGATCCTTTATCCTCACCATATAAAGATTCTACATTCTCAACAAATTCATCATCATTTGTATTGCCAACTCCACTAAACATTTTCACTAAAATATGGCAACAAAGGGCCTGCACAAACAATTGAACACCCAAATCCTAAATTTTAAAAATATGAAATCAAGACCCTAAATAAGCAAATAATCCAACTAAGTGGAAGAACTTACAATGGAAATGAGGAGGTGCCAGTAGATGGTGCAGATGCCAGTGTCGGAGGGGGTACTGAGGGGGTGAGTGAGGAAGGGGATGAGATTTTTTTATCTGAAAAAAAAACACAAAGGACAACAAACAAATATTGACAACCATTTATTACAATAAATCATAATCTACCAAACAAATATATAAAAAAAACTCACATTTAGGATGATCTCATATGTGAAAGAAAAGAGAGGAGAATAAATGGGGGACCATCTTTTTCATATCTGCAAAAAAATATTCAAATAGAGAAAATCGGAGAGGAGAGGATCAGATTTGGCAACTAGCAGTTTTAGTGTTTCTGTGGGTTTTTTTTTGTTTTTTTAGTATGGCTGACATTTCCAGATCTGTAAAAAAGAAAAAAAGAAGAGCAAGGAGAGAGAGGAGGGAAAGAAAGATGGGTTTCGGTGGGTTCTTTTTGGGACTGGCTGACCGAGTATACCGGTTCCACTGTTTTGACTAAATTTTTAACACCCATCGTTGGATCAATCCTCCTCTAATCGAACGATCATACACGCCTGCCGCACATCCGCACAAGCTACATAAAATCAATCCTCTATATATATATATATATATATATATATAGAGAGAGAGAGAGAGAGAGAGAGGGGGGTAATTGGGTGAGGCGAAACGGCAGCTGCGGATTGAATTAGAGCCGTTCAATCAGGTGGTCTTAGATCTGACGGTGGAGATCGATGCACTAAAAAAAAAATCAAATCAGATGCAACCGGTCACCCAAAAAACACTCAGGGTGCGTTTTGGTTGCGCAATTATGCTGCGATTGCGATTACAGGAAGCTGCGTTTGCAATCACGCAACCAAACAGTTTTGTAATCGCAGTTTTAAACCCAGCGATTGCAGGTAAATAGTGCCCAAAAGCTGCGATTTCAAAAAGCTGAGAAAGTGACAGAATCAGGTTTGCAATCGCAGATTTCTGCAGAATCAGTTTTGCAATCGCGCAACCAAACGCACCCTCAGTGACTCAAAAAATAAAAATAAAACACTAATCAAAAGTTCCACCATACTCTTGACCGTTGGATGGGATATGATCGGATGGCCCAAAACACCCCAATAAATACCCAAATCTGTCTCTCTCTCTCTCTCTCTCTCTCGACTCTCTCTTCTCTGTGAAAACTAACGCTCTTCACCCCCTTCACCCTCTTTGACCACCGCGAGCCCCCGGCAACCACACGTGACTTCGGCGACCATCGGCGAGCACCCGCGATCGAAGGCGACCCCAATTCGAGGTTGAGCGCTCTCTCTCTCTCTATGATTAGGGTTTGATCTTTGTAAAAAAAAGGTGATTAGGGACGGAATAACTTCTAATTTAGTGATGTTTATTGCTTAAATCACAACAGGGTTTCTGCTGATTATTGGTTTTTCATATAGGGTTTATGATGATTGGAAGTTTTTTTATCTAGGGTTTTTCATCTAGGGTTTGTGATTGAAATGCTATTTTTTTATTATTGATATTAGTAATTTAGGAGGTGTTAATCAGTCTATATATGTCATCCGTCCTCCTCTGATGGAATCTATCCTCCTCTGTATATTAGTAATTTAAGAGGTGTTAATCAGTCTATATAATCAGTCTAAATATGTGTTTTTTGTTTATATATGCAAAAAAATGTCCTCCTCTGATGGAAGAAAAAAAAATTATGAAATTTGATGCTATACATGAATTGTAAGTGTTCTGTGCTTTCTATGTAGATGCATCATTTGAATGTTTGTTTTTTTTTAAAATGCACGAGTTCAACTCAACAGTAGTTTAAGAAATTTTCATCGAATTTTTCACATCTAGGGCTTGATTTTGGAATGATGGTTCCAGTTTTTGTTGGATTCCTGAAAAATTGTTTCTTTCTTCAAAAGAGAATGTAATGGCATTTAAAAATTTGTTTAGATCCACAAAGCCTTCCAAACTTGAACCGACAAAGGCCTTTTTACTGTTTTTTTTCTTTTCTTTTGAATCCACAATTTGAAAATTCTGAAAAAAATTAATTCATGGACTTTTAATCTTTTATAAGAAATTGATATTATGGTGCTGAATCCACAAGTTGTATTGAATAGGTTGTGGTGTTATGGTGTTGGTCACATTGTTGATGGTGTTAGGGTGCAGATGTTTAGGTTGTCTTTTTAGTTATATAGTTTTTTATGGAAAGAACTTAAGAATCTTATTCAAGAGGATAAGCTGGGAAGAGCCCAGATCTGCAGGTATTTGACTTTGTCATGTGGCCTTTATGTCAAGTAGTTAAGCAGTTTACCCATTTGCAGATATCCAGTTCATGGGAGTTTGCATTAGTATTATTTTATCTCGTTCAACTTTGTGGTTAGTGAGCTTTTAGCAAGGTGCTTTGCTAATTTTTATACATCACATGCAGAATTTTAATTATGAACATGGTTTAAATGGAGTCAATATTGATCCTTTGGAGTTGCAATTATAGCACTCATCAGAAATTCAGCAGGTACAAGTATGACTGAGGCACCAATTCTGTCTTAGCTTTGTGTGTGTGTTAATTTTTTTTATAGCCAAGTTTTTTTTTCAGAAATGACTCAATGTACAAGGCCTGCAACTTCGGAAAAGAAAAACAATCACAACCATTTATTAACTCTCTCTGTTCACTCTATTTCAGGTCCAGAAATTGGTGATTCTAGAAGTGGTCCACACGTGCGAAGTTTAGATGTTGAACTTGCTAAATGTAATAGTTGAACTAATTGTAATGGCTGAACTCTGAAGTAGAACTTCTTGTAATAGTTGAACTTGTTGAATATAATGGTTGAGAGTGGTTCCAGATGGTTACTTGTTCCAAATAGTTCATACTAGTTGTGGATGGTTCATATTGGTTGCATTTTCAGTTGTTTTAAGTAGTTGAAAAATGTTTGGACTGGTGGTTGGTTGGTTGTAGTGGGTTGGTTTGTTAGTCCAAATGAAATGTTGATTGTTATTTATAATTCTATTGTTTGTAAAGCTTGTTAGTCCCTTGCACATCTTTAAAACTACATGCAAGGAATGGAAGGAGTATATACATATGGTAGAATTGGTTGGTCTGTACTCTTAGATTTTTTAGATTCTGAAAAAATTGACTAGTATGTAAATTCCATTAAACACTATCAATAGTTTGAATGTTTATAAAGCTCCCTCAGTGTGGTCTTTCAAATTACATATTTTCCTCTCTTTCATTTTACACCAGAATTTTTGAACCACATTCATACTAGTATGTTTGAACGGCATGTTTGAAACCACATCCAAAATGTGACAAAACTTCAAGTAATATATCTTATTCCATTTAATTTAATCACTAAAAATGCATGAACATGCACATGACAAACAACACCAGTGTCAGATAGTTGACAAAAACACACTTCCAATAAAAATTGTGGGATCCTGTGTTAGATAGTTGACAAAAATACACTTCCAATAAAAATGCCCATAGTTAATCATCATTTACAAGGAAAAAAAACTGTCATTGCACATTCTAAGTAGATTTGTTTGTTTCCTTTACATGTCTATGTAAGGATCACATGTGGATGTAGAAACCTGTTCCAAACAGAACTGAAAGTCTGATCTGAATTCTGATTTGGCTAAAGATTACAAAAAACGTTGGCCAATTTTGTTGGCTCAAGTTTAGATTAGTAAAAACCAAGTACATGTAGATTGGATCAGGAGGGTGCTGTGACTTTGAAGGCTGTTGTGCCTCTGTGGTGTTTTTTGTCTCCATGGTCTGCAGGGGAACGTAGCCCTCCGGGAATGGTGGCATTGGTGGGGCTGGCGGAGGCTGCAGATATAAGATCTACAAGGTTAACAATTCAGTAAAAAAACATGAAAAAGAAAGACGATGGAGAGAAAATAAAATGATACTATAAGATGGAGAATGGATCATGCACATATGTGACTTTCTCAAAGGTTTTATGGACCAATATGTGCTTAGGAACACATGACCAGTATGAACTAGAAACACATTTAAGCATTCTTCTTTCAATTCCCTCCATTATGAGAAGCCAAAATGGTATGAGACTAGCAGAAACATTTGTAGACCATAAGATCCTACTTCACAAAACAACACTTTGATGCTACCTTTTTCTTTATTATTGTACCCCCATATATGAAAAAATGAAAGTTGAACAGCTAATGACCATTAAAATATAATAGTTAATGATTGCGTGGAGATTTCATAGAGAAAGCTAACTATTAATTACTCCACAATGCTTCAATGGTAGTCAGTCTTCAAAACCCTAATGCATGTGAGGGTTCCGTTTAATGTTAGGCATAGAAATGCACTGATCATAGAATAGTATACAACCAGATTTCTTACTGGAGATGCACAATATTTGCAAAAGGATAGATTTCTGACTTTAGTAAGCTACACCAGACTACCTAAAGACAAGCCATACCATGTGTCTGTAACGAAACATATTTGGAATTGAATAATTCTGTACTATTCTATTTTGCATATAGGTGGAAAAGCCCTAATAAATCAACAGAAAACTCCATTTTCTTTACATTTAGTAAGAGTTGCAAAACTCAAATAATGATACAAGAGATCATACGGAATTTCCAAATTGTGGATTCAAAAGAAAAGAAAAAAAACAGTAAAAAGGTTCTGTCAGTTCAAGTTTGGAAGGCTTTGTGGATCTAAACAAATTTTTAAATGCCATTACATTCTAACTTTTGAAGAAAGAAACAACTTTTCAGGAATCCATCAAAAACTGGATTTCAACCATCTTTCCAAAATCAAGCCCTAGATGTGAAAAATTCGATGAAAATTTCTTAAACTACTGTTGAGTTGAACTCGTGCATTTAAAAAAAAAAACATTTAAATGATGCATCTACATAGAAAGCACAGAACACTTACAATTCATGTATAGAATCAAATTTCTTAATTTTTTTTTCTTCCATCAGAGGAGGACATATTTTTGCATATATAACAAAAAACACATATTTAGACTGATTATATAGACTGATAGACTGATTAACACCTCTTAAATTACTAATATACAGAGGAGGATAGATTCCATCAGAGGAGGACGGATGACATATATAGACTGATTAACACCTCCTAAATTACTAATATCAATAATAAAAAAACAGCATTTCAATCACAAACCCTAGATGAAAAATCCTAGATAAAAAAACTTCCAATCATCATAAACCCTATATGAAAAACCAATAATCAGCAGAAACCCTGTTGTGATTTATGCAATAAACATAACTAAATTAGAAGTTATTCCGTCCCTAATCACCTTTTTGTACAAAGATCAAACCCTAATCATAGAGAGAGAGAGAGAGAGCGCTCAACCTCGAATCGGGGTCGCCTTTGGTCACGGGTGCTCGCCGATGGTCGCCGGAGTCACGTGTGGTTGTCGGGGGGTCGCTGTGGTCAAAGGAGGTGAAGGGGGTTAATTTTCACAAAGAAGAGAGAGTGAATAGAGAGAGAGAGAGAGAGAGTGTGAGAGACAGAGGGATTTGGGTATTTATTGGGGTGTTTTGGGCCATCCGATCAAATCCCATCCAACGGTCAAGAGTATGGTGGACCTTTTGATTAGTGTTTTATTTTTATTTTTTGAGTCACCGAGTGTTTTTTGGGTGACCGGTTGCATCCGATTTGATTTTTTTTAGTGCATCGATCTCCACCGTCAGATCTAAGACCACCTGATCGAACGGCTCTAATTCAATCCGCAGCTGCCGTTCCACCTCACCCATCACCTCTCTCTCTCTATATATATATCATTTATAAAGTTATTGACATGTACAATCTATTATTCATAAATATGATTTCAACATATTTAGTTAAATTATATCATGAATTTCAAGTAAGTTATGATGTTATTGGCAAGTACAATGTATTTACAAACAATTATTTTACTTTAAATTATAATTGATAAATTTCACTTTCTTGAACCAATAACAACTGCTATCCACCGTACTTTATGTAGATTGCCAATCCATCACTGAAATTAAGCACTTTCTAATATAATTAAGTACAGAATTAAGCTACAAATACTTGGAGGAATCACATCTCAAATATTAAAAATTTGCACAACTAAATTTGTTATTGGTTCAAGTAGTTCATGGTTCAATAGAGGTGGTAGTTCTATGTGATGCAAAAGATGTATGTTTGGTTGATGTTGTAGTAGGTTGTAGTGATGTATAACAAAACAATGTTTGTGTGGTCTGTTATTGTAACAAAACAATGTTTCTAAGGTGTGTAAAAAAACAATATTTGTGTGGCTGTTGTAGTTTTGATGTAAGGAAAACAATGTTAGCTTGCTTGATATAATGTGATGTTATGTGAGTTTATAAACAAACAGATTTATTGTGTGTTTGTATATGTTTGTATGTGTTTGTCATATTTTTTTATACATAGGCAGTTTATAAATTGTCAGCTTATATCAATTTTTTTATACATACATGCTGCTGCTGGTTTTACCATTTGTACCATGCACATGCCCATTATAGAAAATGATCTCATATTATACACATACATTCTTGGCTTAATACTTGACAAACAAACATCTCATTACATACCAATTTCATTACAAAACAAGTGAATCAACTATTTCACAATCAATAATACAATAAGTAAGAACCTTATAATAAATAGGCACAACTAAATTTGTTTACGCATGTCATCAATCTTCTCTTCCATTTTTTTAACCACATTTCGCATTACAGCGACATTCTCATCCATTTTTTCTTGGAATCTGTTGATTTGTTATTTCAATGCAGCAATACCTGGATCAATTTCATCTACCCAAAAAAAGAAATGGCAGTCCTCTAAAGTCTAAAACAAAGCACAACAAATCAAATACATTCTCATCAACATAAACACCTTAACAGGATAAACAACCAAATCAAATACATTGTCATCATAAACACCCAAATTAAACATTTACCTTCCATTGTCGACATCTGTAGAACTTTCTTCCCTTGCTTATTTCTCTGTTGGATGTCAGCACCACTGTGGCCACCCCGCATCTACAATTAGGATTTCGTAGGGTATGGACAGAGGAAGATGAAGCTTCACTCATCTCTGCTGGAGTCGGGTTGCCGACAGTTAATGATGGCCTTTGGAGAAGAAGCAGTTGCACCTGAAGCCGACCGTTGGTGAAGTAGCCAATCGTTGGAGAAGAAGTAGTTGCAGCTGAAGCCGACCGTTGCAGCAGAAGAAGAGAGGTTGAAGATGACCTTATATGCATCTGACAGAGGCAGGGGTATGGGTGTAATTTTTCAAAGATCAAACGGTCATAAGGGCAATTTGGACATTTCAACATAGGCTAAACGGCGTTAATGGAATATTTCTGGCATATTCCACTCCCAACGGACGGAACTAAACCTCAGGGACACAATTGCAACAGAAAAGAATTTTCTAGGGGTATAGATGCAATTAGCTTTTTAAGGAGGGTATAACGCAAAATATCATATTTTGCAGGGGTATAAATACAAATTTCCCTTAAAATTACAAAAGTATTTTCATTCACAAAGCATTCATGGATGTTTCAAACCAAAGAACAAACACCTCATGCGCATTCCCCAAATCTCTGTTTCCATCTCCCTCAAGCATTGATACACACAACACCTTTATGACGACCTTGTCGGCAATCAATGCTTCATGTTTTTCACATAAGGTTCCTATAAAAGTTATGTGTTAATCCTTCCATATCATGTGTATTCATCACAAAGTGGCATTGAATAGCATGGAAAAAATCACATCTCCACATAATAAATCAAATTCATGTTTAATTTTGTAACACTCATGAATGATTATATGATAAATATTTAAAAAAATTGAACGGATTAAATTTTTTTTTTAGATCTAAAATTGATAAGGGGCTTCATAACATGAATTAGAAGCAACCTGGTCGCATGTGGAGTAGGTGGGGTTGTAGGGGTCAAAGTAGGAGTTAGTGACACCGAAAAGGAGATCATTAGTGAGGGAGGAGAGGGAGTGGAAGCGACAAAGACAACAGGGCAGCGAGAGATCATGTTGAAGACAATGAGAATGAAGAGGTCTGAGAGGCGATCGAAGTGATCCTCAATGTTCGGCATGGACAAGTGGTCGTGGAGACCTCGACGAGCTTCTTGAACTCTACCTCCTTCGTTGAAAGCTCTTCCATGCGGCCTCCTTCCCGACACTTCCTTCCATCATCTATGCGTCAAGAAATTGTTAGGGTTTTCAATTTTCATTTTATAAGGTTACAGGAAAAAAATCTCACGACTCTTCGTAATCAAAAAATTATAATTGTTCTCCTCGTAATCCCACCCTTGAATGCTGAGTTGAGAGAATGCATTGCATAAATTCAATTGAATAGCATTAAATGATAATTATATTATTCATAATGTAAGTCTAAATTAATACAAATATATTGACAAATATAAATAATCATATATTATAAATCAAAATTAATCAAAATATGATATCATGTATTAAATTAAATAATGATATATTATTAATATTTGTGAATGATATTATGATTATTTTTATAATCATAATATATAAATGGTATATCATAGCATGTATTAAGATAATCAATATAAATACATGGCATCAAAATATACTGTGAATAATTCTGAATAATATTATTTCTCAGTCTTGTATGTTTAATTTAATCATGTATCAATATAACTTAAATATCATTTTAATATATAACAGTTCTTGAATAATGATCAATAATATGTTATAATAATATACCACTTTATATTATATGGATATGTACCATTTATAATTTATAAAGATTTAGAGGAAGCATACTCCAACAAGATATTTGTGATAATAATATTTATCACAAATATTCAATACATGTTTGGGACATATAGGAATTGTAACCTATACACGTCCAAGTAGGAGGGGGTAAATTATTTAATGAATTGTCATATGGGATAGAGTTAGTGATTTTCAAGAATTTAAAAGGGTAAATATGTCAAACAAAAGGTCATTTGGGGTAGGAATGGATTTTCAAGAATTGAAAAAAGTAAACCTGTTAAGTGAATGCTTTTCATGAATTGGTTCTTTTATAGGTAGTATAGAATAGATATGGATAGATATATATTAAAGGCATCTTGTCTACCACTTATTAAAAAAAAAGAAAAAAAGAAGAAGGATAGGATACTCTACTTACAAGTGGACATAATTTTTACACCCATTAAAAAATATTATAGACATGTGAGTTTTTATGATAGCAAGGTGACTAATGCAATATATAAAATTGTAATATATATTTCATTGTCATATATCGTATCATAGAAAAATAGAAAAATATATACATTCAATTAATATAAGTATTTATTTTAATTTTTTAATAAAAGATATAATATTAGTTAAATATGAATATAAAAATATTAAAACGTGTGCGGACTGCAAACATGACTACAAAAGAAGAAGCATAACATTTTCTAAGGACAACATACAATATTTTTATACGTGAATTTGTGAAAAACGGAAATACATTCCAGAGGGACAAAAGGGCGGACATCTTCTGACAGTGTTCATGGCCGGCCCTAGGTGTAGGCGCAGTAGGTGACCCGCCTAGGGCCCCCACCAAGGGAAGGTGCCCAAAATTCAAAAGCCCACAACAACTCTATATTTTTGTTCTGAGTCTCAGTCTAGTCCATTGTGAAATCTGATTATTTTTAATACATAAAAGAGGCCCAAATGAAAAAAAAATGTAAGCAATCTGATATAGCTTAAGGCTACATTCTTCTGCTGACCCGATCAACCTTTAGTAGGGATGCGAGATCTGCAGGTTCCAATAACATTGCTGATTCGCAAAGAATACTAGGACGATGGGTTTCAACGGGTCTGTTGATTCTTAAGAATACAAAAAATGATGAAAATTCTATGTAGTTGTTAATCCTCCTAGGATAACAAAACTATAAAATTATATTAACCAAATCTTAATTAATTATGGGATTACAATTTCTATTTATAGAACAGAAAATTCTAACAAACTAAGATATCCACAAATCTCTCTAAATATCTCAAATCACAAATTTATTTGACCAAATCCTAACTAATTCCAAATTCGAATTTAAATTCAAAATTCAAATTCAAATCTAACTAAAAAAATAAAACATCATATCTAAATGATATCTAAATAATACTAATCCTAATTATTCAGAAAAGATAGGATAATTTAACAAATAAAACTAAAATACTAAGAAGTGAAAATCATCTATAATCCTCCATTCGGTGGTCCTCAACATTGATCGAATGGTTCATGATCGTGCTGCATCACAATCACAACCATCTAAATAAAATTTCATTAATCTCATGGTTATAATTCTTTCTACATAATTAATAAGGGTGAATTGTCCAAATACCTCTGGACTAAACCACCTATTTTTTTCATATCCTTTGACTTGGAATTTTTTCCCCTACATTTTGATCCCCTTTTTTCTGTACCCTTGTTGTTGCCACCTCACATTTTTATTCCACTTCTACCCTTCTCTTCCATTTCTCCCTAAAATAGACTAAATTCCCCACAAATCTTCTCATCTTCTCCCTCAAAGCACCGAATCGAGTCGGCAACCCCCATCGGCATCCCCTTGTTCTCCTGTGGTCGTTGCGTTTACAAAACCCCCCCTTCTGAAGTGAGGCGTCTATCCTCTTTACAAACCCTCTCACACTATAAAACTCTCTCACCCTCTCATTCTACAAACCATCTCATTGAAACCCAACACCCACAATCACCGACCTCCATCTCTCCCTCTCCGGCCACTGCACTAGTGGTCACCTTCTCTGTCCTACCTCTTTGGCCACCCGCAAATTTCTGTAATTTCTAAGTATTGTTATGTTAATGGTTTTTGCGCTTATCAAGTTTATCAAGTAATTAACATACTTTCCAATGCCACTTGAATCAATTTATCAAGTAAAGGATAGTTTAGAAGTTCTTTGAGAGAGGACATCTACGTAACTTTTCAAGTGAATATAAACTGTGTATAAGAAGTCTCAATTTCCTTTCAGTAGTTGTTCATTTATAGTAGTATTCTGTATTTTGTTTGTAATATCCTGTAAGTGGTCATTCTATATATGTGATTAGTTATTATAAATCTGTAATTATTTATTCACTCAGTGTATTTGGTCATTAGATTTCTGTGTACTAATTTCTTGCATATATCTTACACAGAGGAGGTGGAGATGGTTGTTTAAATAGTTTTCCAATGCCACTTTAACCATCTTTAAATAATTTATCAATCACTATTTACATTTCTTTTCAGTGTTTATACTATTTTTCTGAGTGCATGTCATTAAATGATGGTTTAGAAGTTCTTTGAGAGATGCCATATATGAAAATTTTCAAGTGAATATAAACTGTGTATAAGAAGTCCTAGTTTTATTTCTATTTCTGTAATTGGTTATTATATGTGGTCATTAAATTTTTGTGTACTAATTTCCTGTGTATATCTTACACAAAGGAGGTGGAGATGATTATTTAAATAGTTTTTCAATGTCACTTGAACTATCTTTAAATAATTTTTCAACCACTCTTTACTTTCATGTTCAGTGTTTTTTTTTTCTGAGTGTATGTCAGTAAAGGATGGTTTAGAAGTTTTTTGAGAGAGAAAATCTATGAAACTTTTCAAGTGAATGTAAATTGTGTATAAAAAGTCCTAGTTTTATTTCTGTAGTTGTTCACTTATAGTATTATTATGTAATTGGTTTGTAGTTTTCTATAAGTGGTCATTCTATTTCTGTAATTGGTTATTATCTGTAACTACTTATTCATTCAGTGTATATCTTACAGATTGGACAATAAGATCAGGCGGTGAGAGATTGGGCTGTGGGAGATCAGGCGATGGCAGATCAGGCCAGTCTAACTGTCTGATCGGTGAACGGCGATGGTGGGAGAATGGTAAGCGGCGTTGGTGGGAGGTTTGTGCGCAGCGACAGTTGGAGAGAAGGTGGGAGATCAGGCTAGTGGGAGATCGGTCAACGGCGATGGTGGGATATCGGTGCGCGGCGATGACCCGTTGAGTCAATGGGAGATCGGTGGGAGAGAAGAGAAAAAAAATGGGTTCTTTTGGGGAGGAGGAAGAAGAAGAAGAAAAAGGCATGTGAATTGTTTTTGTCTTTTCTAAATGGTAGACATGGTATTTAAAAAAAAGCAAGAGCACAAAAAAAAGGGAACCAAAAAGAATGACAAAAAAAAAATTATTTCAAGTCAAAGACATGGAAAAAATGGGGGGGTTTGGTCCAAGAGTGTATTTGGACAATTCACCCTTAATTTTTTAGACCTATTTTAGAAAGTGTAAGTCACCCCTTCTCTAACATTTTTTTTTCCTTTTAGTGTTTCTCAATGGCTCTCTTTCTCATATAATCTTCTCAAGTAATTATTTTAGGGTTTCATATCTACATCTCTCTCTCTCTCTCTCTCTCATCTCCATTTTAAGGTACTTGGCCCTTTCTTGAATTTAGTTTTGCTTAATTTTATTTTCTTTTTTTCTTTTTTGTTTTTTGTTAAATTTTTTATAACTAAATTCACATATTCTTGTTAATTGAAGATGAAATTAAAAATTTAGGCTTGACAATCTCTTTTTTTTTAGATGACAAATTAATTTTTAAACAAGATTTTTTTCATTTTAAAAGTTTGTCTAAGGCCCCATTCAAATTTTCAAATCTTAGGGCCGGCCCTAACAATGTGGCATGTCATCTGTTGCATTTCCTGTGCATCATCCTACATTCTAACTTCATATACCTAATTATCTTACTAAAATCCAAATAATCGGGAGAAATCAGATTGGTTTAAACCATTATAACAATAAAAAAATTTACAGCCAGGAGATTATAATTAGTTCAATTCACATCACTTACCTAACAAAAAAGAAAGAAATTAAGATAATGTTTAGAAAAAGCAAATCTTATTAGTAATCAAACTCCCATTAATTGAAATGTAAAAACATATATTCACAGCTCATGACTGTTGGAAGCAATTCTGGCACCTTTATAACATACGAATGACAAAGGCGGCATGAACTTCCTGCTGGTACCTGTATAACATTAGAATAACAAAATCACAAAGGGGACTGACTACATGTGGTGCTACGATTTTATTTTTATGGGGAATCAACAACACTCAGAAAATCAAAAGAAGAACCTTATCATAGTGATCCATGATATTAACATTAATTCTGCCCAAATAGGGCCAGGAAGGGTGTCACGCCCCCAGAGCGGTCGTCTCCAAGGGGTGACACGTGTACGATACCGAGTATATCATAATCAGAATAAATCATAAGGAATAAATGATTGGATCAGAATAAATGACAGCGGAAGAGTTTATGAATTAATAAATGAACAATACGAGGCCATAGAACAGATAATTGGGGCCTCAAAGGAATACACAATCACCGTCCCGTGTGAACACAAGTCATAATTACAAAAACAGTCAAATGTATATATCAACAATAACAGAACACCTGGTACAAAAAAAAAATAACAGGAAGTTGACATGCACACCAAATCGCCGAGAGGCCCACAACACCTTCAACAGTACCCAAGTTAATGATCCTGCGCAACACCTGGATGAAACCCATAAAAATAGGGTGTAAGCCGATGAAGGCCTAGTGAATGGAACTAACTACAAGACACCTCTAAGTACAGTTCCAACACATCCATAAAACCTACATAAATAACTAACAAGTATAAGCCGACCAGCCTTAGGTACCATCACCGCAGGAGGCCAACTCACATTAACCTAATCATGTCCCCAACATAAAGACAGATCCGTCTGCGTCCCATACCACAGAGGATCCATCCCATGCTAGCAACGCTACAACACTAACCTCACTATGTCCCCAGCATAAAGACAGATCCGTCTGTGTCCCATACCACAGGGGATCCATCCCATGCTAGAAACGCTACAAATATATGTATATATATCCTAGTGACTGCAATGCCACTACACACAAATACCTCACAGTTCATCCTGTCGCGCAGTGACTTCTCTTAGGCGACCCATTTCTGCGAATGCATCGGCTTGGCCAATACAGGGAGTATCACTCCACCCGTCAAGTCCACCAGAGCCCGACCGCATCACAAACCGCATCAATGGATCCCGCCCTAGACTCCATCACTTTGCGAACAGGGTCGATAAACCCAGTATCTTAGCTAAGGCTCTCCGTCATCCAACCACTCTGACGCGTAGCCGATTTGAACCATCGGATACCGTGGGCGTCCAGGATGAACCTTGGAAACGCTCCCTCGTGAAGGACACCCAGAGTTTACCCTCGCCTCAACTGACTCACACGAAGCATCTAAATACAAAACTAAACCGTCAAACCCAGTATCTTGGCTAAGGCTCTCCGTCATCCAACCACTCTGACGCGTAGCCGATCTGAACCATCGGATACCGTGGGCGTCGAGGATGAACCTTGAAAACGCTCCCTCGTGAAGGACACCCAGAGTTTACCCTCACCTCAACTGTAGGTTCGCACTCACGACTTGCAAGAACTACCATAATCAACCCACCCTAAACAGGTTCGACACAGACCGGTCGAGGACCTACGATGTCACCACAATAAGCAACCAGATCTGACCCATACGATCAGATCCCCTTACCCCTAAACGATGTCTCTAACCAGATCTTTAGGCAAAGATCTATAAATTATGCTGATAATATATATATCAGCCATTAGCAAGGCTAGACAACCATTAACAAACCTAGGCCGGATATGACAAGATAGACATATATTAACCAAGCTAGATGGCCATTAACAAAGCTATATAATATGTATCCATTAACAATGATAAATCATGAGCATGCATTCAAGATATAACAATATGTATATAATAATATATCAAGTAATCATGCAATCTCAATTTAATACATATAATCATGCCGATGGATGCCACCAAGTCATATATACATGATTAAAATCATACCATAAACATGACTTAGTATGGAACTATATTATCGGAATGTCAAGTTAGATCCACTCACAGATACAATCATTCCATCCCGCGAAGAATCGCGCGCTTCGGACAGTCCAACGGAAACGCCATCGCTACTGGACTCTTGGGAGTATAGCCATTCCCACCACAAGCCTAAACACAATATCACCACCTTCCTCATATTGAGGAGACCCCTCTTGGGAAGAAGAGAAGATGGTGCACATAAGGGCTTCAACCATCACCATCACATGCTATCAAGCCTACACACACTCCCTATGAGCCAACACCAAACTTTCGCTTCTCTTGGCTTCTCTTCACCCAAACCCCCTTGAAGCAGCCATGACAACCCCAATTCACAGCAGCAGCAGCAGCAGTAGCAGCAGCAGCAACAGCAGCAACAGGAAAAGAAAGCCAAAACAACCAACAAAGAAAAGAAATGAAAAGAAAAGAAAAACAGGGGATTCACAACAATCTCCTCAATCTCTTCCTTCCCTCTCTTCTTCTCCTCTCCCACTCTCTCAAACTTTGTCTGATGGAACCCCTAAAACAATATGAGCAGAGACCCCTTTTATTCCCCCAAAACAACACACATGTAGTGGGGTAGAAATGACAAAACCGTCCCTCACCAGAAATTCTGGACGGATTCCACTAAAACAGTCATAACTTCTACAATATAGCTCCAAATTGCATAATTCAAACTCCGTTGGAAAGCTAAGACGATTATCTACAGCTTTTATTTGTAAGACGATCTCCAAAAACATCTCTAACCATTTCGAATTATGCAATTAACATCAAACAGGGCTGCTGCCAGACATTTTCCATCCCTATGGTATAATTGGAAAAACACTTATAACATTTTCTACAGGAATCCAAATGATCTAATTCCACTTTTGTATGAATGCTAACTCAAAATTGAATGCCCCATAATAAAATCAGATTTAAACTACATCATCTTGGGCATTAACAAAATTAAATCCAAATCATGCCAATCATACCACTTAGGATATAATCTAGTCATACATGACCCTAATACACCCCCAATGAAGAATAATTTAGAATAACACATATAATTGTGCTATCCAATCATCCAAATATATAAAAGAATAACATAGGCCTAAATATAGGTCTGGGATCTTACAAAGGGAGTTCAGGCCTGGACTTAATCCTGATTCGTTTTTCAGATATATTTCTTGCATCATTGTTGAATTAAGTGATACAGTTGACAGCTAACTTCTGTTTATTACATGAGTAGTTTTCAAATTTCTAAACATATAAACATCAAAGTATGTACACCAATGCTCCGTATCCGTAGTTGTGGCTGTAGTTTAGTGGTGAGAATTCTACGTTGTGGCCGTGGAGACCTGGGCTCGAATCCCAGCAGCCACAGTTTATTCCATTTTAGAAGGCGCCTGTAGCTCAGTGGATAGAGCGTCTGTTTCCTAAGCAGAAAGTCATAGGTTCGACCCCTATCTGGCGCGTCTAATTTCACTTTTTTTTGCTAAATTCAATTAAAATTTTCTTTATAATGCCTATTAATTGTTCCGAATTGTTATAGCATAATAGTTCAGGGTTCACCTGTATTAAGGGTAAGTCTTGGATTCAAGTCTTGACACTGACTTACTCACTTGTTTGTTAGCAATTATTTGAAAGAATTTTTTGTAGGATGGAGTCCTTCCAATACCAAAAGAAGAAGAAGAAGAAGAAGAAGCAAGAACTAGATAAAATTACGGGTGAACAAAAATTCAACTGTCATCCCTTCTTGGCTTGCCATATGATTATATAGATATATTTTTCTTTTTCTTTTCTTTCATGAGGGGACCTGGATTCAAATTATGTCGTCTCCAGATAGAAAAATATTTGATTAAGAAAAATACTTACCAACAAAAAAAAACCCTTTCAAATTTTATTGATACGATAGAGTAGTTCATACATTCCCAAGTCTAGCTACCAAGCATCTAGGCATCGGCAATGGGCCGGCTGGACCGTGAAAAGCAAGCCCAAGCTCAAGCCCACGGGCTTTTTTGTCCAACGGGCCAGGGCTGGGTTGGCCCGTAAAAAAATCAGGCCCGCGGCCCGCCCACGGGCTCGGGCCTTATGGGTCGAGCTCAATTTCAGGCTTACGAGCGAGCTATCGGGCCTGTTTAAAAAAAAACATTTAAATTTGAAATGTGCGGGAGGGGCGGACAAGGTGGGCCCCCTTTTTCTACTTGGGGGAACATTTCTCCCCTCATCAAATCCCATAGGGAGTCCACCTTGGGCCCCCTTTTTCTACTGGGAGACAAATAAATTCCACAGGGGGCCCACCTTGGGTCCCCCTTTTCTAATGGGTTAATAGGGGGGACAGGTGTCCCCCATTTATTCATAGGGAATTGGGGAGGGGGAGGGGGGGGGGCAGGTGTCCCCCATTTTTAATTAAATAAATAATTTTGAAAATACTGGGCCATGGCCCATGGCCCATGGGCGGGGTTGGGCTTCCAGTAGCAAGCCCGAGCCTGACCCTCGCTAAGAACGGGCCGGCCCTGGCCGGGTTTTGGCCCTCCAAGCCTGGGTCGGGTGGGCCGGTTTTTTAGGCATCGGGCTTTTTGATGACCCTTACAAGCATCCGTGTAGATCAATGGGTGAGTGTCCACTGACAATATTAGTATAAACTCAGTAATCGATTCAATTTTTTCTTTGAACAAACATCATATTGGGGAAGTACTGCGCTGGAGCGAGCTCATTTCACTTGCAAGTGGACGGCTTTGTATTAAGAAGTAGAGTGTTGGGAGTTTTGGGAGAGGTCGTTTTTGTAGATCTCTCTTCTGTCTTTACGATCTCTTTCTTTTTGTTTCATTTGCTTTAGTTTGCATTGTATCCTTGAATGAACTTGAACCTTTACTTGATATTAATGTGATGGCCTACTGTTTTATAAAAAACCAAAAACAAAACAAACTCCATAACATAATCCAAATACAACAAACCCCCAACCCCCCTCCCCCCCCCCCCCATCTGGCGCGTTTAATGTCACCTTTTTTTGCTAAATTCAATTAAAATTTTCTTTATAATGCCTATTAATTGTTTCCAATTGTCATAGCATAACAGTTCAGGGTTCACATGTATTAAGGATAAGTCTTGGATTCAAGTCTTGGCGCTGACTTACTCACATGTTTGTTAACAATTATTTAAAAGAATTTTTTGTGGGACGGGGTCCTTCCAATACCAAAAGAAGAAAAAGAAGAAGAAGAAAAAGAAGCAAGAACTAGCCAAAATCACAGGTGAACAAAAATTCAACTTTCATCCCTTCTTGGCTTGCCATATGATTATATAGATATATTTTTCATTTTATTTTCTTTCATGAGGGGACCTGGATACAAATTATGCCGTCTGCTGATAGAGAAATATTTGATTAAAAAAATACTTACCAACAAAAAAAGGCCCTTTCAAATTTTATTGATACGATAGAGTAGTTCATAAATTCCTAGGTCTAGCTACCAAGCATCTAGGCATCGGCAACGGGCCGGCAGGACCGTGAAAAGCAAGCCCAAGCTCAAGTCCACGGGCTTTTTTGTCCAGCAAACCCAGGCCGGGTTGGCCCGTCAGAAAAAATCAGACCCGCGTCTCGCCCACGGGCTCGGGCCTTACTGGTCGAGCTCAATTTCAGGCTATCAGGCATGTTTAAAATAAACATTTAAATTTGAAATGGGCGAGAGGGGCAGACAAGGTGGGCCCCCTTTTTCTACTTGGGAGAACATTTGTCCCGTCATCAAATCCCACAGGGGCCCCACCTTGGGCCCCCTTTTTCTACTGGGGGACAAATAAATTCCATAGGGGTGGGCCCCCCCTTTTCTAATGGGTTAATAGGGGGGACAGGTGTCCCCCATTTGTTCATAGGGAATTGGGGGGGGGGGGGGGGGGGGGGCAGGTGTCCCCCCATTTTTTAGTTAAATAATTTTGAAAATACTGGGCCCTCAACAGTTCTATGGCCCACGGGCCGGGCCCGTTGGCGGGCCTACTAGCCAGCCCGAGCTGGCCCATTTCGGGCTGGCCCGGGCTTCCAGAAGCAAGCTCGAGCCCGGCTCTCGCTAAGAACTGGCTAGCCCTGGCCTGGGTTTGGCCCTCCAGGCCTGGGTCGAGTGGGCTGGTTTTTTAGGGTTCGGGCTTTTTGATGACCCTTACAAGCATCCAAGTAGATCAATGGGTGAGTGTCCACTGACAATATTAGTATATACTCAGTAATCGATTCAATTTTTTCTTTGAACAAACATCATATTGGGGAAGTACTGCGCTGGAGCGAGCTCATTTCACTTGCAAATGGACGGCTTTGTATTCAGAAGTAGAGTGTTGGGAGTTTTGGGAGAGGTCGTTTCCGTAGATGTCTCTTCTGCCTTTACAATCTCTTTCTTTTTGTTTCATTTGCTTTAGTTTGCATTGTATCCTTGAATGAACTTGAACTTTTACTTGATATTAATGTGATGGCCTACTATTTTATATAAAAAACAAAAATAAAACAAACACCATAATATAATCCATATTGTTTATATTTATGCATTTTCATTTGTGTTTTGAAATTAGTCATTAAAATGGATCTTTTTGTTCAAGCAGGATTTCATGTAGGTGAACAAAAAAAAGGCAGGGGGGGCCTGGAAATGACCTAGAAGTTTCCAAGTGACGGCATGTATACATGCCGTTTCCAGGGGAACGGCATATACACATGCCGTCACCTGTGTATTTTTTCGCTGCACGGTTGGCGTTTGTTTAAAAAAATTTACCACTGGAGACGGAATATATATAATCCGTCTCCAGTGTAATATCTCACCGGTGCTAGTTTTTGCTAATATTCGAGGGGTGGGGCTATTTTTGTGAATATTCATTTTCTCGGGGTTAAAAGTGCTAATTACCCTAAAAAAAATAAAAGAAATGAAATTACGATTGAGTAGTACATTTTAGAGGAAATAAATTACTCATTTATGTTTTCACTCACACCAATTCGGATTGGTCCGTGTAATCTTAACCTAAACTCAATCTGAATTGGGTAGGATATAAAAAATAATAGAGCAGGTCTAATCCCACCAAACATATTGCTCCCCCCCCCCCCCCCCCGCAACCCAATAGAAATTTAAAACATTTCACACATTTTATTTTAGAGACTCATCCCACCAACCCTATTTGACACAAACTCAGTCATACTGGGATGTCTAATGTGACCCAAGGTGTGTCATCCAGAATTTTTTAACTACAATATTTAAAAAGTGGTGCGACACACTTTGGATCATCATAAGTTGTTTGATTTGACATACTATGGATCAAACTAAAGTATTTACTCGGGCCTGTTTAAAAAAAAAGTTTAAATTTAAAATGGACAGGAGCGGCGGACAAGGCGGCCTCCTTTTTCTTTGTCCCCCCATCAAATCCTACAGGAGCCCACCTTGGGCCCCCTTTTTCTAATGGGGAGACACCTGTCCCCCCCATTTGTTCAATGGATTAAAAGGGGGTCTCCATTTTCAAACAAATAATTTTAAAAATACTGAGCCCTCAACGGGTCTATGGGTCGGGCCCGTTGGTGGGCCTACTTGCCAGCCTGAACGGGCCCATTTTGGGCTAACCCGTGGGCTGGGACAGGATTCTAGAAGCAAGACCAAGCCCGGCCCTCGCTCAGAACGGGCCAAGCCAGGCCAGGCCGTCCCTGGCTGGGTTTTTTCCCTCCCGACTCAGGTCGAGCAGGTTAGGTTTTCAGGCATTGGGCTTTTTGATGACCCTTATTACAAACATCCGAATAGATCCATGGGTGAGTGTCAACTGACAATATTGGTATAAAATCAGTAATCGATTCAATTTTTTTCTTTGAACAAACATCATATTGGGGAAGTGCGATGCTGGAGCGAGCTTGTTTCACTCGCAAATGGACGGCTTTGTAGAGTGTTGGGAGAGGTCGTTTTCGTAGATCTCTCTTCTGCCTTTACGCTCTCTTTCTTTTTGTTTCATTTGCTTTATTTTTGCATTGTATCCTTGAATGGACTTAAACCTTTACTTGATGTTAATGTGATGGCCTACTGTTTTATAAAAAAACAAAAAACAAAACAAACACCATAACATAATCCATATACAACAACCCCCCCCCCCCCCCCCCCCCCCCCCCGCCTTCGCTGATGTTCAACCCAATCTATCTTCCTGTGTTTTGCAGCCCAAAAAATGGAGCAGCGGCCACCGCCGAGTCCTCCATAACAACCACCGCACCCTCGTCCACCACCCTGTTCCGGCTCCTCTCATCCTCCTCCTCATCATCCTCATCTTCCTCGAGCGGCGGAAGCGGGCCAACGAGTGCTATGTGATTCGTGCTTCGATCCTCCTCTGCTTTCTTAACCGCCGCAGACGTTGTCACCTCCGAAGACGCGGACGCCGCCTCCTGCAGCTGCAACGAGTACTCCAGATTCCACAACACGTCCCCCATGCTTGGCCGGTCCACCCCATACTCCGCCAAACACTTCTCCGCTGCCTCCACGTACTTCGCGAGCGATGCGGGGCTGATCGTCCCTACTAACCTCTGGTCCACGATCGACCCGAGCTTCCCCTTCCGGTGACAACCCATCGCCCACTCCGCGAGACTGACCTGCTCGCGCGGCAGCGCCGGGTCGATCGCGGGCCTCGCGCAAAGCACCTCGAACAGCACCACCCCGAACGAGTACACGTCCGACTTCTCCGTCAGCTGCTGCCGCCTGAAGTACTCAGGGTCCAGGTACCCGAAGCTCCCCTTCACGGCCGTGCTCACGTGCGTCTGCTCCAGCGACGGCGCCGCCTTCGAAAGCCCGAAGTCCGCCACCTTCGCCACGTAATTCTCGTCCAACAAGATGTTCGTCGTCTTCACGTCGCGGTGGATGATCCCCTGCGCCGCCCCCGTGTGGAGGTAGTGCAAACCCCGCGCCGCGCCGATGCAGATCTCCAGGCGCTGCTTCCAAGACAGGAGCGTCGGATGTGGCTCGTCCTTCTTCACGTAGAGGTGGTCGCGTAGGGGCCCGTTCGACATGTACTCGTAAACCAGGATCATCTCCGTGTTCTCGTCGCAGTATCCGATGAGAGACACCAAATGCCGGTGCCGCAGCTTCGACAGCATCTGTATCTCCGTCTGGAACTCGTTCATCCCCTGTTCCGAGCTTGGGTTCCCCCGCTTCACCGCAAGCTTCGTCCCGTCGTCGAGCGCGCCTAAGTACACCTTCCCGAACCCGCCCACCCCGATCACCGCCTTGTCCGGGAACCCCCCCGTGGCGGCATGAAGCTCCGCGAGAGTGAAGTAGCGTCCGAGGCCGACGAGTGTGGACGAGACGAAACCGGAGTACCCGCCTGACTTGCTCTTGTGGGACCCGAAGAGCGAGAACCTGCGGTGGGAGCCTCTCGCTCTGCTGCTGCCCCCGCCGCCGGTGCAGCTACTCATGAAGGTCGAGTGACCGCCGCCAACATGGAGTGGGAGAAGCCACGACGAGAAGCTGTGCCTCTTCTCCCAGTTCCCGCGCGGACGGCTCCGCCACCGCACGATCCCCACCGCGAGCAGCGATATCGCCAACATCCCAAGCGTTAGCCCCACCACCGACACTACCCTCCTCGCCGTGCTTCCCTTCTTCAAAGCCGACGCGATCCCCCCCGCCTCGGCTACCAAATCCGATAGGCTCCCGACGGAGTTGCTCATCTTCATCACCTCCAATCCGTTTAGGATGGCGTCGGGAGTCCCGGAGTCCATTTGTGCTGCGGGTCCAATCTGGACGCGCACGACACTACCCTCCTCCGCTACTGTTGCATTTGTGACGAAGTCTTTGTAATAGGCGACAGCGAGGCCCGATGTCAGCGTGGAGAGGTCGAGCCCGGACACCGCGGTCACGCCGTTCACGTAGACGTCGAAGTAGAGGTCGTTGAGGGACTTGCTGACGATGTCGCAGAAGTGCATGCGGACAAGGTACGAGAACCCCCGGTCCACCGGCAGATCCCACGTCACGTTGAAATTAGCTTCTGCAACGCCCGAGTCCGCAAGCCCGTCCGCCGTCGCGTACACGGTGCTGGGCGCGATCAGCGGGTTGTCCGCATCACTTGCCGTGTTGGATGGATACCTAATCTTCGCCGGGGACAAGGACACGTTGCGCGCCGCGCCGGGCATTTTGAGGAAAGCGTCCGCCGGCTGCCACGCCCTCCCCAGCGTGTCGTCCTTCGGCGCGATTGCCGGCCCGCCCATGTTGAGGCGGTAGGAGACCTCAAACGCGCGGTTTGAGAGACCGGAGAACTGGGTGTCCCCCCCGCCGACGAGGGTGGCGGAATCGGGGATGAGGGAGTCGGGCGCGGAGACGAGTTCGATGGCGTTGACGAAGGCGAGGGAGTTTGTGGGGATGAAGAAGAGGGAGAAGCGGTCGGTGGTGACGTTGAGGAGGTACTCCTTGAAGGCGGAGGAGGAAGGGTCGGGGAGGGAGAAGGCGTGGAGGAGGGAGAGGGTGTCGGTGGAGACGGAGAAGGAGGCGGAGGTGAGGTTGTAGACGGGGTGCGGGAGCGGGTGGAAGTAGAGGCGGAGCCAGTGGCGACCGGGGGAGGAGATGAAGAAGCTGTAGGTGGAGCGTTCCATGAAGATTCTCACAGTCTGGTAGAGAGGGGACGTCGTGGTGTTGTTGCTGCCTCCGCCACTGTTCGACGGAGCGGAGGCGACGATCTCTTCGGAGGTGGAGAGGAAGGAGGAGGACTGGGGGTCGGAGCGGAAGGTGCGGCCGTCGTCGAGGTGGGTGCTTGTGGGTGCGCCGCAGTCGAGGAGGTAGTTGTCGAGGGGCGTGAACTTGGCCGACGACGATGAGGCCGAATGGGAACCATTGAAGAGACTAACAAGGCTGATCAGTAGGAGAAACAGAGGTGGCTTTGGATTGTGAGTTCTCATCATAATCATTGTTTGCATGGTGAAGGCATGGCCTGGCCCAGAGAATGCTTGCTCTGTTTCACATCACCAAGAAAAAAACAGAGGTTGGAAGGGGTCAAAGGGGGGTTTGGGTGTACGTGGAGATGAAGAGATGGGGGAGATGGAGGGGGGAGAGTGAGTTTCGGATTGGAAGTGCTGTATTTGTGTAGATGGGGAGAACTAACAATAACAGAAATAACAGGTTGACCATCCAGACATTATGGAATACATGACATATTACATGGTTGATATAAATGTGATTTGAATATAATATAATGCAATGAATTGAATGAAATTGTAGGTGGTGGTGGTGGTGGAGAGCACGTATTACAGTGCGAGAGACCTGTGTGTGCGCGTGTGTTTGTGTGTCCCCACACAAGTACGCACTCCAGCTGTTTTGCTACGCGCGTTATTTCTTCATAACTGACAACCAACTCCCCAACAACCAACTGCAATGAACTGGATTGTTTATTCCGCATAACACTTTGAATCTGGTATAACTGTTATAACTAGAGGATAAGAATGGAATAGTGGGGATTATGGGCAAACAAATTGATATATATAGTAATGCTACATGTGCTTTGGTGCAGAAGTTGCATTTTTGTGAGCATGGAACAGAGAGGAACAAACTGTGTCACTGGCACATTTTGGATGGCACAAAAATAATATGCAGTGTATCAGTTTCCACAGAATAAGGGATTTGGTTTTCTGAAGATTATGTTTAATGAAAATTCCAGTTCTAATTTCTCTACCATTTTATATTCAAGTTTTTTTTTTATCCATGTATAAAGGTTATGCATTAAAATTACGAAGCAATCATCAGTGACAAAACAAAATGATCTAGATAAATGCTGAAGATAAAAGATCTAGATATTCAGAACATATTTATAACCTGGTTAAATCCAGAAAAGCCTACATACTCTTCCCATCCATACATATATGAATCTCTCATTAATAAAACATTCCAACCAAAGATGGCTTCAAAAAACGGATGTTAAACCTTGCTAACTGAGAATAAAATTCATGTACAACAGACTCAAGTATTTCCACATCACAAGCAATTGTCATAAGCAAGCAAAAAAGTGTTCTTGACGGTGAACGCACAAATTTAATAGGTATAACCAAGAAAAAATGTGTTCTTGACAGTGAAACACAGATTCTATTCTGCTGCCTTTCGCGCGCGCGCGTGCGCGGGCAAAAGACAACTTACAATGCATCATCAATGCGGGTTCGGGTTCCCAGTCAACTATGAAACCTCACTCACACACACACACACTCTTGCTTTGCTTCCTCCACAGGCAACCAAACCCTCTCTCTCTCTCTCTCTCGCTCGCGTTCTCTCTTGTAATTCGCAATACATGTGAAGCGGACCATGGAAGAAGGACCTTAAGAAGGATCCAGATCCGTTTCTTCCGTTACACACTCTCCCTCTGCACAGACGGATTTCGTGAAATCCCTCCCTCCTTTTATTATTTATGATCAGGTCCTCCTCTAGATCTCCAGATTTTTGTGTCCTGACTTTCCCCCTTCAATGGAGGTCACGATCGCCTCCGATTCCCCCACCTCCAAATCCCCACCGTCTTTACGGACTCCGAGATCCGTCAATTCCCCGCACCAACGCCACCGACACCGCCACCGTCTCCCGCACGCGATGAGCGCGCTCGAGATCCTCCGCGAGACGATCCGGATCCTCCGCGCCGACCCGGTCCGGTTCCTCTCCTTCGCCGCCTTCCTCATCGGCCCCGTCTCCGCCGTCTACCTCACCAACTTCCTCCTCAGCCGCTCGTTAACGCGGCGCCTCTCTTTCCGGCTCCTCGTCGTCTCCCGCTCCGTCGGCCTCCTCCCCTCCTCGCCCTTCCTCCGGCGTGCCTGCCACCACCTCTCCGGCACCGTCGTCTCCGCCGCCTTCTGCGCTCCTCTCTTCGGGTCGATCCTTTTGACCGCCAAAGCCGCCGTCATCTACTCCATCGCCCACGCTTACGCGGGGAAGGACTTCGAAACGGTGAAGCTCTTCCCCCTCATATTAGACATCCGGCGCCGTCTCCTCTCGACCTTCCTCTGCGTCTGCGTCGCCAACGTCTGTTGCCTGGCCTTGTTCATCGCGCTGTTGTTCATCTCCTGCAACGCGTTTGCATTGATGGCGTTCCCCCCGGACGTCATCGCCTACGTCGCTTTCGTTGTTGTGTTCGCTTTCTTCATGGCTTTCGCTCTCACCACGATCGTTTGCAACCTCGCCACGGTGATCTCGGTTTTGGAGTCTGCGTCGGGTGCTAAGGCGTTTTTGAGATCGCTGGACCTCGTGCGGGGGCAGACCCAGGCGGGACTTTTGATATTCCTCGGGTCGACGATTGGGATGAACTGCGTGGAGGGGTTGTTCGAGCACCGGGTGAAGACGCTCAGTTATGGTGATGGGTCGTCTAGGATTTGGGAGGGGCCGCTGCTGGTGGGCATGTATTCATTTGTGGTGCTTATTGATTCCATGATGAGCGCCGTGTTCTACTTCACCTGTCGGTCTTCGAGTTTGGGTGGGGCTTCAGATGGAGACGATGGAGGGCTCTCACTTTTGGAGGCAAAGGCGGGATCTCCTCTGTCGGTAGAAGGTCAGTGAAAGCACATTGAATTCAAACTCATACTTTGGATTACTTGTTACCTTGGTATGTTGATAGACTGTCAAGGAGGGAAGGTATCCATCATATGTGCAAATGTAGATCATAATGGGATTATTTTCTAAGAATTCATTTATATTGGATGCTTGGTTTTCAGGCATAAGAGAAGCTTTGTAGCCTCAGATGGCATGTTCCCCTTTGTGGGAGATTCATACTTCATAGAGAGAAAGACAAAAGAAATTATCGTTGGAAATATGCATACCATATCGTGTATACATTGCATTTTCTGATACTCATTCAAAGGGTAGATGAAATTATGTGGGAATGCTGTTCAATTACAAACTCTTTTATAGTATGAGGAGATGAAATTCCTTATGTTCCCTCTGTTTTCTGATTTCACTGTAACTTTTTACCATGTGTAAGCATCATGTTATTTACATGTCAAGTCCCCCCACCCCCAACGAACACCACACCCCCCCCCCCCAAAAAAAAAAAAAAAAAAACTAACAAACAGTTTGGAAATCTCCTCTTAGGAGCATTGGCAAGAAAATTCTACAACTTGTGTGTAGCAAGCTAGTAATGAAAAAAAAATCTGAATTTATTTTGAAAATTGCTTCCTAAGGATCTCTTTGAAGTTTTGTGATTGTTTTAATAACAATAATTCTGGACTCCATTGGATATTAAAAGAAACCAAAATATTATTTAGAGCAAATGTTTGAAGCAGATTTTCATTTGAAACTTCGAAGTTTGAATGCTGTGTGAGTTTTTGGTAGAGAATAGAGAAACTAAGTTTTCGCTTGTATGCCACTGCCACCATATTCAACCTTTGATCTGTTTGAATACACACAAAAAAAAAGCCATCACAGATGCAGCATTTCACTTATTATCTATATTGTTCTGAGGTTTTACTATATGACCTCGTTGTGCATCACTCGCCTCTCAGTAAACAAGCGTTTTTATGCTATGCTGAGCAGCTATGTATGATAAGTTAATAACATTAAATGATATCCGTTTCTTGTAGCAAACATGATTCAAATTCACATCTTGAGGTTGATGGCAAGTTTCCTTCAAAAAAGGATGATGACAAGTTTAACTCCCACACACTGATTAGTAACCATACCATGAGGAAAAGATTGTTCTGAGGGTTTCTTGTATACAGAATTTTGAGTGTCATTTTTATGTGAAGGTGTTTATACAACTAGGTTTCATGGAACCATTGTCAGTGTCGTGCAATGTCAACAATTATATCTTTTTAATATCTTCTAGAAAGACGGTATTTCTCAAGTAAAAATAAAGAAAGAGCCAGGAGCTAAAGCTAGTTGTAAAACAATGAGTACAGAAAGCTAGGATCTGGTCTTGGGTTATCTCAAGCCAAACCTTACAAATTAAACACTAACCTGCCATTGGCTCTTGTGTCCCCTATGAAACTTAGCCCAATGGGCCAATTTGATCAATTTCAAAGCCTGATTCAGAAATCTCAATCAGTTGGGCCAGAATCTGACTCCTCAAGTGTGCTCTATTTGATATTTTCTAGTATGCTTACTTGTATTTGCAAAATAAAGTTTGTATGATGACACATAATATGCTATGGGTAAACCAATTTAATACTGGCCAGGTTGGCCTTGTTCCAGTTATACGAATGACTGACGCAGATCATTGATTTGTTTAATAATTAGGCCCAAAGTTGGCCTTTTTTTATCAAATTAATTATATATGCCTGCTCAATCTGTTGACTACTTAAATTGATCCATGGTTGATATGGATATGTTTATGCATACGGGTTCATGTAAGGTAAGGTTGAAAATTTTCCCAGATTTTTGTTGTAGTAGAGGGGCAAAATATGCAAGCCTACTAGGAATTTGATTCTAACAAATATGTGACTGAATTGAAGATTGAAGACCCACTTTGATGGAGTAAATGACTCATGAAAGATCAAAGCAAGAACAGGAACATAAAACTGAAAATGCATTCCATTTTTAACCATTCTGCTTACCAGACGAGCATTTAAATTCCAAGCCTTATTATTCCTTTTTTGCCTTGTTACTCACTTCTCTTTTCTTCCTCTTGTAAAAGAAAGAGATTGCAACTTCATTAATGCTTCAATTGAGCTTTGGCTCTTCCTTGAAAAATCAGGTTGTAAATGCATGAACATAGAAAGCATGTTGTTGTGTATTGATGCAAAATTCTTTCAGGGCTCTAGCCCATTGCCTTTTTTTGGGTCCCATGGTCTGATACGTTCAAGGGAATTAGATTACAATTTTTGTTTGGTTCTCTGCTTGAAACTTGATAGGAATAGGTTGTTTTGAGTGCATTCATTTGCACAACCAATTTCTTCAGTTAGATGAATGTTTTGACTATTTCAACCTGTTATATCGCCTGTGGCTGTAGATAGGGCTTGTCGGTTCTACACTGAAAAACGCTTGCTTACTTCTTTAGTTCTGCAGTTTAGTCCTGCCACTTATATGGAATTGCTCATGTGGATCTCTAGCTATACAGGCGTATTGTACCAGTAAATGCTGCCTACCTAAGAAAGTAAGCATACTTTCCAACTAATGCTAACTATCAAGCATACTTGATTTAGTACAATGTAAAATTAAAATGAGTTGACTCAGATCAAAATGCAAACCTGACAGTCTCTTGACCATCTTGCTAGCTTTTAGAATGGCAGTCACTGTCTCTCTGTCACATTTTAATTTTTTGTAGTTGTCCGAATTAGACCCCTTTTTTTTTGGAAAATGTTAGGGACAGTCATTTCTGTAGTCACTTTTGCAGTCCCAACTCGTTTTCAATTTCACGAGGTATATACCTTCTCAAAAAAATGAAGTATTTACTCGAATGAATCAATGCACACCTTCTTGCATTTTTCCTAATCAGTATATTCTCGCCTAACCAAGTGTATACTCCATTAGAGATTTCGTATACTCAATTAGGATTGCATGGACTGCAGGAATGACTGCGTATATCAGCCCCCTTGTTTTTTAGCTATGACTGCCAAACTTGTGAAGGACCTAAATAAAAGTCTGCCAGGTCATAGGCTCATCTTCCAAGTCAGAACGATCTGTTGTAACTGTGCAAGAGTTTTTCCTTCATAGGATATGTCTGTATCAACAGCAACCCTGATTAAGAAAATCCTCTGTTCACTGGAATGCAACAGGTATTCAACCCATGATGGATCAGTTGACATGGGTATTCCACTTATATGGACAGCATATACAATGTTTGAACACCTTTATACAAGAGAAATTATTGCATGGTACTGTGTAAGAGAATCCTTCCCTTTGGATAGAGAATATAACTTATTCTTGGGTATACAGTTATTTCGGTATAAGTGAGTATAAATAAGGATAAAGTGATTTTATGTTTGGTTGTGTTTTAAATTATTCTCGTTGGGAAGCGTAAGAATAAAATTTTTGTTGTTTGGATAAAATGTTAATACTGTGGATAGGGATTTATAAAAGGTGAAAAAATAATGATAGTTGATTTGACATATGATTTATTAGAGTTGATGACGGTTGATTTGATAGTGGGTCCACATATTCTTTGGGTGGAATAACTTTAATTCGAGGGGTTGGTTGGAATCCATATACCAGTTTATTTTGCATAAGATATCCCAGGGTATATCAGGCATCCAAACAAGAAAAAGGTTATTCTACCTAATTCTCAGTTATTCTCGAAACAAACAGGGGCTTAAACTTTAGAAGAAATCATGTATTAACCACCAAGCCCCCCTTGTTTCTTTTCTTTTCTAAAGGATGGATCATGTTGAGTGATAAATGATGGTTAAAGCTTTATCATTATCAGGTTTTCAAAAAGAACCTTGTCTCTTTTCTCCATAATTTGCTTATCTGAATCTTTGTTATCTATTAAATGAATTCTCATTGTCAATTATTTTGCATTTTGGATTTCTTGCAATTGGAACCATGTGCCATATTTTGGCCATCCTCGTGGATTGTTGGTAGCGTTGAGTCCAGTGGGGAACATGCAAGCTCACAAGCTAGTGACTACTCTTTCTTCAGTATTATGATTGGTGTGTGAAGTTTTTAATTCTCTAATTTTCCTAGTGAAATAGATGAGATTGGCTGACCCTGCCTTCTGATAGAAAGATGTATCATTGAAAGGGAATCAAATAATTGTGGTCTATGAAAACCATGTCAATAAGCCTATTGGCCTACAGCAGAATTATTGCACATGCCATTTTCTTTATGTATTTTTTATGGTTCCTTGCTTTGCAGGCTGTTCTAACACCCGAGCTTTTGTTTTGCCACATTCCCTACATGCTGTTACTGTAAAACGATACAGGTTTGAGGAATCTCTTTCCACCTATTTTAGGCATATGTGGATAATTGTTTTACTTGAAATTGACTGATTCTCAAAGAAGGAATCATTGTAATAGGTTATTGTGGTCCAGGAACTAGAATAACAACTATCATTAAATTGTCAAGCCTGTAAACATATTTCCATTCCTTGTCAGGTACCAGCACAGAGACATGTTAAGAGTTGTGTATATGGTAGGTTTTACTGTAGAGCGTTGTTACACTCTAGTTTTTTTTACAGTCCAAAATACAGTCTTATATATCTCGTTAGAAATTCAGTAAAGCATATACCTCGTTAGAGATGTAAATATCTCATTAAATATTTTATTACACTTACTAAAATGAGTTCATTCAACTTGAAATATAGTGATATACACTTTTTATCAAAGCATATATCTCATTAGATGATGTTTACTATTTTAAAAAAAATGAAAACATGTGTAGCCTGAGTTTTAGTTGGTAAATGTGACTGAGTCTAACATTTTCCTTTCCTTTTCTGTAATAGTGATAGTAGTATCTCACAAGAAAAAAGCATGGAATGAGTGGTTTCTGATGGTTTGCTGTATCTTTACTCAAATTTATTATGATCTATGTTTTTCTCAACCAGTCTATTTGAGACATGCTTCTCCATTACTAATACAATCTGTTGAGAAAAAAAAACGGGGAGATGTCAACACAGTCAAAATTGTCACAATTTTTTCAAAAAACTTCATTTTTCTCTCCAAACTCTGCATAAGCATTTGTCTGGAAGAAGAGATTCACTAACTGTTTTGGTTTCTTTTAAGCATCAGACTGGACAGTTCAGACCTTAAAATCAATTTATTAACAGGCAATGAATATTTTAGGCATGAAGATCCATGCATATTAAAAAAAAGAGTAATTTTATCAATCAGATTGATTAAAAAATGATACAAGGCTTGGATTGAGCAGTTGTGGAGATCTGCATGTCAAAGAGGGGTCCACCAAAATAGACATTCTAACAATAAAACACTCCCCTTGTACCCCTTCCAACCAGACCTCCAAAACTAGTTAATTCTCTCAAATTGGATGGTACAACAGACTTCTTAATTATGAGTCTGCACTGTTTTTACATCTTTCAAACTGAAACATTGAAACCATTCCCTTCAAAGCTATAGACAACCAACAGAAAATAGACCACTTACCAGAAAGAGAGCGCGCCCCCCCCCCCCCCCCCCCCCCCCCCAATCCCAATTGAAACCTCCAAAAAATGCCAGTTGGAGATGCCACCTCAGACTTTTGATATATATAGTGGCCTATTTGTATCCCCCCCTCTTTTCAACTTTATGGTCCTAACTTACAATTACAATTACTGCAACTCCAGATGAAGATGTTGGATTTGGAATATTGATATAAACTAATTTTGTTTTTCTTTTTTAACTTAATCTGCACAAGTCAAAGGTTTCCCCTGTGTGTGTCGGCTGCATTCAATGATCGAAGACGTCGAGTCACGACATCTGCCTTCGTCACCGAAAGAACAACTCATCTGATTTTGTTTAGCATCCATTGATGGAGCTACATGAGCTATGCTAAATCATCATAATAGTGGCTAAGCTGCAGATTATCTGTTGATGCTCTCATGCTCAGTGACTCTTTACCTAACCTAACCACCCTTAATTCCAAAATTAGTATCTCCGTGAACTCTATGCATTGATGTCTGTCTAAATCTTTTTTTTTGCCATCCAATAATAGAATGTACAAAAAAGTGTATACAGGAATGTCAATCTCACAACCCTCTGAACCATATATGACAGCAGTCAATAATTGACATTGTAATATAGTGAAGATGGTGTACTACATTCTATAAAAGTAATAAATGCAGTGACATAAAGAGAAAGGAATCACGGGCACATCCACATTCCACATTCCTGGCTCCAACATGGTTATCTGTAACTTTCAAATGAAGGTATATACTTTTTCATTATTTATTAAGATAAGAAATATGATTTAAAAGGAAAAATATCTATGTAACCCTCTATAAACTGCCCATAATCCATATAATCCCCTGATTTTTCTTGAAATCCATATAACCCTTTGAAAACGCTTATTTAAATTCAAATAACCCATTGAATTAAATTTATGTTGACATATGAAGAATATTTTATTTGATTAACAATGGTTGAAAACACAGTATACCCCAAACCCCTTAAATATGTTAAAAATGCGAAAATCTTTTATAAATGATAATTTTACCACTCCAGATAAGATTTTATAATATATTCAGGGTGAAAAATCATCATTCATAGAGGGTTTTCCACATTTTCAATACATTATAAGAGGGTTTTGGTATATTGTGTTTTCAACCAATGTTAACCAAACGCAATATTCACATAATATTCATCGTCTCAATAGAAATTTAACTTGTGAGACTATTTGAATTTACATAAGTGTTTTCAGGGGGTTGTATATAGACTTCTGCAAAAGTAAAAGGGTTTTATGGTTTTCGAACAGTTTACAAGGGGTTAATTGAAATTTTCCCATGATTAAAGGTAGAGTCTGTTTGGAACTTAAAACTCATTGTTTTAGAGTTGTTTGTTTGTAATAATAGTTAACCTTATCATTCATGTAAAATCAGACACCCACACCTAATAAAAATATATATATTTCTCAGACCAACCAAATGACTAGAGGCCCCCACCTCACTCAAAACAACTTCTTTCACATAAAAAATTATTGGTGAGCAATAGGAGTAGCAGCAGCACAATGTTTATTCTCCACTTCAATATAAGCCCTCCCCATCATTTCCATACAAAACACAAAAGCTCAAACACCAACCAAACATGATGGTGAGGGCAAGCAAGATCATCAGAAAATCCATCCAAAACTTCCTAAACAACTACCACTCCTACGCCTCCACCGCCGCCCTCCTCGTCTTCCCCGTCTCCGCATCCATCCTCCTCTCACAGGCGGCCCTCAACCCCGCCACCTCGCCCGTGCTACAAACCGTGCACGCACGCATTCGCTCCCTCTTCGACGCCGCAGGCTTCCCCCCCTCCTTGCAATTCGCATCCCTCCTCAATCTCAAGCTCGCGCAGACCACGTGCGCTTACTTGCTCACCCTCCCCTTCACCCTCACCTTCCTCATCGCCGCCAAGGCGACCGTCATCCGAATCCTCCACCGCAACCTTTCCGCGCCTCCCCGCCTCAATTCACTCATCCCCACCACCTTCTTATCCATCCTCTCCACGCACCTATGCGCCTCATTGTTCGTACTCTCCGCCAACGCCACAGCCTTCTCCATCATGTTCATCACGACCAATGCGTTGGACGTCGTCGGGCTGTCTGCCTCGCACGCCGCGCTCCTCTGCCTCTCCGCGGCCAGCGCCATCGTCTACTCCATAATCCTCGCAAACACGCTCGTCGCGTGCAACCTCGCAAGCGTCGTCGCGGGCATGGAAGACTGCGGGGGGCCCACGGCGATACTCAAGGCGTGCGTGCTCATCAGGGGAAGGACTGCAACTGCGCTGACGCTCGCATTGCCTGCCAATCTTGGCATGGCTGTTGTGGAAGGTCTGTTTCAGTACCGCATTGTGAGGGTGTACCACGGAGGAATCAATTTGTCGATCGTGTGGGAGGCAGTCACCATCGCCTACATATACTCCCTGCTCGTCGTTTTTGACGTCGTAACGTGTTGCATTTTCTACAAGAGCTGCATTTCTGATGATGATCAGTTGAGCTGGGATGATGGGTACCATTACCGGATTGCTGCCGAAGTTGTGGCTGATGAGGGTGGTTCACCAAAACTGAAGGCTTGTGATATGCCTTGAAGGATTCAAAAGAGGCATGCAGAAGTGAGACCCACAATGAGTTCAATTCATCAATTCATAAGTATATAGTTTTACAACAATATTGTATTCATGGAAGTTTTCTTTTTTTAAAAAAAAAAAAACTATGTTTCAGGCTGGTCATACTGTAGGATGAGTTCTTGAGGTTAATGTATCCCTCAAAATTCAAAATGTGTAGTTCTTCCATAGAGATATTTTCGCTTTCTTTAGTTGTTGCATTGTAAGAAGAGTAACAAGTTCATGCTCCCCTGTAATAGATATGGAGAATAAAAGAACCTGGAATAAGCACTACAAGTAGCAAATGCAGAAGCATGTATTCAGCATTTATGGCAGTAAGCCATCAGAACAAGCTTTGTGGAAACATTTTGGAGAAGCTAAACTGGATTTTCAAGTAGATCTATATCTAACAAGAGATGAATAGGTAATGAATTCATGACCAGTACTACAACAGAAAAGGGTGAAACATCACACACATCATCACAAATGAAAATTGTGAGTGATTTCTGATTAGTCTTTATAACAGGTACTGAGGATCAGACACCTCTTGATGGGTTCAACCAACCCCCATCACTGACCTGCAAAATGCAACTTCTCACCACCCATGGGAACTGCTTCCTCTTCAAACCAATCTGTTTGGAGCATGGATATTTGAAGGTTAACTTTGCATCAGCTGGAGGAATCATTGACACCCCTTAGGTCATCACATATACAATTTGGAACAACATGTTATCAGAGTTGTCTAATGTTAAGCTGCCCCACCACAGACGATGATGGTGCCTTCAGTTCATTGGTCATGTCGTTGTGGTCGGAGTTGAAGAGCACATTGTTCCAATTCGATGATCTGTGCACAATTCTGGTTGGTACCCGATCACTGTCCTCTCCACCAGATGCATCATACCCATCGCTCGTAGACCTCGAGAGCTGAATACCCTTCTGTGTGGTAGCTGCAGCAACGGAAGAAGAGGAAGAGGGGATGGCCATTAACCCCTGTACCCCTTCCATTCCCGATGAGGATGCATGAAAAGGGTGGAGTTCTGGTGAATCAATACTGCTATCAGGGGAGGACGCCACTATCCCGGTGGAAGACGTCGCTCTGTTCATGTGGAAAGCACTCCTTGCCTCCAGCTGCAATGGTGCTAAACTGGCTGAGGATGATTCGGGCGCCAAGTCGCTGCCATTGCTATCGGTTGCACTTGCAGATATTTTAGCGAGTGGTTCGAGGGGAAGGTCCAATGGAATCCTCCCTCTTTTGTTAATACGCCTGCGGTTGTCGGACCTAGGTGCCATTCGTCCACTGCTGCTGCCAAAACTGCTGTCTGATCCTTGTCCCAGTGGAACATCGCGCCTAACAACTGGCTGTAGGATTTTCGATTTCTTCCTTGCTTCTGCAGCCGCCTTTGAAACTTCTTCCGCGTTCAAGCGTGCCAGTGTCCAGGGGTTGATTTTCACATTCCCCGTATTCTTTTTCCTTGCTGATTCCTCGACAATTCGCTTACCTGATGAGTCTATGGACATGCCGGCGTCTGGAGGGACGACATCAAACTAGAAGCAAAAAAAATGGAGATTGCAGCATCAGGGCTCTGGTAAACATAGTAGAAAATATGCCTCGAATTTTCAGATTCTTAATTACATTATAACATAAGTGCCTCACTCAAAAATTATAAAAATAAGGAGTGATAAGAACCAAACCTGATCCTCAAGGAACAAGCGTGGAGGAGTACACCATGCGCCACGGTGAAAAGCATTGAAGGAGCTGGCACTGCTCAATCCAGTAAAGGAGCTAGCCGGAGACATTTGAGGACTCTGATGAACTCCAGCACCTTGCTGTTCCTGCTCCCTCATGGCTACAATATAGTCATAGGTGCTGATTCCCTGTGAAATACAGAAAGGTACATGATTTGTCACACAACACACAAATAAAAATGAAACAAGGTGAAACTTTGATGACCAAAAGCATATTTTAATCAGTTACACAAAATAACTGACTAAATCAATGGTATAAACAAGATACAAACAAGCATCTGGGAATTTGGGCCCATAGAAGAGACTAATGCTACTACTAGACAAGAAAAGTAACTTGCCCAGCTAAACTATACCTTTTTTATCAGAAGCACGTGAAAGAAGAAAAGCTGAGCGAGTGGTAGAGTGGCAACCATAGCCAAGATGGTGCAACAAGCCTGGTAAATATAAAGTTACAATATGTCAGGAAAAAAAGAAACATAACACTATACTGATCAAAGAGTGATCATGTGTTATATTTTAGCATATTCAAGCCGGTTGGTTTAATCATTTCCATCACTTAATGAACAATATTTCATATTGATGAAAATGAGGAGTTATTTGAGGCAGAATAAAAGCATGAAAGAGTACTTACCACCACAACAACAAATGGAAGCAATGAGAAGCTGCTCCCTAACTTTGAGTTGATCTCCACAGAGAATTGCTTCCGCTCAACAAAACATCGAATCAGCACAAGAATTCCACTCGACCACTGTAGAATAAGCTGCAAGCGCAAGCCCAAGGCGCATAAACCACGGATACCTGTCAATATTTAAACCAAAATGAAAAGGACCCAAAAAAAGATGCTGCCTATATCTGTTTTTGGGATGCTGGATGGCTGTTGAATTCAAAAAGGTGTGCACAACAATGAGTAAGGTCAAACGGTAGGAAAGGGGGTAGGGAGGGAGTAAAACAGCTAAAAATGCTTGAGGACCTATGACTAGGACCAAGACCAGGGGAATCCAGTATCATGACTCACCAATATGAGTGCAGAAACCATAAGGATGAAAAAGCGCCTGTAATTCTTTTTTCCTATACAGTTGTTGAGCCACTACAAAACCGGGTGGAATGAAGAGCATTAGATAATTATTAAATGACTCAGAATGTTGCACAACTCAAGATTTTCTACCCTGCAGTGATGATCAAATCCATCAACGCATTTGTCACAAACCCTACAGTGCTTGCTGTACTTGAATACCTGTATTACAACAATAAAAATGATAAATTTGATCACATTATACAAAGATTGGCATGTAACCATTAGTGACCAAAAAACACCAAATTTTTTAGGTAGATTTACAATATAATATACTATGATATATCATGATCTTCATATATACTAGCGGAACATGTGTGTACATAATGAATATAGAAATTAAAAAAGAAGTTATTATATAACTAATAAATATAGTGAAGGCAGATACAAAACATGCTTTTTTAAAATGAATCTGGTAGGCCAGCTACCACCTTATATTAAGAAAACAAGGAGTACAGGCCATTATATCTGAAAGAGGAAAAGACAGGAACTAAAGAAGGAAACCAAAACCCCCTCAAAGAGAGAAAAAACACCATGATCAGCTACAAAGCATGATACAAAGCATACTATAAATTCACAAAAAAACAAAAATTATAAAACATGACCTGGAATTATAAAATGTTGTATTCTTTTTGTTGTTTATATAAAGAAAAATTTGTCAGTGGAATTTTCTCTAAGATAGTCAATCGTATCCAATTTTCAAGGCTTCTCTAGTAAAAGGGAAAATGAGATCAAGAAGATATTATATTACGCACATCCATGTCACAATCATAAGAAAAACTTGGTAACAACAAAACCCATGCAGTGAATTTTTTTACTTGTCATGTTAATTCTGCATACCTCAACTTCACACAAACTACAGTAAAACATGCCCTCCTCGCTTGTATGTTGCTCTGATCCCTGCTCATTAGATTTAGGATGATTTCTTGTGAAAGGACACCATCCAAATAATACCATGCAAATAGTCATGTAGCAAGAGGATGTTCTATCTTCCTCAATAGTCAATTTTCCCTCTGTAGACTTCACACCCACACTACCATCCAGTTTCTTATCTCCTACTTGAGCAGCACTTTCAACATTCACCGATGTAGTAGTTTCACCAATAATTTCTTTCGAATTCGTGGGTTTTTCATTTTCCACTATATTAAGATACTTCTTGGACCTGAAAACTCCTGGGTCCGCAGGATCGGCTGCCGCACACCAAACATAGAGACAGAAGACACATGTAACCTGACAAAAGAGCATTCATATTATCAGCATTGTAACAACAATAAGCAGCACCCAGATCTCCAACAAATAAAAAAAGGTTTTCATCCATACAATATACATTCTATACAGGTTTTCATCTTATGTGCAACATATTTGATGCATGGTCTTTTATTAGCCAGCGACTTATCCACCACTAAAACTGTGCCGTCACGAAAGGATTTAGAAGAAAAACAAAGTATAAAGAGTTTTAAGCTCCAGTCTGGGAAGCACTCATCTTGTGTGTCTATATAAATCAAATATATATTAGTGAGTACTAATATTAGAGCGCTCATGTATGATGCCAAATTTAGTATATATAATTGTTATAGAATCATCCAACTCTGATATTACTTGGATTTGGAGAAATAAACACAAAAAATAGTAATTGGCACAGTAAGATGCAAAAGATATGTGACGTATGAATGAGGCATATTCAGATTAAGAAAAACATGTTTTATTAACCAGGATTTCCAAATAGAGTGAGAAGGGAATAAAAAGTGATTATATAGTCTAAAACTAAGCATTTTTACTACGGTGCTATATGGTGTCGTTTCCCATGTCAAATGTTCTTCTAATAACATTTTATAATCTTAAAATTGATACAGCAAAGAAGTGCACTTTATAGTTGTGGAGTTTACGCTAAACAACAGGTTTAGTATCATAAAAGGACAGAAGGTCCTGACATTTACCTTACCGATGACTGATCATCAAGGGTTTTATTGATAACATTAAAAAGGAGGTAAGTTTCAAACCTCTTAAACACTAGGTATCCATGTCTATTCAATGTACTCATTGTAATATCTAATTCACAAACATATTATGGATTGAACTTCTCCTTATGACAAGCATGATGTTGAAAAACCTTGAGATCTTTATGGTATTTTTTTGAACAAAGGTAGGTCTTGATTTTATTCAAACCAAAGTGAGAACCCAAGACACAACAGAGTTAAATACAAAATGTAGCACAAAGTGGAGTATAGTCAATACATTTGGCGTGTGGTAGTAGAAGAGATATCTACCAAGACCAACCCAACTGATCCAAAACACCCAACGGCCTTAATCAATAATTATTGTCTCTCCAGTACAATACATTACAGGCCCCTGCGTAAGATGCACAAAATATGGCACCAATATTTGATGTTGATGTACTGCTCCTATTAGGTTTTACTGTGTTCAATGGCACATAATTGTGTTACTTCTTCAATGACCAAATTTTGGATGCTAGACCCTAGACATGAACAGGATAAATCAGGAAGATCTAAGTGGTGACTACGATGAAGAGCAAAAAGCCATTCTTGTACTCTTGGTAAGCTACAATGGGATCGGTGTTCCATGTGGATCTCACCAGAACCTCAAAAGATTCATGCCATACACGATCAATATATACCCCCCCCCCCCAAAAAAAAGTACAATCCCCATATTTTTTTCTCAAAATTTATATGAACAATAATTTAAAAAAAATTCCATTATTAAAACAAAATGTCACTGATTTTATGCATTGAAAAATCAGAAAACATCAGTGCATAAACCTAAAAAATAAATCAAACCACATGAAAGCAGAGATCACTGGATCAGAATCATATCACTAAAAACGGAAGATCGAAAGCAAAAAAATCAATGACATTGATACAGATCTCAGCTCCTAAACACATAATCAACACAATAAGATAAATGAAAGATGGGTCTCTCCAGGCCAGTTAGATGCTTTACCAGAGGTGTGTAAAGTCCAATCACAACATACTGAAATATCTTCCTTCCAACAAAGGGGAGGAAGAACACATAAAAAGCAAACCCCAAAGCCAAAAACACAGCAATGGCAACCACCTACACAATTCAAAATCAAATCAACCACCCAAAATGATAAAACAAAGAAAAAGAACTTATTAAACATAAAAACATAAATAAGACCAAGCAGACCTGAAGTGGATGGTAAGGAAGCTGCCACCCATGCTTCCTCATCTCAAACTTGGTCTCAGCTGTTAAAAAAAACAAAGGAGAAAAAAAAATGTAGCTGCAGGGATGGGTCCAGAGAGAGAGAGAGAGAGAGAGCGAACTCAAACTGAAGCAAAACAAAAAAAAGAAAGAAAAGTTGGGTTTTTCTTTTCCCCCCAGCCAAGAAAGTGTCAAAACTTGTAAACCCACATGACTGAAGTGAATGCCTCACTGTTTGCCTCTCTCTCTTTTTTTTCAGTTCTTCCCCTCTTAGAACCAATGTTGTTGAAGATTTCACTCACAAATTGTTGGGTGTGTGGTTTTTTGTTTCTTCTCTAATGTAACCCCAGCCATCCAGAGCTTATCAGGCAGGGCGTTGTCTATCTTCCCTTCCCATAGGCAAGGAATCTGGTGGTTTTGTGTCTGAGTGGGTAAATAAATGCATTAGCTGAGCTGTTCTTGCCCCATCCTCCCCTACCCATGCTCCCATCTGACCATATTACCCTTCACTCCATTGTGGGTTCTAGGGATTTGGGAAGAGTCCCTGCAGTGGTAAAATTGTAACTTTGTTAATCAGCTCTTGCAACACAGTCATTTCCTGCTCATCATCTACATGGTGGGACTTTTGGTCAAAAGCCAAGATAGTAGGCATCAATTCATGATCTTTAGTGCTGATAAATCATAAATCCAACCACAAGGAGTTGGACTTTAGGAGAAATGTGTGTCACATTGATGTTCATTTTTTTATGTTGTGGGTATCTTCATTTGGCACTAGGCTTTTATTGTCGGATCATTTATATTTATTTGAAGGTTATACAGAATGAAAGAACCCTTGTATAAATGCGTATAGAAATATGATTAGAAGTTTGATTAAAAATTGGGTTTGAATGTATCATTTTTGTTTTTTTGTTTTTTTTGTACATGAACATTTTCCATGTCCATAATAGCTGAAACAATGTATGTACTGCTTAATGGGGTGAATAAGATAAGGTGAAGAGATTCACTTTTTCTCTAGCACAGGAAGACCCACTTCAACCACACCCCACTCAAATGACTCAATCCATGCTTATTACGTATCTCCCATGATGGAAAACAAATGCCCCCAGTCAAAGGGCAAGCTCATGTTGGTAGATTCCAAAAGCCAAAAACAGTCATTGTTTTGGTTCAATTAGCCAGACAAGTCCAAGAAACCTGTGACAGGGGGAGATAGCTAGCTACTAATAAAACCATTTTTTAACCTTTGCCACACACACATCTGCCTCACAAACAAAGGAAAAGTGAGAGACATGGAAACATAACATATCTACCCAAGCCTCCTTTGATAATATACTTAACCATTGCTAACCATGTGAAGGTGAAACTGTGAAGGATCTCTCTCTCTCTCTCGGTGGAGGTGTTCCTGTGCTTTGATTTTCTAAAAACTTTTGGCATCTTCTTGTCAGAATATGTCATTAGCCTTTGGTGTGATGGATGGTGAAAAAGTAAAAGAAAAAAAAAATTATGGGTATTACAAAAATATAATAGTATAATACAAGATTTTTTGTATTATTCGCATGTCTTGTACTGCACACTGTCCGCTGACATGGTCTTTCTCATTAATTTCATTTGATCCTCTTCCTGTACCATCCAGATCCTCTGCCCACCACTCCCCACCAAACAACCATATCAACCTTTCCTCCTCTTCCACACTCTCTGACTCTCTCTCTCTCTCTCACACAAGTGTTTCACTTCATTCACATGTATAAATCATCTGTTGATTAACAAATTACACAAGTGAAACATTCACATTGTTGAAATTTTTTGAGCCAACTTTTAATTTCTAAAACAGAAACTTTAAAGAGAGAGAGTGTGACAGCCCACACAGAAAATCTTTCACGTGAGTTTTTTCAGGTAAAGGTAAGCATGTGATGCAGCGGTTTCTGTGGAAACCCTAACCCTAACTGTTGTGGGCCCCCAACCATCACTTGCTTTACTTTTCCCCTCCAAAAATACTTGCCAGGAATCCAAGCCACATATATATTTAATAATTCAGCCTCATGAGTTAGATTTCACGTGAAACCTCACCTAATTCTCCACTAATGTACTCAAGAGTACAAACATGTCAGTTGTTTACAACACTTCAAAACAAATGAAACTCTTCAGGACCTCTTGAAACAAATTTCATTATCAGATGTTATTTTGGTCTATACAACCACTAGTATTACAGTATTACATTACAGAAATATTACATTCAAAAACAAAAAGATGGCCTCTTCCATGATCTTCTCTTGTAATTTACAGCTCTTCCTGACCTACCTAAAGAAATCTACTTTACAAAAAGAATGAGTGATGGGTTAGTCCTGTACATTAATTACAGGTGGGGTCGACCATCTGCATTGTTCTGAGGGAATCTATTCTGATTTCACATAGCACCTGAAACTGAATGGAGTGAATCAGATGAACTGGCTACATCTCGCAATTGTTGATATTGGATTTCTTGGTTTACAGTAGAGAGACAAGCTGAATCCAACATTAGCACTTACAGTTGTGGGACTTGTTAACAACAGACTTCGTGCTCGGTCTGAAGCAGCGCCCTGCCTCACTTTCTGGTCCTCTTGAGTCCAAGGCACAATGTTGGACTTCTAATTCGGGAAGCTCTGATACACAGCTCATGATGGGGAACCACGGTTCCCTTTAGAAAACTTGAAAGGGAAAAAACAATCAATCCAGGTAAAATTTTACGAGTGCATGGTTATTTGGCACTTTTCCTCGCAGGGTTGGTGGATTTTGCATTCTGCATTTCAGCTTCCTTCTCGGCTTTCTTCCTCTGCAGCTCTGCTTGCTTACAGTTTTCTTCGTGTGCTTGCTTAAACATGCGCACAAAATTTAGAAGAGTGGTAACCGCTGCATTTTACAGATGACGACTTTCATGAGAAATATGTCGATAGGAAAGGTAAAGAGAACTATGAGATGAATGACATAGTGAAATCTTATGCATCAGAATGCATGTGATGATACAATGAAACCTCATACATCAGAATGCATGTGATGAATACTCAATGTGTTTATTGTTGCTGAATGTGCCTTAACTCATCTCAGATATAAATTTAAAAAAAAATCTTGATCTCAAGACATGGAATCAAAACAAACGAAAAAATAGTGACAGAAGCATCATGCAAACAGAAGATAAAATAAATGTACATGGGTGACCAAGATGAATACAATGCATGTGATGAATACTCAATGTGTTTATTGTTGCTGAATGTGCCTTAACTCATCTCAGATATAAATTTTAAAAAAAAATCTTGATCTCAAGACATGGAATCAAAACAAACGAAAAAATAGTGACAGAAGCATCATGCAAACAGAAGATAAAATAAATGTACATGGGTGACCAAGATGAATACAATGTACCTTGTTCAAATGGACACCGAGCAGGGTCCTCACCAAAATAAAGGACAAGTGCGTCGGCATTTCTACCCTGTTAAAACATAGAGATCAATGGCAAAACTATTAAAGGGATGCATTAATTGTGTAGAAACTGTTAAATAGATAAATGATACAGCTTCAATAATTGTATCAACAGTTGAGTGGAATACCGTTACAGTATAGAGTGATGTTAAGGATTGCACTTCTGCTCCAGCACCGGTAGTAAACTCCTTTAACGTCTATATAAAAACAATTTAAAAATGTTAGTTATACAAACATTTCAAATAAGAAGAAACTAGAAAGCAGATAAATACCATGGAAACCATAAATCTGCGGGTGACATTGCACTTAAATTTCTTAAGATGTTGCTGCATCTATGCCACATTTGGACCTCCAAAATGGATGTCACTCAGTGAATAATAAATCAAGATGACCAAGATGACCATCCAGATTACATTTTAGATGATTTGAAAACCTTTTTTATTTTGAAAATAATGGTGGCAAGCTACCTCGATTTCATTTATAAATGGAAGAAGATGTGCAAAATGATCTGAAAAGTTTACACCATTGATATATTCAGTCCTGGGTTTTTTACCATTGATAAATCTCAGAACCCATTAATTTAATTTGTAGATTCTGATTATGATGGAAATCACAGTAAATAGTTCTGATTTTGATTGAATTGATAACTGGATCATATCATATCAAAAGTTCAAAATTAGAATGGACAGTTTTGATGAAGCTTTCACAGGTTTTCAAGTCCATCCTCATTTTTAGAATTGAATAAAAGCCGACGAGAAGTTAATCCATAAATTAGGAATACCTTACGGAAAGCATCTGAAACGGGACCATCATTTTCAGAAGCATTCAGCTCCTGCTCAACCTTTTCCAATCCTTTGGTTATAGCTTGCATTTCTTCAGCCAAATACTTCAGTTGTATCTACACGACAGCAAGCTCCCTCAGAAAAGAACACAGTGATAAACACACCTTAAGATGGAAAAGCTGCTTCTTTGTTCTGGGGTATCTATTACTCATAAGATTACTCCTATATCCTTTTCAAAAGAAAATGAAAAAGAAAAAAAAAGATATTTCTTAACCATCTTTCCCCATGATTTCTTATCAGTTAGGGAAGAGTGATAGACATTACAAAGGGGAAGTTTGAAGTTCAAGAGAAACTTCTCAAATTCTTTTGGTGTCCTGTTGCATTTTTGTTCACCTGTGGTGGATGGGTTTTGTAACTCCCTTGTCCTTGGGGCTTTCACTTTGATATACAAAGGCGAAAGCCAATCTTTTCTTCAAAAAAAAAAAGAGAGAAATTTCTCAAATTCTAATGACAATATCACACACGGTCGGCTAAGATAAACATGATGCAATGACTAATCCTTAATGCTTTATGGGGGAAAAGAAGAATCAACGAATCACATATTTCAAATGTACCCATCAGCAATATGGATCAGGTATTTGACAAAAGAAACCTTGAAGAGCATCTAGGAGTTGAATGACTATACATTATTTATGTCATCATACCCATTAGCAATATGAAATTAAGTAATAAATGGGAAGCACTATATAATTCAATGTGTTTATGAAAAAAACTTATTTCTCTTAGTGGGTGAGATGAATCAAGGAGACGATAGCTTCATCGAAGGCACCATCTCAACCAAAAAAAAATTCTTTTTTGGGAAAAAAAAAGGAAGCTTCTACTTGTTGTATGATAGCACGAGACCTATATATGTTTCATTAGGGCTTTATTAAGTACCTCTCATTGAGGATGTTAAGGCTGAGTGTTCTGCCTGTAACTTAGCAGGAAATATAAATTTGGACTACATTCCTTATCTTCCATAAAATTTTCAAAGAAAAAGGTAGCGAGCATCATGATCAAAGTAATTTTTCCATTAAACATTAACATCAAGATTATATAAGTAACAACCTTTGATGCAGTGTCCAAGCTAACAAGGTCTTTGTGAAAGTTGAGTAGATGTGGAGACCGAGACGCCAGCACCTGTTATTTGGGAAACCATGCATTAATACAAATAAATAACATCAATTTGCAATATGATTGAAAACCCCACAACTGAAAGTTGATTTTCTAGAAATTTTTAAACATGACAAGTATGCAGGCCTTGTCAATACCAACAGCTCTTGAAATAAAGAGTTAAACATCTCATATACCAATAAAAATGAAGATAAAATCCCTCCAAAGTAACGCATATATATATATATATGCCTGATAAATACACAAAAACCATGAAATTTAAATGTATATAGGACCAAAAAAAACACACCTTGCAAAGATAATGCATCAGCGTCATTTTACTATTTGAGGCACGTGTATCAATGAGCTTCAGAAGGCTGTCCAACTTGAATCCAATGGCAGATCCTGTAAAGGAAAAGTAATTGCAACATTATCAGCATATGAAAATATATACCATATCACGTAACTCCTTCAATCGATCCAAGATAGTTTTCACTTCCCACCCCCCCCCCCCCCCCCAACCCAAAAAAAAAACCCTCCAGCTACACTATCAATGAACTGGCAATAAAGAATAACCTATAGACTATAATTGGAACAATCCTGGCCTTAACCAAATATAGCTAATGTGGAATATGTCTGTTGAAGTGCTAATTTAGAACTATAGGATAAGATCACTAGCTTGAAATCTCCACCTTTAAATGGAGTTTAGGTTGCTGCATGAGCAATTAATGGTTTCTCATAATATACCAATGATGTTAATTAAGAATAGACATTGCGCTACAGAATCTAGGTAAATGTTTTCTACCAATTTATGACACTACAAAAAACAGTAAATTAAAAAAAAAAACAGCACTCAGACGACTTTAATTAAACTCACTTACCCCTTGCGGTTCCCTGGTTCAGTGTATTCCCAAGTTGCAGAATTCTTTTCATTACTTCCTTCAATTTGACAGAACTTTTGATCTGGCACCATTAACACATTGTTGGCCTGCTGATAATAAAAGAAACTATACAAAACCATGTAATATTTTGGTATATAACTGTAGAATACCTCATCGCATGCAGAGTTTACAGTGTTTAGACTCTTTCTGAAGTCTGAAATCTGGAAGAAAAAAAAAAGGATTTAACATATTGTGCAGTATTAACTAAGATTTAACTGCAGAGTACAATCATAGCATTGTCTAACCTGGGAGCCAAATTGAATCTTGAAAGAAAACACTCTCAACTTAGATTCCACACGTGGAACTTTCATCAGCTCTAAAAAGAACTGCAGCACCATATAAGAACAAAAATTACCTCAGATGATCTATAGGTAGACAAAGGCTAGGTGTAGATGAGTTGGATATTTCATACTAATCTATGTTAAAATCAATGCATTGATGCAATAAAATTCAAATAAAACCAACACAAATATTGTACCTGTTCACATTTTCCCAAATTCTCCTTGTCACCATTGTACCCCTAACCAAAAAAAAACCAGCAGTCAAATAATAAAAAGTTCAAAGAGCAAAACATGACATAAAGCTAGTTGAAATCAACTATTAGATGCACGGAAACTGTATATATCACTCATAAGAAAGTTGGAATACATGAAGAGAAAGACCACTGACAAAGAAATTGTAATATAATACCTTCAGAAGCTCCATCTCCTCTTTTGTAGGACAAAATTTTATGAGATTTTCTACTTGATCAACATCTAAAATAGAATCATCCAGTGCTAGTGCTGCACCCTGGATTATCATACAAATGGTGTAAAGATTACCATTTCAAGTGATGACGAGGACAAATTTGGTGGAGAAAAAGCATCAACTTGCAAAATGTTCTTCAACTTAAAGAAAAGCATTGACCAACACACTGAAAATTCAAGATTGGAACTTACCATCATATCAGAAAGAGGCATTTTAACTTTTGTGAGCATGATTTCACAGTTATTTGCCCGTCTCAGATCAATCTAGAAAAAAAAAATTGAGGATATATCACAAAATCTTTAAACGAAATGCTTATAGAATATGGAGATGATAAATATTAAGCATCAATAGCAGATAATTAGAATAGCTTCCCATAATCCAATTTAAAAGCTTGTTAATGAAAATAAGCAGAAATCGTGATAACAAAATACAAATTGGTAATAAAATAGGAAGCAATCCTTGATAGCATCATTTACAATAGGCACCTTTTTTTGTTTCTCATCCATAGAATATTAAATCCTTACATCTAATCATTGAACAAGAAGATCAACAAACATATGCAATCCATGTATGTAAGGAATTTCTCCTGTAGCAGGAGATAAAATATCAAACTTATGCTACACGGAATTAGTCCACAATATGGCATACCTCAACTACCAGGAGAAGGGAAAAAAAGGACCAAAAAAGAAAAAGAAAAAGAAAAAGCAAAGCATATGGCAACACTACACGCACACATACAAAAATAAAGTGTTGTGGAACTAACTTACCAGGTGGACTTTATCTGTTTTAGATCCAACAGATTTACGTCGCCCCTTGGCTCCTGAACCGTCATCCTTCTTTGGGACCACAGCAGAAAAAAGACTTTCAATCTCTGACACATCGAATTCTGTGGCACTACCAGCATTTAAAAAAATAATAATCAAGGACAAACATTACAATGCCGATTAATGCAACAAAAGACAATGTTCGCATCCTATATAATGGAACATAAGCTATTTACACCTAAAATGTTTTCACCAAACTCCATAAATAGAAAATATTACAAAAACAATGCACCCAAACATCTACAAGTAAGATTAAAATGTGAATAACAATATAGTCACCAAAATATTAAATGGATCCAAAAAAAAATTGTTTCTACTGTCTTATTTTTATTTTAAAAAATCAGTTTGGCTCACCAAAAAAACAACAATCGAATGAACATAGTCACCATATGGTACAAAACGATTGCCACACAGATCAAGATACTGTGAGAACAAAGGATCACTGGATGAATATTGTAATACCTTGAGGCCTCGTCATTCCTCTGCAGTTCTGCCCATAAGCTCCCTTGAACTGCTCTTGTCACTTTTACCCAGTGTAGTGGCTTCAGTGATGATCTTCTAGCCGCCAAAGAAGCACTGGAGCTTGCTGGACGTACAGGACCACGCCCTCTAACCCCAACAGAATTTAGAGATGCACCCTTGGTGTCAGCCTGAGACCCACCTACTGTCCTGGCACCAAATGGTGGTGGAGGTGGAGGAGCGGCACCTGGAGCCCTGGGTGGGGGTGGAGGACCAGGCATTCGAGCGCCAGGGGGAGGCGGCGGAGGTGGAGCCATGCGCATGGGAGGAGGGGGCGGAGCGGGGGTTCCAATCCCACCAACCTTCATAGGAGGTGGGGGAGGTGGAGGTGGACCACCTGATCCAGAAGCATTTTGCCTAGGAGGGGGAGGAGGGGGTGGGGGAGCTCCTTGGCGTGTCCCTGGAGGTGGCGGTGGTGGTGGTGGAGATGGCATTGATATTATTCGACTCCTCACTGGAGGAGGTGGTGGTGGAGGGGGGCCAGGGAACTGAGAAGTTGATCCTGGACGCATGGGGGGTGGTGGAGGAGGAGGAGGCCCTGCTCGAGGAGGAGGTGGTGGAGGAAGAGGAGGCCCTGCTCGAGGAGGAGGTGGTGGTGGTACTGGTGGAGCAGGCATTGCTTGTGGTGGGGGTGGTGGAGGTGGAGGTGGAGGTGGTGGTACTGCTCGTGGCGAGGGTGGGGGAGGAGTCGGGGGAGATTGAGGCAGCATTCCTCGTGATAAAGGCAGTGGTGGTGGAGGTGGAGGGGGAGGTGGAGGAGAAGGGGAAGGTACTGCTCGTGGCGGGGGGGGTGGCGGCGGCGGGGGAGATGGAGGCAGCGTTCCTCGTGATAAAAGTGGTGGTGGTGGAGGCGGAGGGGGAGGAGAAGAAAATGTTCTTGATGGTGGTGGTGGAGGGGGAGGAGGTGGTGGAGGGGGAGGTATGGCACGCAAGGGTGGTAGTGGAGGTGGTAATGCATGCAAAGGTGATGGTGGTGCAGGTGGTGGTGGAGGTGGTGGTGGATGGGGAGGTGGTAATGTACGCGGAGGAGGAGGTGGTGGAGGTGGTGGTGGTGGGGGGGGAGGAGGCATTGCTCGTGATGGAGGGGGTAGTGGTAGAGTGGGTGGCGATGGTGGCACATGTGGCAGACAAGAAGATTCTATACTCTCCAATGATGATGGTGGTAGACCATGTGAATTGCTAAACTGTCTTTGAACATCTCCTGATGATCCAGAAGTCATCACACAATCATTTACGGGTGAATCCTTGAGAGGTGTTTCAGAAACTGAACTTTCCAATACAGTTGAAAGAGCCACTGCAGAATCACCAACATCACAATCTATGGAAATTGCAGAAATCGCGAGAGCAGCCGGACAACTGTTATACCTAGAAGGAGGATGAGCATGTACACAAACAGATGTAGCACAAGAATTTTTAGTCGGGGCTATCCATCGCGATACAGTCTTCGGTTTTTGTATTTTAGTAGGACTACCCTGAGATTCTTGATGCTTGGTCTTTTGCTTTGATGTTGTTGGATCCAGAGCAGTTTTAACACTGCTGAATGGTGGTTTCTTAGGTGTTGGCGGCAGAGATTTCTCTGGTTTCGGTCCCTTAATCTCTGGCCCAGATATTTGTTGCCCACCCTTGGAATCAGCCTTCTTTTCGACAGCAATAATCTCTCTATCCTTTTTGCATTCTCTGGTTTCTAATTTGCTCTTTAGTGTATTCACCAAAGTAGGAGATTGTACTTTAACACACCTGTCACCAGAAATGGATGAGTGTTGTATCTTGGTCATCTCAGCTTCCACATTATCAGAATCCATAATTTCAGAATCCATTTTGTCCAGAGATGATTCTTCTTCCCTGAGAGCCACATCATCAACTTTGCTCACAAATTTTACCATCATGGGTCTAATATCTGTATTCAATTCCTGCTTCCTATCCTGCCAAATAATACTATCCAGAACCTCTTTTGCTTGATCTATACTTTTCAATCTGTGATCCACGACATCTGGTTCATCTATGTCGTGAATAACGGGTACAACAGAAGGTATTTCCTCATCTTGCCAATCCGCACAGCTAGAATCATTTTCTGCCACAACTGGTGATTCTACTTTGCCATGCACATCATTCAGATAACGTAAGTCCTGAACAATGGGCATACCAAGATCCTTTTCTGCCAGCACTGGCGATTCTACTTTGCCGCGCACATCATTCTGTTTATGTAAGTCCTGAACAATGGGAATACCAGGATCCATTAACTTATCATGTGAATCAACATTGTTGAAGAAATCTTCCGGCAGAGCAATGATTTCGAATTTCTGATTCATAGCAACCGGTTTAGCAGAGCTCTGAACTGCGGGAACATCAAGTTCCTTCTTCACTTCCAGCCAATCAGCACCACTGAAAATCTCTTCCGCCTCAAAGAACTCCTCCCCTGAAGCACCTTCTGTCTCATTGCCATCTCCATCTACGATCTCTACAGTCGTATCAGAGTCAAAAAGATCGGAGTCCGAGAACAGTACCTATTTCAGAAACAAGAGTGCTTCAAACTCAAAACAACATATCAGGAAACCAAGAATACTATGGGATGAAAAATACCACCTACCTCAACTTTAATATCCCTGGGGAATCGGTCTTTGGCATTCCACAAAACATCAATTTCATCACGGTTGAACACCAAATTGTTAGACTGGACAAACGCAGTGTTGAACATGACCCTGAACATCATCTCCTCACGTTCCAGGTCCTCATACAAATGGATGCATTCAAGAACAACATCCCCTTGAACACGACAATGGATGTTAATTTTTACTGGTGCACTCTCTTCCTGCAGTCAAGAAATTAAAAATGACACTCAAGATATAAAAGTGCATCATCTTTTTTCAAGTCGGTGAAACGTGCAGCATTACCTGTTTATGGTGCTTGATGTGCCTCTTTGTCTTTGGAGTTGAAAAGAGAACCTTAGAACTTCTATTGGCTGGAGTCAAAGGATCTTGGCCATAAACACGAACCATAGGCCTGCAACCTGTTGCAGTACCAAAATTCGGTAGGACTCTAAGGATGAGGCAGTCCAGGGCCAACGGTGTATCCTGAGGAGGCCAATCTAAACCTCCCCCTCTTCTGGATATGTACTGGAGATATCTGAGCTGAGAAGGCTGCGGATTCAGAGGAGACAACAGATGGAGGAGTTCTTTAGGGGCTTGCTTGTACACCATCTCTAGTGTTTTCTGCTCCCCGGTGTACTGTTTTCTGTATAGAAGGAGACCTGCAAGCATGAAAGCTAACACTGGCCAGCCTCCTCTCTCGCAGTGCATCAAAAGCACATTCTGCTGCCCTTCAAGGGACAACCAGCTCTCGCTGGACCTAAGGAAGTGGTGAATCATCTCCAGTGGGAGGAGTGGGCACCCCTCATACTGCCGAGGGTAGTCCATGACAGTCATGTCATACTGCGAGAGGATGTCAGAGATTTGACTCCTTTTATCTCCCTCTCTAAAATTGAACACCATGAAAGAGGCGTCAGGGAAGTAGTCCTGCAGTTGCCCCACAATGCCAGACATGTAGCCCCTGTATTCGTGTTCTTCCAAAATGTCCATGGAGAAGCAACAATCGAATACTGCATCAAGTAAAATAACAACAATGAAAATGGTAAATTTCAGTGAAGGACGAATTAAATAATTCAGTTATACATTCATTCCCAGAAGATTGGGGAAACTTAAAAGGACATGAAACTTCAAACTGTCTTAAGATTAAATTCTTCCAATGTAGTAAATGTCACACTGTCCTGACATTTTAAGAGCAAAGAAACAAAGAATCCAACAAATGAGTAACACCGTTACAGAAGAAAAAAATGTGGGTATTATAACCTTCGATTGACCAACAATCCTACCCAGATTTTTTTTCTCAAGTACTGAATTACATTCTAAAACTTCCATCTATTTTTCCAAAACTAAATGTAAATTATAAAAGAGCAAAAACCCATCCTTGAAAAGCAAAGCTAGAAGGGATCAAATGGAAGGGAAAAAAAAGGCTGCAACATCAATTTGTGTTGAAAAAAGAAAGCCCACCAGTCAAGAGGACTCTACAAATGCTAGAAAACAAAAGTTTCCAAAACCCAAATGGAAAAGAATGTTCAATTGAATCCCCAAAAACAACCAAAAAGGTCAGATCATCAAAAAGCAAAGAAATAAAACAGAAATCTCGATCATCCAAACACATAAACATAATTCACACAAAACCCACATGAACAAGCATCAAATTCCACCCATTTTCGAATCAAACCCAAAAGACACCAAAAAAATCAAAACTTCACAATAAAGAAAACAAAAAAAAAATACAATCGATAGAGAGCAAGTACCATAGACCCGTTCTGAGATCTCGAGGAGATGGTCCGGCGGCTTCCGGTAGAAGAGCCGCCTGAAGAGAGCCATCCTCCACCTCCGGCGGCGCCGTCCTCCTCCACCACCACCACCACCAACAGACCCACCCGATCCGATCTAAACCCAACCCCTCCTTCAATAACAACAAAAACCCACCAAAATTAGCGACTCAGATCGATCAAAGGAGGGATCTTTTTGAAAAACTTTTTCGGAGTTGGGTCACCCCCGTCTCTGAAGTGAACTGAACGGAGAAAGAAACGGTTGGGGAAGAAAAGCTATGTTGGCTCGCTCGGTGTCTCCTGGCAATCTCGCACGTGCAGTGCGCGCGTGTGCCACGTATGATAGAGAGGAGTCGGCACCCGCTCTCTCTCTCTCTCTCTCTCTCTTAAATGTATCGATTTATCTAATTCAACATTTCGTTTGTTCTTACCGAAATGTCGTGTCGTGTCGTTTTCGTTTTGATGGTGTGTTGAGTCGATCAACCGAGATTTATGAGTCGATGATGATGAATCGGTTGGGTTTGTGGAAATCTAATATTTAATAAATGTAGTAACCACGGATGAGAATTAGAGAGAGGGATTGGATTGAATTTGTTAAGAACATGTGGAACAGGCAATTGAACAAGTATTTATTAACTGCGGCGTCTTATTATGGGTCTGATTTAGCTGTAAGCACATGCTTCTTCAAGTGGGTATCTCAGGTATCTCATTAGTTATCTAAAACAATAATATTAATTGGAGCCTTGGAGATGTCCTTCCTTAGGCTTGGGATCACATATTCTGTCATGGTGTGTTGTTACACGTTTTTTTTTCGGTCTCAATCCAGTCTCTTATGCGTCGATAAAAAATTATCAGAGCATATACTCACATTAACCCCGTATATATTACGATAGAAATTTTTTACATTTTGTATAAATGCATTTATGTAATTCATTAGAGTATATACTTTATTTTTTATAAAAATATTTACCTCATTAGATAAAGTATATTATTTTTAAAAAATTCAAAATACATGTAGACTGAAATTGAGATTCAAATAAGAGTCATGCATAACATTATCTACAGAACAATGATAATAGAAAAAAAAATGATATGTCCAATCCACGTGCAATTAAGGTTTTACATGCAATTTCATGAAAAGGAAAATAAAAGTTTAATAAAACTAAAACAAAAGCCATTCAAATGTTTAAAAATAATCATAATTTAAATATATTTGATACCTATAAATATAACATTTGATATTAAAAACCTACCGTTATTGTTTCGCATGGTGAAAGTGGCTGGATCAAAGAACTCATCTACAGGTTATTCTTGAACAGGCTAAGGTTCCCCTGCAGCTGGGCGAGTTGTAGTTTCGAGTTCCCATGTGGTGGGTTAGTCTATCTTATAAGCAAGGTAGATGATTTGTACTTGTGTCTTAAAGATGAGTTTCAAGATTTCTTACGTTCAAGATTGGATAAGAATAAGTTATCTATTATAGAATCTCGTTTAACTAGAAAAAAAAACATGAATGTATAGGAGGATAAGTAGAGTCGACCGATTTCTTACTCGAGGATGAAATGAACCAACAAAATAACTACAATAGGATTTTTATTTTTCCATGAGAAGGGGAGAGAAGGAGTAAAAACATATGAAAATATCATGTATAATTCTTTTTTCAATCTCAATTCCAAATTAAATATATATTTTGATTGTTTCTTTTATATATGGTATACATTATCTAAAGATGTACATTTTCTATAAATAAATACTTTGTTAGAGTATATACTCTAATGAGTAAAATATACTCTAATGATATTTTTTTATAAAAGAAATTTCAAATAATAAAATAAAATAAATTTGGGGGAATTAATAACGGGTCATTCAAGTTACTCGCTTATTATGTTTAGGTCCCTATCACTTTTAGAGTTAATTTTAGGTCCCTAAACAAATAATATATATTTTTTCTAGGTCTTCCATCTACTTAAGGTTGAATATATTTTTTCTAGGTCTTCCATCTACTTGAGGTTCTCACTTTTCTATTTCATTCCATTTTCTACCTCTTATTGCCCGTTATATTTTCCATTTGTTTATTCCCCATCTCTCCCACCCATTCACATTATTTGTGGCCTCCCTCATTCTGATTTACCTCACTCACCTTACAGTGATGTAGTTTTTTTTATATGAATTATAGACATTCCTATTTCAATATTCAGTCAAAATAGACAATGTCTGAATTGAAGGTGAGAGGATATAAAAAAGAAAGAAAACCGAAAAAACAAAACAAGAAGAAGCCCAGATACATCGTTACAAAAAAGCACCTCGAGCCTCTCCCGGGACCGATAGATAAGGTATCTAACCGTTCACACCTACGTGTTACCGCTCATGCCACTCGCATCTCGTTCTCACAGTGGTGTAGTTAAATAGTTATGTGTTGTGTCTTTTTTTGTGGTATGTTATATATCAATTCCCTTGATAAGACACAGAAGTAAAAAAGCTCTATCATTTATGAACTTAAGATGGGCTGTTTTAAGGAATTCATTGTCTTCAACCGGCTATATCTCTTATATTAAAAAAAAAGGATAATATTATGTATAATTCATTTTTTAGTCCTAATTGTAGTCTACAAATATTTTGAATTTTTAAAAAATAGTATACCTCATCTAATAAGCCGTGTATAATAAGATAGTTGATACACTACTTAGTCCATATTGTATCTCCGTCTACCATCTCATACACTATGATAGGGCAGTATGCTATAATAGAGCTCATACTATGATATAATGTGGTATCTAGTGTATGGATTCTTTCGCATTATATGAAAGCAATTTTTCAAAATTTTTTATAAAAAATATCCTACTCAATTTCATTATACTTCATTTTATATACTAGTATGTACTTTAATGGGCAAGTATATAATTTTTAAAAAAGAAAAACAGTGTGGATGGTGTGGACCGAGGACAGGGCTGCATGCGGGGCTCAGTATAATTTATTTTTTGGTTATATGGTTAAAAAAGAATCGGATGAAATTAATATATATACCTAACTAATGAAGTGCATTCATTTATGAAAAACAATATGCACTTATATGAATCGAATGCATATATTTATATTTGTTTTAATAATAGTGTATACAGATATAGAGAAGTATGTATATGTTAACCAATTTCATATAGTGTGTTAGTTATAATGATTTCAAACTAGACTCCAAAACAGATCTGATGTATCAATATCTATTGAAATTCTAAGATTTGGAGTCGTGGATTTGTGTTTTCCATTTTCTTTTTTTCTCTTTTTGAAAATTTTGGGAAAAGCTTTGTTTTATAGGAAACTTTTTATCTCTTGTTTTGTGGAATTGAAAAATTACAATTTTGAATCCAAAAACTAAGTCATTATCCTATAATTTTAATTTTTTATCATGTTTTTATATATTTATATTTTTTACAAATATTTTTCATTTTTTACTCTAAGTCACTTTGCCCCTGGCCCCCTCTTATTCCAAATCTGGGCTCCGCCTCTGACCACATGAAATTAACAATGTACCCAGAGATGTTTATGATATACCAAAAGAGATTAACAATGTACCTAGAGAGCATAACAATGTACACGATATCATGGATTTCTAACACATGCTTCTCTCTCATAAAATAACAATGTCTTACTCTCCCACAACTCAATCAGAATATCCTACGAGCTAAATCATGTCTTCTTTTTCACACAAAATGATAAAACAAATTTAAAAAATCTTAAAATGTATGGATAAAATTAATAATACTTACAATGAGGAAAAAAATGGAGGTACAAGAGCATAAGATTTGAGTGTTATCAAAGGGAGAAGAAGAGTTCGGTAGGGGAGGAGAAAAAAGAGGATTTGATTTGAGGAATAAGACAATGGAGGTAGAAGGGATAAAATGATCACATTTAAAGGTGTTACTAACAGAAAGCATATTTGTAAGGGACAACTTTTGATCAATCAATAAAATTATATTTTCTTTTATTATTTTTCTTGTGGATTCAAGTAACTTATGAGATCTCAACATTTATTGGATCTTTTATTTGTTTCATTCTATGTTAGGTGGTATCAAAGCGAGGATTCACCTGGCTTCGATGGCACATAGCCAGGCGGGGAACAACCATCCCATTGACGGTGATCGTGGGGGTGCAGGAGTTGTTTCGGCCGTTGCGTGATGATCAAAATCACCTTTGGCCAGAGGAATTTCGTCAACAAACACGGCAAGCTCTTTATGATGTGAATGATGGCGTAAATGTCAACACCGACAACAGACGACATGTGAGTGACAGGGTGTGTGCCGAGGGATTTGTCCGAGGCCAACTTGTTGCTTATAATGTCGTTCGACAACATTCACATTATCTACTTGATTATGAGGATGACTTGGATGAATAAAGCGAAGAATTGTACAACTATTAGCCGAGAAGGCAGCATACATACTACAACAATTATTTTTCAAAGGCTGACATCTCCTATTTCAACGGTAATTTGTCAATTAATGAGTTCCTTGATTGGATCTTAGAGTGATAAATTCTTTGAGATAATAGAGGTGCGTGAAGATGAGATGTCCACATTTGAAAAATAATTGTTGTAGTATATGTGCCGCCTTCTCGGCTCATAGTCATACAGTTCACTGTTTTCATCATCCAAGTCATCCTCAAAATATTTACACACACACAAAGAGAGGAGGGGGGGAGGGAGACAGAAATGGGATGACATTATAATAGAATATTTTCAAGAAGAAAATGTAATTTAAATTTTACAATAGCATAAAATTACAAAAGTAAATCTACTCCTCGTGATAGGATGGTAGATGTAACCCTCAATTAACGAACCTAGATGAGGAAAAGATTTGACTAGAAAAAAAATGTTTATCAATAAAAAAAATTGCAAAAGTAATAAAATAAATACATGATGCAATATTTTGGATATAGCTCAGAAGTTTATGCAATTAAAACAATTGAGAATTTTCAAACCATAATAATTTTATACCATATACAATATGAATAGTTGATTTATGATTTACCTCGCCCTGTCGTCCAAACTCATGAACATGGATCATCACAATATTAACAACAACAATAACATATTCCCAAAAAAAAAGACCTGAAATAATTGTGAACCATAACAATGTGAAGGAAACAACAGAGCAAAGCCAGTACAAAATTAATTAATCAGCTTTGGAAGCCATTGTTTTAACTTCTTTACAACGGAGAGCCAGCGTAAAATAAAAATAAGGGTTTTGTTAACGAGTACCCTTAAACATTTGTTAAACCATATTTATTATTAACTTTTTAGGTAATCTAAAAAATTAATTATGATATTGATCAACAAAAATGAGATTTTTAAAATACTAATAATATCCCTAATAATTCACCACTTCTTTTTCTTCTTTTCTCCCACACCCAATTTTTCTCTTCCATACCCATTTTTCCTTCCCATACCCAATTTTGTAAAATAAAAAGTGTCACAAGCAGAAATAAGATATTTAAAAAAAAATGTCATATTTATGTAAAAAAGTGTATGTATATCAAATAGTTGAATGATGCTTAAAATCATTTAACAAAAAAAAAAACTCACAAGAATGGCAAAGCTCACGTTTAACAATACAAAATCACTACTCCATCAGCTACTTTTATTTATAAGACTGCCATCATTATCAACAACAATCAGGGGTGGAGGCATTAAGGGGCAAGGGGGGGCTCAAGCCCCTGCTTTAATTTTGAAAAATAAATACATAAAGTACTAATGTAATAATGTGTGTTTGGGCAAATGAAAAAATATGAGAAAAACAATACTATACATATATATTTTGGTGGGGGCAATATAGGAATATGTTATACAATGAAAAGGGGGGGTCCCATGCCCCAAATCCTTCTTTGCTTCTTTGCATGGCTTGTTTGTGCCCCAATTATTCTTTCTCATCTTTCGACAAGAAAAAATTAATCCATCTTGCGTAATTTTACCCCGTTGAATTTTCTGAAAAAGATATATTGATTCTTGATAATCAGCTTGAAACTTATGTCATTGATATGCGCTTTATAGTGAATTTTCACAAGTGAATGGGATTAGTGATCTAGCTATGAAGATGGTTGAGATGAAAAATAATATTGTGTATCCACATGTTTATTTACTCATTACATAGGTGTTTACACTATCAGTTGCTACGACTACAGTTGAGAGAGCTTTTTCTGCTATGCATATTGTGAAGAATAGGATGCGCAATCGGATGAAAGATGAATGGTTGTTTGATAACATACATCGAAAATGATATTTTTGATAACATTGATATCGAAAGCGTTTCCATAATATGAAAAGTCGTCAAGGAGTACTGTTGTAGAAATATTTCTTTGAAACTATTAAATGACATTTTGTAATCATCTTCTTGGACAATATATATCTATATTTGTTTTTTTATTCAGTTGTTTTGAAATATCTAAAGTAAAGAAAAATTGATGATTCCATATTCGTTATTTTGTAGTGATTTTACTAAATCTTGGCTCCGCCACTGTCAACAATATCTCATGAAATTCAATCAACAGTGCATAAAACCAACTTGAAAAAATTAAATTATCTCTTTTGTAGTCATTATATATATATATATATATATATATATATATATATATATATATATATATATTGAGTGAATTTTTTTAGTAGGAAGAAATCACTCTTCTGAAGTGGATAATAAATCACGATTATGTGTGAATTGGGTATGGGAGGGAAAAATTAAATGTGGGAGAAAAGAAGAAAAAAAGTGGCAAAATTATTAGGTGTATTGTTGGTATTTTAAAAAATCTTCTATTTTTGTTGACCCATATGATACTTTAATTTTTTGGGTTACCTAAAAAAAGTAGTAATAAATATGATTAACAAGTGTCTAAAGGCACTAGTTAACAAAATCCTAAAAATAAAAATCCCCAGCAAATCTCATTTCTTAAATATAAAAAAAATCCAGCAAATCTAGATAATTTTTTTTACTTTACCACCAACAAGTACTTGTTTTGATATTGTTTCCTTGATCTTATCCTGATTTATTATAACTTCTTTTTCCATTATATTTAATGAGAGATTTATTTCAAATTATATCTTTCAAAAACATTATACTTTAAATTCAAACCTCAAAACCAACATAATATTTTTTGGTTGGGTATAATCACATAATTATCACACATTATTATTAACAATGCATGTCATTCAAATTTAAAAATCTCACTTTTAATAATCTCCAAAAATCAGAATATAAAGTGTGGATGAGAATGCTTGGATCACGGAACTGATAAGATTATTGAGTAGCTAGGAACTTTGCCATAAATGATAAGTCATAATAAGTAATCAACCACCTCTCCCATATCTACATAAATATTAATTCATTGGGATTGCCTATATAAAGGGGGACAGAATGAGAGAGCAGAACTGAATGATGGGGACCTCTCATAACTAAAACTGGTTGGTTAGATAGGTTAGACTGCTACATTGCATGCGCACCCACGGTTTTTTTTTTTTTTTTTTTTTTTTTTTTTTTTTTTTTTTTTTTATCATGGGTGAATGTGGGGTGTGTAATTATAAGCATCAATGACATTCATGACTGAAGCCTAATGGGCAGATTCATCACGGGGAGTCCAAGCTCTCGACGTCATCCAGTAGCACTCTCCCGGTGTGACCACTACCTGATAGCCTCTCCCATGTCCACTATTTCTGCTATATGGGCACACCAACAAGCGTCGTAGATAGTCCCAGGGAGCACCTCACAGGACTCTGGCCTCTACCGGGTAGCCTTCCACGTCCACTACCTCGGCCGTATGGGCACACCAACACGCGTCACGAGTAGTACCTGGGAGCGCCTCACCGGACTCTGCTACACCGGACAGCTACTATGCACAATGATATATCGAAGCGACTCCAGATGCCACTATGGAACCCTAATCCATAACCTATCGCCCACCAAGCTGCAAAAGGACGAACTCAATCCCGATCGTATGCATCACCACCCGCTATCGCACCTTCCAAGTGAGGAAAAATCCATCATCAATTTGATGCTTCAAAGGTATTTCTTGGCTGGGAAAAGAACCTTGGGAGGGCCCCATGAGGTCCCGATATAGGATATCCCGACAACCAAACAAGGAACACGGAGTACCCTAGCCCGGGTCTCAACGCTGACCCTGCAAGGCCCCTTATCCTGAGTAGGAAGACTGAAAGAAGACATCACCCTTTAATGAGCAATACGCCACATCCTCAACACTTGAAACTGGTGCTGCACGCGAACTCCATGGTTACTAGCAATACCGATGTCCGGGAACGAAGCTTCAAAATCGAGACGCGATCCAAACCCACAATCACAACAATTCCATCAATACGACACAATTGGGCTAGAAACTCATTTCCAAGCCTTAGTCCCACAACAAGGAACCCGACACTGACCCTGATCAGTCGACCCAATCGACAACTTAAGGGAAGTCCAGGGGTGGCCACGTCCACATCCACGGATGCGAGGAGGCATGTCAGCAACCTAAGAAAACTTCTAAAACCAGAGTACGCCGTGCGCCCCGGGCATCCCCGCGCGTGCGCCCCGGGCATCCCCGCGCGTGCGCCCCGGGCGCAGCGCGCGCCCTCCGCGCGCAGACACGCGTGCGCTCGCGCGCGATCCCGCGCGACCCCCGCGCTCACCCCCGCGCGCTACCGTGCGTCTCGCCGACCCACCGCGCAGACACCCGCGCGCCCGACGGCATCCGCGCGCACGCGCGCCAGCGCGCCCGTGTGCACCCTCCAGTGCGCCTGCCTGCGCGCGCATGCGCGCGGACAGCCCCGCGCGCGCCCCACTGCCAAACACCCCTCTCCAGCCCCCTTCACACATCCTAACACAATCATCTAGCATGCATGACCTCCCAACACACCCCCAAAGCCATGCAAACCAAGAAAAGAAGGGGAAGAGCTCACCTTTGGAGGGGGATGAAAGGGGGAGACTCGGGGCCCTCGATGCACCCGCGACCACCTCAACCACCACCACCACTACCACCACCTCCTCGGCCTCTCCTTCTTCATTGGGGTATAAACACAAACACAAGGGGGGCTGGCTGATTAGAGAGGGGAAGGAAAAGAGAAGGGATGTGGAAGAGAAAGAAAGAATCAACAACTACAACAACAACATAAACACACCTTCTCTTCATTTGTGCTCCTTCTTCTCCATCACCATCTCCTCCTCCACCCAAGCCTTCATCAAGGGCTGGACCAGACCCAAAAGGGGTGAAAAAAAATAGGCTAAGGTCGTGGGATTTGGGGGCCTATTTATAGGCAAGGTCGGGCTGAAAGACCAAGTCGTCCTCACACTAAAATCTCTGCGCAGCCTTTACTTAAACGGCCATAACTTCTCCAATACAGCTCTAAATTGCACGATTCCAGTGGCATTGGAAAGCTAAGAAGATTATCTACAGCTTTCATGTTTACATCCAGATCAAATAACCTCTCCAGCTATTCCGAAATCTATGATAAACATCTTACAGGGCTGATGCCTGGATTTCTCAACTTCGGGGTATACTCGGAAAAATACCCATAACTTTTGATATACGAATCCAGTTGATCCAACTCTACTTCTGTATGAAAGCTAGATCAAAACTGAATATCTTGTAATAATATCGGATTTTTATCTCTTCATCTTGGGTTTTAACAAAATCAAATCCAAATATCAATCCGAAACTGCATAATTCCAAAAACGTTATCGGAATTAAACGAAAATTTTATGGGCAGTACTAAACAATATCAGGACCCATAATATGCAGTTATATCTTCAATCAGAGTCCTCAAACCCCAGCAGGTAGCTAAAAACCAAAATTTTAGCGACTCCAATCGAAATTAGGACTCTAAATGACACAGGCCTAACATAATGAACTTGTTTTGTTTTACTTAATCTTTTGATGAATTTATTTTATTTCAAGTGCATCATTTGACTACCATTTTTTTTGAGAATTTTATCAAGAGAATTTTTTTTTATGAAAAGATTAATTCAACCCACTCGAAAAAGTGTCCTCGATCCGCCCTTACATATATGCTTTAATAGAAATTTTTCATATTTTTCATAAATGCAACAATACAATTAATTAGAATATATGCTTCATTTTTTTAGATATCCTTTTAAAAAATTCAAAACACGCGTATATGTTGAAGCTAAAAATAGGGTTGTACTAACATTCTCCTTTAAACAAATATGAATAGGGTGATGATACCCAGGCCCCAACTCATAGGGCCCACTCACATGCCCCATGAGGTGTCATCACGTTATTGGTTGGCTTGTTGACTTTTAAAAATGTGTAAAATTGTAAAATACAGATATGCCATTCATTAAAAATAGATCACATTAATCCAAATCCCCCTTTTTCTCTTATTAATCATTCACATTAATTTGAATTTGTCTATTTTAAAATTTGCCTATTTTGAAAAATATATCCCACTCTAAAATTTTCCTATTTCAAAATTTGAATTTTAAAATTCTTATAAATTTTACACCAAAACTTACCTAACTTACACAAAAATTACTTAAATTTTTTTTCATCAAAATTATACTAAAACTTACCTAAATTATACCCAAATTATCTAAATAACACAAAAAAAATGTTCCAGTTTTTATGATTATAACTGTTACAGAATGTAACAGTGTTACATAAATGTAAATGTAACAATCTTATGATTGTATAACTATGTAAATGTAACAGAATGTAACAGTATTGCATAAATGTAACAGTGATGCATAAATATAACATAAATATGTGAATATAACAGTTTATGACATTCATGTTAAAAAATGTTTCTTGAAACAAAAAAAGAGGAGAAAGAATGTAGCAGACTCCCTTGCAAACCAAATAGTTATGAATAATAATATGATTGATCATTGAAATATTCATGAATCCTCATGTTAAATAACATTATGTCATTACAAGACTGTTATATTTTAAATGTAAATACAAAAAATAATACACACATTTACAAGATTGTTACATTTCAAATATAACAAAATAACAAAAAATTGTGTATTGCTTAAATGTGTCTCTTTCGAATCAAATCGCAATATTCATTAACTGTTACATTTATAAAATGTAACAGTATTAATCAATACATAGTTTCTACAAATGTAAATACAACAAAACAATACCCTGGCTCACGATTTATTTCACCTTCTCCGTCTCCAATGGCGACCTCGCTTTTGTGGTTATCCCGGAGAGTTCATGTCTGAGACCACCACCACCGTTTTAAGAGCTTGAGCTTTTATGTTCTCCAAGATTGTCGTCTCCTTAGAACGGCTTAGAACAGACGAAGTCATTGAAGCTAAAGCACTCATTAGAACCACCACCACAACAGAAACTGAAACAATCATTACAGATACTTCCACCGTCGCCGTCACTGCCGCCGCCGCCGAAGCGGCTAAACCCAAAACCGAAGAGGCCGAGTTTCTTCATGAGACCCTCTATGAAAAAAAGGATCGGCAATTGATGATTCTCCATGTTGTGAAATCCCATTAATTGTTGATGTCCCAAACAAAACAAAAGAAATCATAACCGTCGGGTTTTTCAAAACAGAATTAAGGGTATAACAGACAATGTATACTTGCCACATCATGGGGCCTATGAAATTGGGGTCTAAAAATCATTTCTCATATGAATATTTCTTTGAATTCACATTTAAATGACAACGAGAATCGGCCCAACTATAGAGGCCCCTAAACACCACCACTCGCTTGGCGCGGTGGTTAAGTTGCACCCTCCCCTTGTGAGAGGTCAAGGGTTCAAACCCTGACAACCCCCTTGTGGGTGTGTTTGCCTGTAGTAGGCCTATTGTTGTATCTACCCCTCATGGGCCTTGTTATAAATCAAATAAAATTTTTTTAAAAATTACATATATTCTACACATAAAAGTAACACAATAATGACAAAAGGTTTCGACTTACCTACTCAACGAGGACAAGCTGGGTTATTTACAGATCAGTTCCATGTCCATGATATTTAAAACCAGATCCCTGAAAAAATCGGTCAATTTTATCAATTTCCTTGGTTATTTGCGGATAGGTCCCCAAGGTATCTGATATTTATGATCAGGTCCCTGCAAAATCCATCAATTTGTCCTTTTATGAGATATTTGAAGTTCCGCCCTCAGTTTTTACCAGTTTCACAACCAAAGCCCTATCTATGTTATAAAAACATTCCTGATTCAGATTTTCATATTTATAACAAGGTCTGTGGTTTCTACATTTAAAATAGATTTTCCATGACTTGCAGAACTTTAAATCTTATCCAAAAAAATTGTTGAACCATTAAGATACCTATAAAATTAGAAATAAATATTTTAGTCTAATCATTTGAACTCATAAAGTTCACTTATGAGATTAATTGGTAAAATTCTGTTTTATTTACCTGTGAGTCCAAGATAATATATATGTATATGCTTTTTTAATATAACTTATGAATTAGGACATTCTCCATAATTTAGTCATTCATGTAAAGAATAACATCATTTGTTTATGTCTTTGACACTTTAATATCATCATGTATTTTAAAGTCTAAAATTATAAATATTATATATATATATATATATATATATATATTGGAGGGACCCCATGACTGACTTTAAAATTCTTTTGAATAATCGCCAACAAACAGGTGAGTAAATCAACACTAACCATTGTGCTGTGACTATTGGAGATATGATAGCAAATTGTTTAGGAGTATTTAATTTAAATTGTACCTTCTCTTGAGAAAAAAGAGTTTAATTTAATAAATTGTAACCTCTCTTGAGAGGAAAAGAATTTAATTGTAGAACTTCAAATTTCAAACATTCATGCGTATCCGCAATCCATAACCTGAAATTGACCCTCCACTCCGAAAGATAAGCTGGGTAAATGGAACCAGAAACAAAGATTTATTCCACTGCAGCATTTGTCAGCCTGCAAGGCACATTGATTTGATTGGGCCAGCTTATAACCCAACATGGATTTTACAATTTATTTGTAGTGTTGTTACAATTTTTCAGCCCCATTTTCAGTCCATATATTGATAGAATATTACTGAAATATATAATCACATTAATGAGATATATGTTTTGATAGAAATTTTTTATACTTTTAAAAAATGCACGCATCCATGCAATCTGGAGGGGCAGAAATTCAGCTTACCGGGTTCGGGTGAGCGGATTCGGCCACTCCCGTTCTCCTTCGCCTGATTCGGTGATCTTCCGCGGGGGAGCACCCCTTGAACACCGTGGACACAGGGAGGTGGGGACCTGCGAAAAATTTTCTAACGCTCAAGTCAGTCAAGGTGACCAAAAAATGATAATTTCAAAGCGAATTATGCATACCTCTTCTGTGAGAAGCTCCTCTCTATTTATAGAGGATTTCTGGTGGCATTAAGGTTTCTGATCGACCTCTTTCTATGGGACAGACGAGAATTCATCAGTCATTAGTGAGGGACAACAGATATACTTATAGGATTTGGTCAATTAAGTGTTGACATATATATCCATATTTAGTTTGGATTTTGTGGACTCAGTCAATGATGACTTAATTTGGTGATATATACTGGCATTGATTGAATTTGAATGCTGATAATTATCGGTTAATGCAATATATTTTAAAAAGATCAAGGCAATATGTGATTGGATAAATACTGACTTGGTGTGCCGTAATCGGTCGGGTATGGGCCTTCGAGTTAAGTTTGTTCCAGCTCGGGCTGAATGGAGCATTGTCTTGCCGGACCGGATTCAAAGGGACCTACGACCCAGCCTGCTTTGGGTAGTCTGAAAATTTGGCGCCCACACAATCCATTGAATTATATGCTTCATTTTTTTTTATAAAAACATATATTTCATTATATGAGGTGTACTATTTTTAAAAAATTCAAAACAAGTGTAAACTGGAATTGGGGTTGGAAAAGGGATTGTATCTTTATTTTTAAGTCCTTATTAATTATACATATATCTCCGTAGTCCATAACTGTGCAACAATTATTTTTATATATTTATTAAAAATGATTTCATTCAATTCATTATACAGCTATATACATTTTTCAATAAAATATATACCTCATTGATGATGTTTATAGTTTATAAAAATCAAAACATGTACCAGCCATACTGTCTCTTACATTATTCTTTATTTTTCTGTTATTACATGTGTTTGTCTTTTATATTATATAAATTTTTATTTTATATACAAAATATTAAATCATCAAATATATTGATGTAATATAAGAGTTAAAAAAACTTTAAACATAAAATCATCAATTCAATTCTTCATTAATGATTTGGGAAAGAAGTCTACTAAAAAATAATCATCTATGCTGAATAACCTTCAAAATATATATACAAAAAATCTTATATATTTCATGATAAGGCAATGAATGAAAGTCCTTGCAATGAACGTCGCTGCCTATGCCGATACCGATACCGATACCGATACCGATACCGATACCGCCGCTATACAGAGGATGAAGAAGAGCTGAAGTGAAGGAGAAGACCACCGCGAGGTTGGAGATCGCCGGAAGTCTTTTTAGATGGTTCTACAATGGTTTTATTTTTTAGATAATGGAACCCCTCTTAGCTAGTCTTACGGTTGAACTGGGTAAGCTATATAAACAGAGGTAAACAGTAACTGTAGTGCAACGACCATTGGTGGATACAATGATTGCTTGATGATATTTTACATGTAGTGTACACACGACTTTTTTATATCTAAGGTTATCCTTCAACAACAAACCTATTTGTCTGGAGAATTTGTTGAGATGGCGATGCATGCATACCGAGTAAATAACATGTACATACAGACATACAGTAATCGATGAAATCAACCTTTGATGAAATGGGTCAATGAACCATCACCCATCTTTATAGTCATTCTATTATACATTATTCACACATTTTACTTTAAGGTAAAATGCATTTCGACCCCATAAAATTTTCAAAAACTTACAGAAACACCCCTTTTATTTTAAAAACTTGCAACAACATCCTCTACCGTTAACTTTTACGTCAAAATGAAACAGAAATAACATGAAATTACTATTGTACTCTCTTATTAAACCTTTACCTGTTTAACATTTCATCTTCTTCGATTTGTTGTGCCATTAGGGTAAAAGTTGCATTATTGCAAAGTTGCATTATCTTCACTCATCTTAATTTTTTTCTTGTAGCAAAATTCCAATATTGATTTTAACTATGGGGCACATGATTTTGGTTATAGATTTGTAGGAATGAAACTTGAAAGATGAATAACAATGAAGAATCGGCAACGATAATATGAGGAGCTACTCACCTTCACCGAGACCCAATTTTATTCATATCAGGTTGACATTCACTTTGGGTCTCATTTTATATTGAATAAAACATCAAGACAAGGGGAGATTTTGTTTATTCTGTTTTGATTTTGATAATTTGATAGATGGGGACCACTTAATCTTGATAATACAGCATCCATCTTGTTATTAAAAAAAAAAAAAAAACTGATTGCACAAGGGACACTTTTTTTTAAAAAAAATCTCCATATCTGGAGGAACTGTAGTAAATTGATGTGGGATATCACCCATCATGATGATTACTTTGTGTAAGTTGATTTTGTGGTTGAAATTTTTTTTTAATGTAAATGGTGAATGATTAACCTTCAACAAAAAAAAAAAAAAAGTATTTGCAACCCGTGGAGTTCTAAGATGAAGAGGAATAAAACAATGAAGATTTGTTCCAAAGAGTAAAATGGTTAATTTCAGGTTATTCTTTTCCATCTTAACAGAAAAGTTAACTGCAGGAGGTGTAATTGTACATTTTTAAAATACAGAGTGTTTCTGCATGTTTTTAAAATTTTAGAGAGTCCAAATACATTTTACCCTTTATTTTACCATGAAAGTTATATTTCATGTTTCATGAAGCTTGTACTCATAGGTGGAGCCACGTGGGGACGTTTTGTAAAAAAATACATATATCATATGTATGTATGTTTTTAAATTAATTATCATATATTGTAATTGGATAATGTTATATCTAATCCGTTTTTTAGCCCTAAATCCAGTCTACAAATGTTTTGAATTTTAAAAAAATAGTATACCTCATAAGGTACGTGTTTTTATAAAAATTGAAGTATATACTCTAATGAATTGCATAAATGTTTTGATAGAAAATGTGAATTTTTTTTTATCAAAACATATACCTTGCTAAGGTAAGTATATGCTTTGATAATTTTCAATCGACGTATATGGCACTGGAATTGGAGTAGCTGGAATAAAAACTGTGTGTAACAGCACTCAATGTAATTTAGTAGAATATTAATAAATTTTAATTAGTTATGATATGTGTATGTATCAGGTATTTTGATTATGAACTAAATTATTTATATTTATATATATAATTGTAGTACATTATTATTTCATTTCACAAATTGTTACACTTTTTTTTAAAAATAGTAAACATTATCTAATGATGTATATTCTTTAATGAAAAATGTATATTGCTTCATTTTGAGTTGAATAAACCCATTTTGAGTAAGTGAGGAAAAAAATTAACGAGGTATATATCTCGTCCAATACTTAAGTGGATAGTTAACGAGGTATAGACTATATTTGAAACTGTATAAAAGACCGTATGTAACAACGCCCTTTCATTTTTTATTTTTGTAACTTTTGATTGGTCCGTGGATGAATATTTGGATATAAAATAATATTGTTGGTTAGTTTTTTTTCTTCTATGTTATTGAATTGCAAATGAAAATTAAAATATATATTATTTTTTCTTATTTTTATAAATAGATTTAAAAGAGTCAATTAACATCATTTTTTTTAACCTTGTAAAGACATGTTTAAATTTCTTGTATGTCAATTTAAAAATAATACTTTAAAAAGATATATAATTTGATTAATTAAAATTTTGATTAATAATACTTTGGTTAATTAAAATTTTAAGTTATCTAAGTTTGCTCCCACTAAGCTTAATTTCTGGCTCGGCCACTGCTTATACTCTTATTATCTTGGGGATCTAACCATAATTTATAAGTGAGATTTAGACTCCCACTGTTTTAAGGATTTAACCATCATTTATATTGTTGCATGACTTACACAACTTTGTTATGGTTTTATCCAAATATTTCATGTAATTTTTCTCACTAATGGACGCTGATGCTGTTGCCACTGCGATGTAGAGGATGAGAAGAGCTGCAATGAAGGAGAATAGTCTTGTGAGGCTGGAGATCGCCGGAAGCCTTTTTAGGTGGTTCTACATTGATTTTCCTTCTTGATATTTTACATCTACACTACATGACCTTTTAGGTGGTTCTACAATGATTTCTTTATGATATTTTACATCATTCAACAACCATCTATTTACCTTGAGAAATTGTTGAGATAGTGATGTGTGCATACCGCGTATATAACACATACAACATTACAACTTTCGAACCCTGGAGGAATTGTGGGAGACTATGGACTCGCCACTTCCTCAAGGTGAGAAATGCATTCAAAGTCGATTTTAGAGAATTGCCATCCCTGCAGGACTCTGACCATTTGGCACACGCGCAACGAGTTGATATTCAAAGGTCAGCCGGTCTATCTCGAAAATCTGTGGCATGGTGTCGTATGACTGTTGAAGGATTGGGGGAGATTTCTAATTGGTGCAAGGCTCGTGTGGGAGTATGGGGTGCAGTGCGGATTGAGGAATGAAGACGGAGTAGAGGGGTCAATGTCCTATTGCGCTCCACGCTTCGACGCATGCTGTCTTCAACACTTCTCGTGGAGGGTAGGAGGTGTTGGCGCTGCTAGGAGGCAGGACAGGTGTCCATGCACGTTTTAGTTCCATGGGGTAAGGGTGCTAGGTTTTCTTATTTTCTTTCCTTATGTTTTCGGTCTTCTATTCTCCCATATTTCAGCTCATTTGTAACTCAATCTTGATTAGTTATGAATGAACTACCATTTCAATAAAAAAAAATTACAACATTTGATGAAATGAGTCAATGAACCATCACCTATTTTTATGGTAATTCTATTATACATTATTAACAATGAATGCCTGTCTCACAATCAAATAGAGATCAAAGATTGAAAGACACACACAGAAACTAATTAATCAAACACCCAGAATTAACACATCATTGATAAGATCACACCAAGCCCAATACACATGGAATTATGAATGAAAATGTGGCTCGTGATCGGTTTCCACTCTTACTCGAAAAGGTGGATCAGTGTGCAAACCTTGCCAGTTTTTAAATCTTTATATATGAATTGAGGGTTAAGACCACATGCTGAATATGTAAACCAAATGCTATTCTAGATTAAAATATGGTTAAGTAGTGCCTAATCATTTTTTTAAATATATACATGACAAGTACAAGCACAATTCTTTCTGGGTGGCTTTACTGGCACACCAATCTCCATGTGATGACAATATCAAATTTTCAAGCACCTACTGTAGTGTTTGCATATGAATGCCAGCTTTTTTTTTTTTTTTTTGGGGGGGGGGGGGGGTGTTTGTTGTCAATACTGAGTCCAAAAACAACTTATTCAATCACTAAATCCAATTTACAAAATAGTGTAAAAAATAAGATTAAGTATTATTTACCCATTTTTTGTGTCCTTTCAAAAGAAATTATTTTGAGTGATTTATAACCGATTTTTTGAATCATGCATGTTTTATTTATTTTTTCTGAAAATATGTATGTTTTATTTATTTTTTCTGAAAATATGTATAATGTAGAACATTATATGACATATTTCTATCCACTGTGAACAAAATAAAATCCACATATATGATAATCCATTAAATCCCAATCAAATCACATAAAAAACATAAGTAAATTAATCATGCTTTTGACGTATTGATAGAAGTTGCTCTCTATTCATTTAGAATTATGAGTTCAAGTCTTGCTTCTAATTATAGAATAAAATTGATTAAGGAAATGAAATCAAGAACAACATCAAATGTAAATGTTTGAATAAATAAAAAGAAATTAATGAGTGGATTCCGTTCATCCACGTCACTGAACCATCTTTGTTAAGGGAAGGTTGCATTAAATAATGAAAGAATTAGAATTGAAAATATTATTTAATGGCTGTCAAACAAATACTGTGGGTGCAAGATTGTTGAGGCAATAATATTGGTTAGTCTGATATGTTTTCTCTTTCAGTGGAACTAATGACCCTTTTTCTAAATTTGGTATGGTGGACATTCACCTTGACATGCAAACAAACTTATTTAGAAAAAAAGTCTCCCATCACAGAAAGTCTTACTACATAATTTCTTTCCATGTGTTCTCTTTTCAGAACCTGCGACCTCTTGAATCCTGTGTCAGAGGACTCCACCCAACAATATCCAAATTCAAAAAGTATGGCTCACATTGCAAAATTAAAGCCATTCTTTGGGTTGGTATTGGTTTTTTTCCCCTTTAGCCATAAACTTTTAACAAAATTATCTGTTTTATTAAAATAAAATCTGCCAACTATGGTGTATAAACTAATATAAGTTTTGATAGTAATATGAATAAGGTATTATCAAATTAGCCTATTCATGTCGATGGGTTAAAATACACTCATTCCAACCCGTGTTAAGAATTGAGAATATTTGTTTTTTTGATGACTAGTAATTAGGAAAATACTGGGTGCTTTTTTTGTTGCAAAACTACATGAATTAGCAGTTGGATTTTTTTGTTTCCCATCAAAACAAGATTGCTCCAATGCCTACTAAGAATATTTCTGGCAACAATGGTGGTATGGAACTGGAAGTATGTGATTAATCAATACGGCATGATCTGATCCGCCAAATGAGATGGGCCAGTGCAGCCAGCCCATTATTTTAAAGGGGCGACTCAATACGGCCCATTGGTATTACATCTATATCTATACTACCTATAAAAGTATAAATCCATGAAAAACATTCATTGGACATATTTACCCTTACCAATTCATGAAAACTCATTCGTACCCCCAAATGATATTTGTTAGATATATTTACCCTTTCAAATTCATTAAAATTAAATATCCTATATAATGTGTTTAATGTATTTAATTTATACATTTATTTTAGTTCTATACATTTATTCATATTTACCCTTTAACATTCTTCACAATTAATTACATGACTATACGTCTAAATTTAATATATACAACTTCATTATATTCACAATTTAATAAATTTAAATTTAATAAATTTAATATATCTATATTATTGTGAATACTGTGGATAACCACTACCACTTCAACTCCCACCACTTTCTCCATAACCCCCCTCTCTTCACTTCCCTATCCCCCCATCTCTTTAACACCCCATTATATACCTCCAGCTCATATTACTTGTAACATCTAACATTTGCCCCCGTTTGGATACCGGATAAACCCCGGATAACTTCGGATAACCCCAGATAAAATTTGAGCCCCGTTTGGAAAGCCTGGATAACCCCAGATAAAGTGTACCAGAATAAACTGGTATAAAGTGGTATATGGATTCTAATCAACCCCTATAATAAAAGTTATCCTAGGTTATTCCACCCAAAGAATAAGTGGGCCCACTGTCAAATCAACTGTCATCACCTCTTATAAATCACCTGTGAAATCAACTATCATTACTTTTTTTACCTTTTATAGATTCTTATCCATATTTTATTCACATTTTACCCAAACAACAAAACATTTATTCTTACGATTCCCAATGAGAATAATTTAAAACACAACTAAACACAAAATCACTTTATTCTTATTTATACTCACTTATACTCGGATAAATAAATACCCAAGAATAAATCATATTCTGTATCCAAACGGGGGCTTTGAGTTTCCTCCATGGACCCTATAAATTGAAGGGTTTGTAATGTATTCCATAACTAATAAATAATGAATAAGAATCTTGTGTACTTCTTTTTTCTATATGCTTGTGTGTTTTATTTATGTATTCATATTTTACTTAGTTTACAATACGTTAGATTTTTTGGGTTTGACTTTTTATTGTTCTTTGATTCATTATTAGAATTTCTTTTTTTATTATTTTAATTCTCTTAGTGCAGAATACAGATTGTTTTGTTAGAAACAATGTTTGTGTGTTTGTCGTGAGATTTGTTAGATATAGCAAATTGATACCTCAAACTACTAACATCTCTAACAACAATCTAAAACTTAGCGCATTACAATAAACTTTATCAACACTGTATAGAAAAATTATATATACATGATTGAGGTAGACAAACTTTAACAACTAATGATAATAGTTCACAAAACAAACCTATAATTTCAACTAATATTTGTTCATTATATTTCAACAAAGTTGTTCATGTACAACATACATGTACATCAACTAGTATTTATAAATGAGGTGTTGATACACTTAGTTCATTTTGTTACTCTGTCTGTGGATTGAAATTGTCTTATTATCTTAGGCTCCATTTGGATATTTGTCTGAACATACTCTATGGTAAAAACATTAAAGATAGATTCAAATGGGACAATCATAAATGTCTCGTTTCCAACGTTATTAAATGACAGCTTTTTTTTTCAAAAGCGAAGGTTTCAAATTGGCTTCCAAATAGATCATTTGTACAATATATATTTCATTGATGCAGTGTATGAATAATTAATTTTATTTATTTTCAAAAAAAGATATATAAGGTTATATATATCATTTTTTTAATAATATATTTTTCATTAAATGAGCATAAATTTTAAATATCAGAAAAGTTGAAAACGACATACAAATCATGCCAAGACAGGCTGCACATCATCTCTCTTAGAACAAATGAATTGATGATATGTGAAGATCTTTGAATTAGGTAAATTAATTATACAGTAGCCACATCAAATACAAAACAAAAGGTACTCTTTTATGGATGTTGCGCATGAGACAATGAAAGCGATGACTTCGAAAAATTTAAAACAAAAACAAACAAAAAATGGAACCCACCACAAACGTTGTAGATTGTGAAATAGGAATTCGATCTATCATTGGTGGAAGTGCTCAATCAACTAAAATCCATCAAAATATGTGGCCCATATGATGTGACTGCTCATGTCACTCTATATTCACAGCTTTCCTTTTCCTCTGCCTCTGCTTTCTTTCTCTTTCCCACAGGCTTACAAGTGTTAATATATAATTGGGTCCTACTGTAGTGTTGGGAGTTGGGGACCACTATATACATGTTGGAAATACATGTTGGAAATAGAATTCTATATATACTTATTTTGTTACATAATACATGTATTAAGTAAAGTGTGTGTTTTTAATATAATATAAAAAATAAAAACAAGTTGAGGTGACCTTTAATGCTTTTGTTTCCAACCCTATCTTCCTTTTTATTCAAATGCATGGATCTCGTGTGACAATTAATTAAAGAAAAATGTGATTTTGTTTTTTTAACTTATCCATTTGAAAGCTATTTGGCTCACTAGAAATGATGTTGTGCTTAAAGCAAATCGCATTTATTTAAAGAACATGTGGAGAAGATCACATAGCTCATTAAGTGTTACTGGAGGTAGGTTATGAATAGCAGAGTAATTGTTAGAATTATTATCGGCTACCTGCATCAGGTGACCTATCGACTACCAGGTGCTGTGAAATCTTGAAATGTGGCCCCCTAACATAATATTTTTTTTATACTATAATAAAAAAATTGAATATTTCTAACAATAATGTGTAACTAATGTGTAAACCGGCCAATATGATATTTTTTTGTGTAAATCACACAAATAAAATATCAAATAAAATGGAAACAAAATAAATATTAACCAATGATAAACAAAACCCCAATAAAATAGGGAATGAAACACACAAAAAATATTAAAACAAAAAAGAATAACAAAAAGGTGCCGAAGATAAATAAAAAATAAAAAACTAAAGTTTCATTTTTATAAATCAAATCAAATATAGATAAAACAAATTACAATTAAATATGAACAAAACAATTAAACTAGAAATATAAATACATTTTTAAATATAAGATAAATATTAAAAAAAATCCCAATAAATTAGAGATATTTTCTTTTTTAAGATTCAGGGGCCCTCCAAATGTGGGGGCCTCCGACCCTGGTGGGAGGCGGCGACAGCTCGGATGTGAAAGAGAGGGGACAAGAGTAAACTAGGGAAAGTGTTGCTCTCACTGATCCTGACTTGCGTTTGTGCTATACAGCGATCGCGAAATGAGATGGTCTTAAAAAAAAAATCTTTTCTACACATTTTATGTCACCTACATGGCCTCACTTCCCTTTCTTATTATTCTTATTTTGGCTTTTGGCTTTTCTTTTCTTTTTATTTCTCTATTTTCTATTCTCCTCGCCATATTGTTTATTTTGAAAGTTTTTTTTTTAAAATAAAAATGTTCACAATTTACTCAATTTTTAAAATAAGTTAATAAAAGAATCCACATTATTATATGATATTTAATTGGAAATTGTGAATAACAAGCCAAAACAAAGGCCGAGTCGCCGACAGCACCAAAACATTGAATGGGTGAGTGAGAGATTGAAACGAGAGAGAGAGAAAAAAAGTGGTTGTGAGTATGAATTATCATTATCAAGCATGTTAAAGATGCATGAAAAAGTGGGATAGATCCAATATTGAGAGACCATGAACCACCATGACCAGTGGCGCCGGGTAAGCCGTCCAATCCATTATCCATGGGTCCCTCCCATCTTGGACGGTTCTCCGTCGCTCTTCCTTTCTCACTCACACCTTCCTTCCTTTCCCAAAAACACAAAAAAAATGAGAGAGCCATTGATAGCTAAAAGCGAGCATTAGAAAAGTGACTCGTGATGCGTGTGCGCATTTGGAAAAATGTTGATGTGAAATAGAAAGTGTCAAGATATAACATATATCATCACTGACATGTTTTATGACATAAATGGTGGTATAAAAGATAATTACAATGATAATTAGTTGGGATGACAGCTTATCTCCTTTTGGTATAAAAAATAATCATGATAAACTGCAGACAGTTGGTCTAATTTTAAAATGAAAATGATTATATTTTGTTCCACCTAAAGGTTGTGATAACATTTATCCTAATTATTTGTCTCAATTTTGACAAATATGAATATGAACAAAATTGATAGATTTTTTATCCCTAAAATTAGGACAATTTATCCTTAAAATCTTATCCTCTTGCCAAACTAGCCCTAAAGAGTCTTGTTTGAATTTGCGGTGAGATGAATTTTATGGTGGAGAACGTGACGTAATGTTATCGTAATCCAAATAAAATATCGGTATCAATATTTTCACAGTGAAACCATTGTTTGAAAGGTTATTTTTTTCACATTGAAAAGTTATGAAAACAATGTTTTTCTATGATTATCGTTTTTTTCAAATGCAAAGTTATCTATTGTGGTCCCAAAGGGGGTAAATAAAATTAATGCAGTTAATGTACCAGCACACTTAGAAAATAAGTCCATCTTCAAATCTCACATCCAAGCCCTACATTTAAGTAGGGATAAATGTTGATAAGATCCAACACTGAATAAAATTTTATCTTCAGTTAATTCTACATCTTTAACTTATGTGAGTAAGCCCTACATTTTCTTAAATTTTTACAAAAGACCACATTAATGGAAGAATTCAAATGTTAAGTATCACCAAAATGGATCTATGAAGAGGTAACCCAACATGCATTCAATGTGCCATTGAATGGGGAGAGAATCAGATTTCCCATTAATTAGAAAGTGAAGTAGAGAATCTATGCTCTTCCAGATCAACTGGTAACAATCATTCATTCAAGTATTAAAAAAAAAAGTATTAACAGACAAAAATGATAAAAGGTAAAGAAAAATCAACTGATACAAATATCATAAATAAAAAAAAGGTGGGGGATTTCTACAAAAAGAAGAGCCCACCAAATTGCATAAACGACTACTACCACCCACAACCCAACAACCATGTCCTTTCCCGCTATATTTTAAGGCATACAATTCGATGAAAGAAAAAAAAAAGTGAAAGCTCATCAAAAGTTTTGAAATCCAGCGAGAGTGGTCTCTCTGTTTTTTTTTTTTTTGGTTTGTTTTAAGAACTTCTACAGGACCCCATTTAAAGCTGCAACGTATCGGCCCCGATATATAGGAGATTCCACGTGTATGGAGACCGACGAGACGGAGAGGTTCTCCCCCCCGATTTTGCTATTTATACACGAAATGCGAATCCGTTTTTCTATTTTTTATTTTATTTTTTTGGGTAAAGAAAGGCCAGCCAGATTTTCTTTTCTCTTGCTTTCTTCGGTTCTTCTTCCAAAATCGGATTTTGGGTTGGTTTAAAATCGGGTGTTTTTTGTGAGGAGAATTGGTTCTCTCGTCGGGGGAGGGATTTCCGGCTGGCCTCGTCGGGGTCTTTCCTCCGGTCGTTTAGGATTCTTTCTTTCCCATGTCGATGGAGATCATGATCTCTGCAGGTCTATCTCTCTCGCTCTCTCTTTCATTGTGAATTTTTGGAGTTTTTTTGGGTTGTTTTTGATATTGGGTTTTGTTTTACAGAAGTTCTTTTTCTCTGGGTATTGAAAAATATCCCAATTTTGTGGAAAAATAATAGGTGTTATAGATGCCGCGTTTGTTTGCGAGCTGAAGACTTTGTTTTGAACGTTTCAAACTCTTTCTTTGCATCTTTTTACATCCCAAAAGAAATCAAAATCAATTTATTGTCGTTTTCATTTTGATATCTATTGAGATTTTCCTTCTTTTCTAGATAAAGAAAGGAAGAAAAAAAAGTTTTTTTAATTATTATTATTTTAAAAAAATGGGTTTTATAATTTTGGGTCTTTTAGAAGAATAAAATATCTCTTGCAATTGCCGACTGGTTGCCGCCTTCGCGTTTCTTGTTTCTGCCTCCAACTCCAAGCGTGTTTGTTTTTTTAATATAAATATCATTCTAACATTTATCATAAAAACTGTACCTTTGGAATGGATTCCAATCTTTGAAATTATCTTAATTTTCAGCTCCATGTCCCTTTTGATTCTGGATTTTACTTGGCTTTAGTTTGTATGATATGGGTCTTTCGCAAAATTTTGATTCCATGTTCTGAATTGAATCAGATTTTTATCTTATTTGCTTGGTTGTTCATGTCTCGTGTAGGTTGTCTGTCAATGCCATATGCCCTTCTGCGACTCTAAATTGGCCCAGGTCTTGATTTTGTTTGAGAATTCTGAATTTTTCATTCAGAACTTCACCATAGTCTCCTTGTGGCCATTGCTTGTCCTGACACATTCTCTCGGATGTGGACCGACTGACCTGGCTTGCTCATATTGATTGTGGTAAATGTCAAAATCAACATGTTCGAGCTTTCATGTTTTGGCTCTCTGAATTTGTGGAAAATCTATCCTCTGGCCTATATAAATGAACTGTTATCAAATCTCTCAACATTAATAATGATGCCAATCTACAGAAAGGATCTATTTTTTTGGAGCAAATTATCTTTTGACATAATAGGGCCAAAATGCATCTTATAGTGTCTGGTGTCTGGTGTGGAATCTTGGTTTTTGAGAATTTCTATTAATCCAAAAACATCAATCTAAATATCATGGTTATCTGATCTGTCTGCTTTCTTAGTCTTTCACATCGGATTACATGCTTTCCCCTTATCGATTGTCTATGGAAATACTAGTCTGTCTTATTAAATTTGTGCCTCGCTAAAACAAAAATTTCTCGAGCTCAGTAACAAGATCAGTGAAACTTAATCGGGACTTGAAGGTAGTCCAAATTATTTCATACAAATGATAATTGAAATTACCTTTTTGTATTTGATTTATTGCATTTATTGCACTGAACCATGTTGATGTAGTTTACACTCTCAAGAGGGAAAATATGTGTGCTAGTAGTATTTTTTATTTATTTTTCTTTTTTTCATAACTGTTGTGTGTTTTCATGTGATAATCGGTTTTTCCAATAGTCTTATATACTTCTGTTTTCTCAAATGAATGACAGGTCCCACATCTTTTGAGTGGTATTGTGCCTGTTTTCTTCAACGGGGCATCATATTATATGTATGACTAGAAATCTTCACCTCATCAACGCTTCATCATAATGGGTGGCTGCGTATCCACTGCTGGCAAAAAGCCCAAGTCGCGGAAAAAGTACTCCCATAAATCCAGAAAAATCCATAAAAAGATTTCAGCTTCTGTACCTGATGCACCCAAGAAGCGCATTAGCAACACAGGGAATCGTTTAGCCGATTTTGCTCTTAGCGAGTTTGTTCATGTTGACATCGAGACCGCTGGAGCAGCTCGTAGGAAATCCGAGGTTTCCAATTTGACTTTTCACCTGACTCAATTACAATGGCACCACAGTCAAGTCAATTCAAATGGTACACCTTGCTTCTCTTCCGATCTTTGCTTTTGAGTTGACAAAACAAAAAGAATATCATTGTCATGTTTTATTAATGACACTTTATTTATAAAGTATACTTAGTTTTTAACTCAAATGTGATGTTCTTATCGACCTCTGGAAAATCAGTAGCTATGCATATTTATGATTATAATTGTGTCGTCAAATCAAAATTAGCATGCACTCATGGCCTGTCTATATTTTTACTTGAAACGCGGGGCTGATTGCAGTACATTGACTTCAACTCCTATATATTTACAGGGATTTGCCAAGAAGAAGCATGGTTTGACTCAGTCAGTATTCTAGAGTCCGACTCCGATGATGACTTCAGCAGTGTGCATGGGGGTACAGTGCATGATTAACTCTGCCTAATTAAATACAAATATATTATTTCCTCTTCAGCTTGAAAATAATACTCGTTTGCTTGGCATACAGATTGTTTTCCTACAGTTGGCAGTAACGCTGTTGGAAACACTCAGATGCTGCAGTATGAGAATGCCTCACGCCTTGTTAATGCCATGTGTAAGTTAGAGGAATATGTTGACAGCACCCCTGTAGCTTTGGCTGTGGAACACTATTTGAAATTAGAGGGTGGTAAACCTGAGAAGCTTCACAGCAAAGAGGAAACCAAAGATGCTCAATCTAGAGTTTCTGTGGCAGAACTCTGTATACAAAAGAAAAGGGCATTAGAGGACCCGAGTTTCAATTGTCCAAAGGAGGACAAAGGCGATTCAGGAGAAAGAACTCATGACAATGCATTGAAGCAGACAACTGCCACTTGTAAGCCTAAGTTGGTTCCTTCTGTGAGCTTTAATGACAAGATTGTGCAGCCGCCAAATGTGAGTCCGATTTCTCAAAGAAAAAAGTCCACAGTTATCAGGTTGTCATTTAAGAAGACATCCTATGATGGAGATGAAACTACAGAATTTTGTGAGTGAGCTTCTTCTTCTTCTTTTTTCTTTTTTTTGGGAGATATTCGATAAAAAAATATGTGTGAACTCATCATTGGTCTAATGTAAGACATGCACAACTCCCATATATCAGAAAATGTTTCCCTCTCAAAAGTGCATGCAATAGGACCACTTTATCGAACACATAAGAAAAAGTTCACAGATGCTCCTTATTGATATGCCCATTAAATTTATGGGAACTGCTCTTTCCTCCATCCTAATGATCTTCATTTGTTCATTAGTTACTGTAGGTCACTTCCTGAATAATTCATGCATTCTCAATGAGACATTACATTTTATAAGTATTTATTACAAGTATTCTGGTTTCTAGAAAAGTAGTAGGACTTTACCAAGATCTATATATTGCAATGATCACCTGTTGTCATTTAAGGTTGAATGTCAAATTGTGATTTTCTTAATTCTATTTATGCTGATGCTTTCCTCATAATAGGCGCCTCAAAGAGATTCTTATATCGTCCTCGAGCTGGTCTCTCTGTTCCATGTTCAACTGGGGAGAAGTTAAACCCAGGATGCTGGTCTGCTCTTGAACCTTCAATCTTCAAACTTCGCGGAGATAGCTATTTCAGGCACGACAATTAGCTTAAAGAGATTGAGCAATTCTATTTTCTAGTTTGTTGTGTGTCTTGCTAAAGTATGAACTTTTATCATGCAGAGACAAAAAGAAATCTCCTGCTCCAAATTACACCCCATATATCCCAATTGGTGTGGATTTGTTTGTTTGCCCTCGTAAGGTTCATCACATTGCCCAGCATATTGAGCTTCCATCTGTGAAAGCACATGAGAAAGTTCCATCCCTTCTAATTGTTAATATCCAGGTAAGTTTTATGACAATTTCATTGATTCAGAAAAATACCACCACTACATTTTATTTATTTATTGTTATGAGTTTGTTGCAGCTGCCCACATATCCTGCTGCGATGTTCCTTGGTGATAGTGATGGTGAAGGCATGAGCCTTGTGTTGTATTTTAAAGTTTCTGATAGTTATGACAAAGAGGTTTCTCCTCATTTTCAGGATATGATCATGGTAATTATGATGTTCTTTTTTTTTCAGAATTTTTCACTATTATCATTCGAAGCAAAGTTTTGGCTGCTTCCTGATAAATTTGGTGTTCACTAATGGACTTATTGCTTGCTTCAATAAACAACAGTTCATCATAGTGATGGACATGTTCGAGATTTCTGATAATATCCTTTTGGTTGCAGAAATTTCTCAATGATGAAACTGAAAAAGTGAAGGGGTTTGCAATGGATTCTATTGTCCCTTTCAGAGAAAGATTGAAGATCATGGCGGGTGTGGTGAATCCAGAGGATCTCCACCTGAGTGCTACTGAAAGGAAGCTGTTATCTGCTTATCATGAAAAGCCCGTGCTCTCTCGTCCTCAACACAATTTTTATCGAGTATGGCATTGAACTGAAATTTGTTTTCAATTTTGCTGGGTTATAATCAGCTAATTAATCAGAGTACAAACATAAACTCATCCACATGGTGCAACTCAGTAATTGATTGGCAAGTTTCATATTACTGCCCTTCTTTCTAAATACTCTCAACATATAAAACTATTTTCTCACTTCTTGACATTGATGTGAGGTGCTTGATAGCACTCTCAGTTTTAGTCACCTTTTTCACATATTTCTCTTCTTTGCCACTATGATGTTGAAGTATAAATTTCTTTGCACTTAAGGGGAATTAGGTTGTATTGATATTTGTTTATAGTTTTCTATTCAAGTCAAATAGAACCTGATTATTATTTGAAATTAATTGTTCTTCTCGACATCTATTGCTGATAAGCAGGGTTCAAATTACTTTGAGATTGATCTGGACATACATAGGTTTAGCTATATATCCAGAAAAGGACTAGAAGCATTTAGAGAACGTTTGAAGTATGGCATTCTTGATCTGGGATTAACTATTCAGGTAAATTTTACTATTGCTGTCCTTTTTCTAGATATTGTCATTCTTTCACTGTCATGTTTCACATAAAATGCATGTTGACTTGTGTGATTCTTAATTTGATATGGATAATGGACTTGCTCTTTTAAGTTGCTAGGGTCCTGTTTTAATTCAGTTTAAAATTAGTCATTTAGATGGATGGTTCTGCACATCTGTCCATTTTAATTTCCAAGTGAACTGATTTGTGAGCTATTATTTTTGCTCTTCATTCATGTTCATTTTCTTAATTGGTTGCAGACTTGCATATGCCTCTTGTATCTGGATACCCTGTCAAGAAAATTTAGAAACTAATTATCACCTGCAGGAAAGAGGTTTCTAGACTTAAAATATGCTAGTCCTGACTGTTTGATGTGGTTTTCCTTTAATCATAATTCATAATTCGATATGATACTGGATTGGTTTCCTTGTTCACTAAACATTGGACACTGATAACAGGCACAGAAGCCAGAGGAGCTGCCGGAGCAAGTCCTCTGCTGCGTGAGACTGAACAAGATAGATTTTGAGAATCATGGCCAAATACCAACAATTGTGACGCTGGATGATGATTAATGTCATCGCCGATGAACATGCGCGCAACCTCCTCGCTGTTCCAAGAGATCAGCACAAGGATGGCATTTATTGCTGGCATAAAGCCACTTCAGTTTAGGTGAAAACTTATAGAGTTGAAATTATTTCTTTGATCACACTCAACAAAAAGACAGGCATATGCAACCAATAATATATGTTCTTTTATTGAGGCCAATAAATAAAATTCAGTTATCATACTGGTGTAAAAATTCAACATGGATGGGCCATTATCTTCTTTACATTACATGCTCTTCTGTGATCATGCTCATTCTGTCCATTGTTTATCTCTTAACAAGATGGGGCTATGAAATTTGGTTGGAAATTTTTCAGGGAATTTATAGAGGAAGGCTTGAAGAAGGTTTTAAATTGCTCTACAATGTGGTATCTTATCTTGGGCAGATCTTCATACCCACTTATAACAAGCCTAAATCAAATAATAACAAATCTCTTTCCATCAACATGAGGTAGATATAATAAACATAGAGAAAAAAAAAAGCTTTACAACAGGTGTGAAATTATCAAATTCATCAATCAAAACTGATTTTATACATTTTAATATACATTCATATGATGTAAATCTTGGCACAAGCCAACTGGGAAAGATAAATTGAGAGCTTCCTCTGTCTTGACTCTGGTACCATTTTGTACTAAAACATTTGAGTTGTGGTTGGCTATCATTATATTCAACAAAAACATTGTTAACATGATACCAATAAGAGTGATTGAATGAATATAGGAACTGCTTAACACGTGCTGCAATGTTTGCTAAAATCTGACCTGCTGAACAGTGATGTTTCCCGGCATGATTTCCAGAAACTAAGATCACCCGCTTGAATTTCCAAAACTTATGATGCATTTCTCCAATTATCTCCACAACTCAACCAACGCATTTTCAAAAGCCAAATTTGTTGAGGAAATTTTTTAGTTGTTCCACACAAGTATGCTTCAGTAGTTTCCAATGAAGGGCCCTTTATAAATCCTTGGGCTCTTTTGTGCCACAATCACGATTGATCTAGGTAAATGATTAAGAAGCATGCAGTCCACATCTTTGGTGAATGATCAGCACATCCCGCCCCCATTCTTTATGCTCTTTTGTTTCTCAAACACCAAAAGCATGTTAGATAGATCTATAGATCACCACTGTAAACTGTTCCACCCTCAAAGTTTAGCTTGCCCCAAGGGATACTGATGCCAGTCAGTTCAATCTACAAGTTGGCACTTGTATCACAAGCTGGCACGAAAGAGTCCATTCAAGTCTTCATCTTCCTTGAGATAAGACTTGATGTTGAGATAAACCAGATTGTTAGAGAGCTTGTGTCATAGATTTTTAAATCACGGTGGTGGTGCTGGCCTTATACCCATTAGATCTTCTATTTACCTCTTTCCAACCAAGCATAAGAATGCCTTACTTTCCTTGCCTCCTACCTGAGACTATATAAGTTCATCCAGATGATAATTCTGTTTCATCAACTGCCAGACTCCTCCTTAAGAGGAAAATATACGAAAAAGAGAAAAAGGAAAAAGCTTATAGGAAATTAAAGAAATATTCTTGAATACCTCTTTGGAACCATGATCTGCGAACAACCCGACGTATATGGCGCTCACGTTTTTCTAATAACTCATCGACTTTATATGCTTGAGACAGTAAAGGCCCAGAGAACTCTACTATGTCCCCTTGATCTTGATAACCCTGTGAGAAGTCCAAATGATAAAGAAATTATTCCTACAAATCTTGGAATCCACCATCTAAAGAAAGCAAACTTATAACAAAAATAGAAGTGTAACAGTACCAGACTACTCCGGTTAGATGACATATCTCTCAGGTAAAGTGCTGCTGACAGTTCCTGAGAATGATATTCATTAGAGGCATCAAATGAATCAGGCTGTTCCAAATGACTCCACTGGTTCATCATCACACGCTTCACAATCTCAGATGAATCGTGGCTTCTTGAATTTACATGTATGTCTGGCGAAATATCCCCCTTTGCTTGCCCTTCAGAGTTGATATTGTTCACGCTCAAGGCATTTGAAGGATCTACTTCACTGGAAACACGGCCTCGTGCACTATACTTACTATGTGATCTCATTGCTGCCTTTTCTTCTCTCCATTTCTTAGCCCATTCAAAGTTGCTTGAAGTAGAAACATGTAGAGGGCCTGAGAAAGGCATGTCCCCTTGAGAGGCATGCTTTAGATGGGTAGCCCCACCTAGAGGATCAACCACTAGTCTTGTCTTTTCCATCACTGTTCTTGCATCAACTTTTTTAGGAACATCGATTTTTTCTTCTGCATTGCTGGCTCCTCGAGTTTCAATCTGTGACTCCTACAAGGACCAAGCTCCATTTTATTTTGAAAATATATTTCTAAGTACTTTCAAATGCAATTGACATTGCATGCCAAGATACTTTGAAAACTGAACTGACCAGTTCAGTTTCAATGGAACTTTTTTTTTTGGTACTTGCTCATTATGCAAACAGAGAAGAGACATACCTCAGCGGAGCCATCAGTTTTTTAAGCCCGTGTAGTTCTCGTGATGGTTTATATATTCTTGATGGTCTTCTTGTTGCTTCTAGCCCACGCACCCTACCTCCCGCTTTCTTTCTGAGAAATAAAAAAATTATGACATGGAGGATTATTAGGAGCTTTTCGAAAATTTATGAGAACTTTTCCAAAAGGTTGAATCATTGAAATAGCAAACAAAAAATATGTTGAAGAGCTGAGTGCAACTACATGCCTTTTCAAGTTATAAGATGATCATATAAAAGTAAATTGATTTAATCTTTATGAAGATTACTTAAAGAGGTCAAGCAATTAATAAAATTTCTGGACACTCCCAAAGATAGCCTGGCAATGCAGCAAGCGCTTTTATCTGGAATTTTGCTAATCCTTTTAGGGGTAACTAATATATAGGGACAGTATAATGGCGTACCTGTGTGCTTCCTCACGACACTTTGCATCTATCTCTTTGTTAGGTGGGTATTTTTGCAAGCTTGATGGATCACATGCATAGGGCTTTGTAGTAAAATACTAACACAGAAAAAATTTGAAATGTCAATGCATTGGAGAAGTATACTAGAATCTTCAGACTGGTAGAGGTATTATATGAATCAAACTGATAATTGAAAATTCATGAACAGAACTGAATACTGAATATCATAAAATTCAAAAGGCATGGACATCACACATTCTCTATGACACCATAAATTTTCAAATCTTTATGCATCTTCCCATTAGTATTAGTATAAACAAGATATAGAAGTTTATTCTGCAGGATGAATAAGTAAGTTATTCAAATTCTCCATTTGCTGACTTATGAAACATTGATGAATCTTGTAATAGTCTGTCTAGTTCAAGACCACCTTCAAATATTTACATGCTTTCTGAGGATGACAAATCTAGAACTGTGGTTCACAACCATAAATTTTCAAACCAGTAATTATATTGTAGATCAAGGAAAGGCGTTAATGCTGATAGACGAAAAGCATAACTGGTATTAGGTTTAGTGAACATGAAAGGTAAAATCCTCCAAAGAAAATTCAACAATTTTTTGTTGGTCCTTGTGGTATGAACAAAAATATCTTACAAAGACATCCATATTCATGTTCTATGTTTTTTCAGCATGTAAATAGAGTACTAAAAAAAGAGCTACCTACAGTATTAATTCGTTGAGTTACCTGAGATGCAAGTGCAGATGAGGCAGTTCCACGTTTATATGGCTCAATGGAAAGTAAAGTTTCAATTAAACTCACTGCACTTTCAGGCAAATCTTTGAATGTCTCACGAAGGCAACTCTTGTATGGATTTTGAGGTTTAAAAATGGTAGCATGGGGCAGCTTAGATTTCTTCCAGTAATCATCGGGTGGAGAACCACATAGCTTAAAGATTTTGTGCAGCTGCTCAACCTGTATAGAAAATGCTAAATTATTTAGAACTTTGTGCGGAATTAAAGGGAAATAACATTTTTTTTTCCAAACAATGATTCTGAAATGGTTGTTGTTATGTAAATATTATTTTTAGAAACACAACTTATAAATAGTTTTGTAGGTCGTCCTCTCATGCACCTTCAGGTAGGCCAAAAGAACAAATAACAATTTTTTAAACAATAACCTTGTTGAGACTGTTCCTAAGCTATTTGCTTTTATTGTTTCCTGTGATTCCCCTTTCATTAACAACATGCACCTTCACCTAAAAGACAAGAAAGTCACAGTGTGACGCGTATTAAGACAGACTATGACATTGCACAAACAAGAGGGACATAAACATGTACCTCAGTTCTTCCCTGCAATATAGGCTTTCCTAGAAGTAATTCTGCAAAAACACAACCAACACTCCACAAGTCCACAGAAACTCCATAGTCTGTTGACCCCAGCAGAAGTTCAGGTGGGCGATACCATAGTGTCACCACCCTACTAGTCAGTGGTTGCTTTTGTGCTGGATTGAGTATATTTGCTAGACCAAAGTCCGCCATTTTCAGTATTCCTTCATTATTGACTAAAAGATTTGCTCCCTTGATGTCACGATGCATAACACCACGTGAATGGCAATGTTCAAGTCCAGATAATAACTGGCGCATGTAGCATTTCACCTGAAAAATGTAAAAGTAGAAAATCACATGCGATCATTAAACCAACGCCATATTATAGGCTAATGTGATTGACCAAGAGTAAAGCCAAAAGTATCATTAAATTTGACAAACCTGTGCTTCACTGAATTTGATGTCTGGACAAGATGACAATCCAGATAGATCATGCTCCATATATTCAAAGACGAGGTATATACTACAGGATAACCGAGAAGTGATTAGCCCTTGCAATTTCACGATGTTAGGATGATCAAGTCTGCGGAGAATCTGTATCTCTCGTGCCATGAATCTAACGCTCTCAGGTTCGAAATTGTCAAACCGCACTTTCTTCAGGGCAACTATCTTCCCCGTGTCAAGATCACGTGCTTGGAACACAGTGCTATAGGTTCCTTGCCCTATCTTAAAATGCAAATGATATCCAATTATTGTTGTCAGGAAATGTTTGACATTCAAAGTGAACAAGTTGATGAGATATCAGTCAGCCTCCATTGTGTTTGCATCAAATTTTTCAAGAAAGGAAAAACTTGGAAGAATATGCTATCACACTCAGTTTTTTTTTAAGTCCAAAATACAGTCTTATATATCTCATTAGAAATCCAGTGAAGCATATTCATCGTATCGTTATATACCTCATTAATTTTTTCTTACACTTACTAAAAATATATTCATTCAACTCGAAATAGAGCGAGAGAAACCATTGTTCATCTTTTTAAGCCCCAAATATCATAAACATAAAAAGTGAACCTTTTTGAAGAACTCAATCCATTCTGGACAGTCGATCAGAGAAACAACAAGCAAACAAAGAAATAGTCCCCCAAATGTGAAATCAATCAAAAACCCAATTACCTTCTCCAGCTTCTCAAAGGAGTCCGCTTTAAGAGGGATCCATCCACGAATAGCCTCACCAGCAACCGCGCTGAGCCAAGCCGGCCATCCGGCGGCGACCTGCTCCCCTTCAATGTACTCATGCAAGTTCCCCAACCGGAAGCTAACCGAGTCATTCCTCCGAGCGATCGCCCTCCCCGACTCACCCAATTCAGCATTGCCCGACTCACTCTTCTTCTTCTTCTTCTCCGTTGTCGACTTCTCAGTATCAGCCCGTCTCCGTGGCACCCCCACCGCCAAGGCCCGGAGTTCGGGCAGTCCAAAGCGGGCGTGACGGAGACCGTCTGCTTCGACGAAACACAACCCATCAAGCCCTCTCAGAATACGTGATCATCAGATGATTCGGCCAAAACCCAAACTGACCCAGATCAAGAAATCGTCGGAAAACGCAAAAGCAGTGACTTTTGGTTGTGACCAAGAAGCAAACAAGGGGAGGGGGTTCTTATTCAACACTGCCTCTGTTTCTTCCCGGATGGGTCTCTCAATCTGTAGCGCGATTTGCGGAAGATGAGAAGATCTTAAAAGTTGAAACTTCAATTAAAAAACCGCACCGAAATGAACGCGGGAAAGAGAGAGAGAGAGAGAGATGACGAGTGGGTCCGACTTCTCTTCAAATTTTTCTTTGCTTTATGTATAAAAGATGGCAGTATAAAAATGTAGCCGTTGTTTTACACAAAAAAAATAAAAAATAATAAAAACTATTATTTTCAATTGTTTACATGTTTGACAAATAACGGCTATAAAATTTGTGAAGAATGGAATACATAGAGATGCAAAACGAGTCAAAATAGGGTGATAAGAAAATCTTATTTTTAGTCTTGGAGAAGACAAACTTGCATGTTAGACTTGTATTTTTTATTATATAAATATACACACACACTCATATAGAGAGTAGGGACAGAGAGTGGGCGTTGAATTGGATACAATTGTTATGTATCAGGCAACCAAAGTCTTCATCTTTTCATACCCATTTCAATGACCCATCTCAATTGACTTCTCTCTCTTTAAATATAAATGTATAGATTATAATATTTTTTAAAGTCTCAAATACAGTAGTCGTATATTTTTTTGTTAGTCTCCTCCACTCACTATATTAAGGTTTCGTTATAAATTTTTATATTTTTATATTATTCAATTCATTAAAACATATACTTTACATTATATAAAAATACATAGTTTATTAAATGATGAGATATATGATTTTTAAAAATATAAAAAATGTGTGATCTGCGTTCTGTACATTGAATGTAACATTTTCCATTAGATTATAGATTTTGGTTGTTAGGCACACCTAGGCAATGAAATGATAGGAGTGGGGTTCACAACTACTGAATGCATTTCATGATTAAATTCATGTGGGTCACTCTGTTTTATTATTTATCAACATGAAGTCACCCAGTGTGTCTGCTCTTTCACTTTCACTAGCACTGTTTTCTTTCCTCCTTTGATGATTAGTTCTACTTTACAGAGTGAAAAATCACTAATTAAAACAGCTTTAACAAGCTTTTATTATTTTATTTTGCACCATGTGTAGTTGTTGTTTCATGGCTTCCCTAACTAATTCCCTCTGGAATCTCCCCACCTTTTCACTTTGCACGTGAACTCTGTCCCCTCTCTGTGTGAGGAAAAGAAGGCATTGTCATCACAATCATGGCTGCCTCACGTTGTTTGATTTCAGTGCTTCCAGACATGGATGCATTCCTCAAAAACCCATGAATTTTCTTGGTCACAAAGAGAGCTCTGATCATGTTATTTGAATTCATTTTTCGCATATGTTTCATCATGCGACTTGTTTATTTTTATTTTTATTTTATTTTTTATTTTTTGGTCTTGTGAGGCAGTCACCACAATTGGATATTATTCTTTTGCCCTCTGAGAGAGAGAGCCTACTCACAGTGCAACATGTATGACTAGTTGTTTCCCTACCAAACACAATAATTCAGAGATCTAATCCACAACCACTAATCAATATTATATGCTGCAACTCTGCCCACTCTAAATAACAATTATATCTAACATTAGAACATTGGGCCATAGTTAAATTAGAGAAAACTCTGGTTAATCTTCTGAGTCTAACCATTATGCCACATGCAATGACACACAGTCATACATACACTTGATCCTTTACATTGTTTGAATATAGAATATAATTATTTTTGTGACATCTGCATTGTGGAATTTTATTTTATATTTTTTACATGCAAGTGCTGTGACTTAAGCCCAATGCTTCGTGATTACAAATTCTATTGTCAACTATCCCACTGTGGGAATTGATAGTTGCATTCACCGGATCAAGTTACTAAACGACCATAAATGAATTCATGAATGCTTTTCACCTACACCAACTTTATGTACTTGGATACCTCTTTGTATGTTTTACCAACAATTAGTTAAACCATTTACAGTTACATTCATGCTAAACATTCTTCAAACATCAAGAGTAAAAAGCACTTGTCAATCTGTCAAACTGAGCATTGCTTTTGTTTTTAAGCGCTTCCAAATCCCTTTTACCATGGGAGAAAAACTAAACCAAAATTTCCATACTATGGTTAGGTCCTTCCTGTGTAGGAAACCTTGTCGGGAGCAGTTATAGCCACCCCACAGTTTTACTACCCATCTCTTTTTTTAATATAAAAAAACTAATTTTTTTTCTTTCTCACATCTAACCCACCCCAACATTTCCCACTCCATAGGTACACCAAACCCACCCTGAACCATACCCATCCCACAAATCCCCCATAATCTAGTCCCCACCCCACATTCAAAATTTGGTCTCATTCTGGTTCCTATTCGACATATCAGATGTCTTTCTTGTTTGACATGATTCGACATAATGCATGTCTTTCTGGAATCAGAAACCTAGTATCTCATTCTGGTTCACGTTCGATATACTCGATGTCTTCCTTATTTGACTTGGTTTGACATGGAGCATGTCTTTGTGGAACCAAAACCTGATATGTCATTCTAGTTCCTACTCAACATGACCAATGTCTTTCTTGTTTGATGTGGTTCAACATGGTTTGAAGGGGGGGGGGTATGATATTAGTGAATTCAATGTATAATCCAATCAATTTGTGGGTTTAATCCCATGTATGTTTTGTTTTGAATAATTTTTTTGTATTACTAGAAATACGGTGAAAAGTGTGTTGTAACTAAATTATAGGAATGATATACACTAAAATTATCTTTTAGTGTTTTAGAATATATGAATGACCTACAATGTGTTTTTTAAGGTGTAAAATGATATTCAAGTGCGATGGCATTGTATGCATTATGTCTATTTTGCTGATTATCAGGGTTGCATGGTTATCAATGTGGGTGCGTTAAGACTGTTGTGTAAATAAACAAAGTAAAAAAATGTTATATTGATAAATTAAACTTTAGAATATATCAACAATGTGTATCTCATATCAGAGGAGAGGTCAACCTTTTGGACCTCGTTCCTCGTTCAACATGATCAATGTCGAATGAGAACCAGAATGATATATCAAGTTTTTATCCAGAAAGACATACTCCATGTCGAAACACGTCAAACGAGAAAGACATCAAGCATGTCGAGAGAGAACCGAATGGGATATCAGATTTCTGATTCCAGAAAGACATGTTCCATGTCGAACCAAGTCAAATAAGAAAGATATCGGGCATGTCGAACGTGATCCAAAATGGGATACTAAATTTTGGTTTAAAAAGACATGCGTCATGTTGAACCACGTTAAACAAGAAATGCATCAGACATATCGAACAAAAACAGATATGACTAAACTTTGAATGTGGGGTGGGGACTAGATTTATAGGGGATTTGTGGGGTGGGTATGGTTCGGGTGGGTTGGTGTACCAATGGGGTGAGAAGTGTCGGGTGGGTTAGATATGAGAAGAAAAAGTAATAAATCAGTTTTTTATATTAAAAAAAGGGTGGGTAAGAAAACTTGTAGGGTGGTTATAACCGCTCCCAACCTTGTCAATCTGTCACCCACTCACCCATTGCAATAAAATGACAATTCATGGAAAGCAACATGCCTATATCTACACCAATCATATGAATGTCCCTCCAGTATACGGCATCTCAAATCAATATTACAATGGTCCACCACTGTATAATGGTCACAGCTGGTCTGTTTTTTAATGAAAGCACACTATGCACACCAAACTCGCTTGGACCACAAAAGAATTGCATATCCGAAAAGTTTCTGCAGTTGGGCTATGGAACATATGTGGTATGTCTTGCTTGGGATTCATAAAAGCTGATGATCAAGCAGTAACTGTGGTATGGAAAACCAACCTTGCAGTGCTGCGACAATGTTAGAACGACATCATGGTCAGCTGTAACCATGGCAACAGGACCTGCAAGCATAATACACCAATTTATGTAAAATGAGGGGAGCATGCTTTCAAATCTCTAAATTTATATGGTTTCAATGGCTTACTTGTTGGTCAAATGTACTCATTGCTGCACCAATGAATCAGGCCGGCATTGGTTTGTGAACTACGAGTCTGCAATCGAATAATCAAATATGTACATGAAACTATTAAGATAGGAGAAATCTGAGAAAAATATTAACAATGAAACAAGGTTTACTAATGCCACGGAGGAATTAGGGACACATAGGTGGTCTCTTTCCAAATGTGCAATCCATATTCAGTGGTCCCACTAAGGAGAAATAAAGAACATTACAACGAACATAATGAAAATGTAAAGTATGATCTAGCATCCAACTTGTGAGATTCATATGCAAAGAAAATTGATTCAACAAAATGAACTTTACATTCCCCTCTTATTGTCACTTGAGGACACTGTATATCATGATAAAATACAAGAACTATGACTAGAAGAGGCCCAAAAGAATGCACATGACCTGAAAAGAGGTGATAAATCATGAGTACAACATGGTATAACCAAACTAGTATCCACTAAACAGACCTCGACCCTCATTGCACAAAGATTGATGCGTTGTGCAGCGGGGGGGGGGGGGGTAACCTTGCCCAAAAGTGGTTTTCTGCAAACCATGAGCCTTGCTCCATGTCACATCCTAAATTTGGCATTTTAAGGATAGTGATTCTCTTCTTTGAGCTGCGGAATTGCCATAGGCCCTTGATCATTGTATTTGTTATAATTTCCTGGTTTTGGCTGTACAAGATTGGCGGAAGCAACTGCATTGGCTGTGTTGTGGCTGCTGTTTCGAGAAGCAGGTACATCATGATTATGTTTCCCTTCATAAGTTGTTATCACAGCCTTGGGGTCTGTTGAAGCCCTTTCAATGTGTTTACGGACTTTGCAATCGACAGTGGTACACTTGTAATAACTCCTGCACATGAAAAGATTGAGAAGCATATCTCTCAGTTGTGCAGGGAAAATGGCCAAAGGAATCCTTGTTTAGCTTCAATATCAATTGATCATTTCAGTTTAACATTGAATGCTGTAACAACTCCTGCACATAACCAACCCCAAATTATTGAGATAAAAGGCCTTGTTGTTGAATAACTCCTGCAAGTAACATGTAGAAGATTGGGAAGCATATCTCTCAGCCATGCAGGTCAGCAAATGTCCATAAAATGGAACAGAAAAATCCTTCTTTAGCTCCCTATCAATTGAGCATTTGAATCTAACACAGTGTTGAGAGCCTATAAAACATTCCTCTAGAAAAAGAAGTGAGAATAGCTGGATGGTGCAAAACTTAATATGGAAATACATATATGATACGTCAGCAGATGAACAAATATCTCTTTAAGTATTTGATTCTTTCCCCTACTTTAGCAAATGTCCAGAATATTGACGAGAAGGAACACAGAGAAATCCATATTTTGCTTTGCATAAAAAATATGCATTTTACTGTAAAACATTCACTGACCTATAAAACATCATCCCTCAGGCAAAAGAAATGAGAACAGATAGACAGCGCAAAAATTTCATACAGGGATGCTAAGGAAATTGACATAGAAACACATATGTAATATCTTATCTACAAACAAATATAACCTTGAAGACTTTATTTTTTTACTATTTATTCTTCTATTTCATCTCAAGATTCAAGGAAATTTAATACTGGGTGAGTGCCAATGATTTATCCCATACTACTACAAAGCGCCACTGAAAAGCAGTGAGGCAACAATTAGTTCATCTGGATGATGACCAAAATCTATAATGAAAAAAAATACAGTATATCTGGTGGGTTGGACACAAGTGTGAAAGGAAGTCTGAAAAGACCACTTGCTCATTTGGTGTCAAACTGTTAAAAGGTTTAAAAAAATTCAAACAGGAGCCAAATGAATGTCCTTTAGATACAAAAGAGAAAGAATTGAACAGCATTCAGACAATCATATGCAGATTCCAAGATTTCCACCATACATTCAACAAAAACCTTAAAGATAGTATACAATCTCATGTAGATTCTATGATTCGGGAATAGAATATGCACATCAAAGTCAAAGTGAACCTGGTAAAAGACAGAAGTGGACCATGAACAAATCCACATTAAAGGCTATTAAAAAATCAAACTAATCTGTATCGTGGTAGAATTGCTCAGTTTCACATTCTGTCAACGATCGAAGAGAGACTAAATTCTAAGCTTTAGGAAGTCAGCAAAGTTGCAAATTGTTCAGTTAAAATAAATATAGAAAGAAGAGCCCTCATAGACTAAATACTTCTGATCTTATAAGTTGCATGTGTGGATATACAACTCCTCAGGATATAACAAAGAGGTGCAACAATGTTTCGATTTACAGGACAACACTTCTGATCTTACTATCAGCACTTTGTTTCTCCCAGATGCTTGCCATTTGAATAATACTGCAAAATTGATTCTATATATTAATTTATATGGGAGAGAGTTGTTGAAAACCATACTTCTGAGGTTCCAATATTGTCACTTAAAATGAACACGTGTTTATTGAATTTATACTAATCATATGCAGCCAATTATTGTATCTCGACAAAAAAAAAAGAGGCTTCTTCGAAAGAATCTAATAACCTTGGATTTGGATTTCCCTTCACTACTTTTTGTCCATATTTTCGCCACCTATATCCATCATCCAAAATATCGACCTCACTTGTTGTCTGCACGATGATCCTAGGTTCTGTAACAGCCCTTTGTGACGAGGCCTGGTCAGTTACCCTTGTTTCAATGATCCTGCCCCAAAAGCACTAGGTTATATTTAAATGCAAAACTCAAGTATAAGCAGATAATCATCACCGGGAAGACAATTTTTACCTTCTTTTTATATCCGGTTCATTGTCATCCACTTCATTTGCTTCCGCATCACCCACTTCATCTTCATCACTCGAGCCAGATAACTGCCCCGATGTCACAGGTGCAGATTCCTGGTCCCTCCTGGAAACTGAAGGAGCTGATGTAAACTCTTTAGATCCGCTCAACTTTCCATTGAAACTTTCAATCATGTCAAGATTTCCATTGAATTCAGCAGAACCTGCTGCTGGGAAAGTACCACCTTCTTTGGCACGTTTATTGGGTTTAGATTGGAGATGGTTGTGCTCTCCTTTATAAATTATCTGTGTTACTTGACCATCAAGAGAGCGTTCAACTTTCTTCTTAACTGGGCAGTTTGAATGGGTACATTTGTAGTAGCTTCGAGGATATTCACTGCCCTTCACTTGCTTCTGTCCATACTTTCTCCAATTGTAGCCATCCTCTGCCGGTTTATCAACAATAAGGGAGGGATATTGCAATCTCTGCTCAGAATGAGATCCTTCTAGTGATTCATTCATTGTTCTTTTGGTTTCTGCATTCGAGGACAGGATCTGCTGGGGTGGTGTTGTACTAAAAGAAGAGTCTGTAGGGTGTATCAACGACGCTGCTGCTGAGAAAGACGGGTATTCATTTTGGAGCATGTGTAAATGAGATTGAGCACCCTGAGAAGTCACTTGTGCCAAAGCTTGTTGATGGGACATCCCAAATTGACCTGCATAATATTGATCAGAACTGATGTGATTATTTAGTAACAATTTCACAATGTAAGATGGATTATCCCATGTGAGAAAATTCACATTTTTCAACAGTTATCACCATTCAAATACACAATAAGATATCATTCTCATATACATTCAAAAGTTCAAAAGCTATTCAGAAACAACACTCTAGTGTTGTATTTGCAGTTGAAAATCTAAAATTCAAATAAATATAAAGATAATGTAGAGAAGACCTAAGTTTGAATAGACTCAGATCTCATCAGAGTTTGTTAACCAAATCATTCAGTTGAGATTTGCTTCTATCCTATTACAACTCAGTCAAACTATTTATTCTTAATATTTCTAATTCTAAACCTGCACAATATTTCTAGTTCACTGTCTTATCATCTGAATTTCACATCAGAATGTAACAACCCAATTATCCAAAGTAGGCTTCTTTATCGATCCAATCAAGGCCCATGTTTCCAAAAGAGGCATTTTTGAAACTAAGAACAAAGAAAGAGCACAACTTGCTAATACCGGAACAGAAGAGATGAACGCAAGCGAGTCAAAGAAGGTCGTCGGGCTGAGTCCCACCGGCACCGTGAACATCGACTGCTGTCCCCTTCCCCCGCCGCCGCCGCCGCCCTGGTGGACCACCGTCGGTGAAGCCATGGCGCCGGCCAGGAGCTGGGAGAAGGACCGGCAATCGGAGTCGTGATCGTTATCAGCGAAGAAGCTCGAGACCAGCGTCATCGGCCCCGGACTCGCGCCGGCGCCGCCGCGGAAGATGCTCTCCGCGTCTGACCTTGGAGGAAGGGATATCATCGCCGGCTTTGCCGCCGCAGATGGAGCTTCCATGCTTTCCGCCGCCATCCGCCGCTACCACTGGACCGCCATCGGACACAATAAAACAGCGGACTTTCTATAATTGGGAGAATCAGTTTTGGGTTTTGGGTTCTGTTGTTTTGTGGCTCTCGTTTGAATTTTGTGGATCCAAAAAATGGTGACGTAATCGATTGGAAAGTCGTACGTCGATCTTTCGATCCGACCTTTTGGAATTTGAAGCGTCTCCAAACGGCGGATTGACGTCCTTACAAATGAAATCAAAATAAGATTTCGTTTTGAGAGTCATTGACTTGCGCAAGAGGGTACAAAAGCCTGAAGTCTGTCAATTATCCGTATCCGATCTGAATTCGTATTCAAAAAATCAGAATTATCTAATATTTATGGATATGGATATCATTCTATCCGATCAGAAAAATATCCGTATATGACATATACATAACATATATATATATATATATATATATATTATATTGTCCATATTGTTATCTTATATAATTGTCCATATATATATATATATATATATATATATATATTATATTGTCCATATTGTTATCTTATATAATTAATCACAACGATAATATATTATAATATTATTAAATTTTCAATGTATAATATCTAAAAAGGATAATAAGCTTTAAAATATCAATTTTAATTTTGATCTCTCTCAAAAGTATTACTTGATTATCCAAAATAATTTTAATATTCAAACATGTCAATTATCCGAAAAATATCAGTATCCAATCCGTATCCGAATGGATTCAAATCCGAAAATTAATATTCGTATCCGAATCCGAAAGTTAGAATATAAGTATTAGCATATCCGATCCGTGTCTGTTTGATTGACATGCTTAGATACGATGAATATGACAGTAAGAAAATAATGAAAGTGCCCAGAATATAAAATTGAGATAATAAAATGGTTTTTTTTCATGTGTAGTATGTAAAAACATGCTATTTAATTTTATATCACTCTAAATAATCTATTTATTTTTATGCAATTGAAATATATAGAATATATGCATATTTACCATTCTAGTTAACTTTCATTCAAATTTTCATTAAAACAGTTATTGTTTTTGGAGAAAAGACCAAATTACCTTTATTATTATTTTTTGGCACATTTTACCTTACCGAATATAATATTTATAAAAATAAAAAATATTAATTTGAACATGAAAATGATAAATTTCATCTAAAATTAAAAAATATAAAAATTAATCGTGCAAACTATTTAACAAAGACATAATTATTAATACTTACATTAGTAAAAATAAAATAAAATTATTTTGAGAACAATTAATTATATATATTACAAAATGACAAATTTTTTTAAAAAAATTACATCTTGGTTGGAAGAAAATGGAAGAATGGGTAAGGTTGAATGGATCACCATTGATTTTGAAAGAACATGATTAATTAGGTTATTATGTTTAATTATTTATATTATGACAAAAAATTTATGCTAAGGTTATTTTTATCATTTTTATTTTTTCATTAAGAAACTAACTATAGTTAAAGTTCATTTTAGTTAAAATGGATAAAAGAGGGGCACATTTTTACATTAAATTTTTTTTAATGGTATAAAAATAAATACGTTATTTGTGGTGGTATAACAATAAATACCATATTTTTTATGGTATACATGCAAAAAAAACCCTAATAACATATAGGATAAAATGCATTTAGACCCTGAAGTTTTTAAAACTTGTAGAAGCATCCTAAAGTTAAAAAACATGCATTTACACTTGTTAGATTTTCCCTTTAAACAAGAAAAAATACAATAAAATTAATATTTTATCATTGATTTAATTGTCTAAATATCCAAAAAAGAGCAAATGAATTAACTTATAACTCCCTAGAAAATAAGCTGATTTTAGTTCCTGTAAAATTAAAAAATTACCACAAGTCTCCATAGAGCATGCATGGTTAACGGATTCAATCCCTGAGTTAAATTGCTCTGATAAATACATTAAAATAAGTTCTTATAAAATATAAAAAAATCCGATTTAGTCCCTTTGATGACAATAATGCCTTTACCTTTTTCCTAAAAATTCTCCGACATACTCACCAAATGTAAAAAAGGGAAAAATCTATGTAACTCCATGAAAAATTATGAAAATAAAAAAAGATGCTTGTAAAATTAGTAAATATTCTTAAATTTAATCAAGAATCTGATTAATGTGTTATAATAATTTATTAATTAAATTTTCAAAAGATATTACAATAATTAATCATGAATGGTTAGAGTCAACCACATATTTGGTTATTTTTTGTTAAGATAGAGACTAAAATAAATATCGTCTAATAAGATAGGAACCTAAGGGGATTTATTGATTTTATAGGGACATTTTCCGTTTTTCATAAGTTTTTAGGAAGCTATATCAATTTTTTGAAAATATGGTGTTGGGACATTCTAGTAACTTTTAATGTGTAGTTAGGGTTAACCATGTACCTGGTTAGTTGAGGTGACGATAGGGTCTGAAATAATGTTTTTCTAATAACGTAGGGATCTGTAGTGATTTTTCAATTTTACAGGGACTAAAACTGATTTAGCTAACTTTCTAGATAGTTGTATTGATTTTTTCCTATTAATTAATATAATAATCAACTCTAAATACATTTAGATGCATTTATTGTGAGAATTGAGAATTAACTCACATAACAATTAATCTAAAAATGAAAACATGATAATGATTTACTTAAAATAGTAAAATCTGTTGTGAATATTGTGGATAACCACCACCACTTCAACTCCCCCCCACTTTCTCTATAACCCTCTCTCTTTACTTCCATAACCCCCCACATCTTTAACACCCCATTATGTACCTCACCTCTTATTACTTGTAACTTTCACCCATTGAGTTTCCTCCATGGATCCTATAAATTGAGGGGTTTGTAATGTATTCCATAACCAACAAGTGAAGAATAAGAAATCTCTCTCTATCTCTCTTCTCTATATGTCTTGTGTGTTTTGTTTATACTCCTATGTATACTTGTGTGTATGTATTTTACTTAGTTTATAACGCGTTATCAGCACGAAGAAGCTCTTATTCGATTCAAGCACTCAAGAGGTTAAAGAAATCTCCAAAGGTTTATAATTTGGTGAGTTCATGAGATCTCCAAATATTTGTATTGGTGAGTTCATAAAATTATATATTATTTCTAAAAAAAATAGATTCCCAAAGATTTATATTTTTGGCGAATTTATGATATTTAAATCATCATGATTTATCTTATTTTATATTTTGTATACAACATGATAGACAATTTTATGATTTTCTTTTTGATAAAGAAAAATGGGTTTTCTTACTCTATGCTACATAAAAATATACCCATGCGTTGCATTCTTTTATAGATTTGTTTAAGAATGAATTTCTTTATGCAAATTCTATAGCATAGTAGTAAAAAAAAAATTTGGCCATGTAATCTCATCTTCGTGATTAATATGCGCATGGATCCATGATTTGTAATCAAACCCAATAATTCATGCATTTTATTATATAGCTGTCGTTTCATATATGCATGTGTTTTATTTTGTCTTTAGTGCATGCATAAATTCAAAATGGATGCATGAATTGAATATGATCTTCTAGGATACAAATTCGGGATAACTATCTATTTTCATTGGTTATATAATTAAATAAAAATGAGGTTCTAATTGACATCCATGATATTTAAGGTTTTTATTTTGGATTGACTTTTCTGGATTCAGGAAATTATATGTCTTTGAAGGACTATGATTATATTGTATCCCTGAAAGATCATACAAAATTTTATTTTATTTTGTCCATGAGGGACTATACAAAAATCATATTGGTGAGTATTATGACTTCCTACTTATTTCTTTTTATGATTAAAAAAAAAGACGTGAAATTACTTTCTCTGGGGAATTTTTTCTTCTTCTTTCGGTGTGATTGTTGAAATAAACAATATTTTCATCCACATCATATTGACGAGGAAATAATCTATATTTCCTAAAACATGATGCCATTTCATATATACAGTAACAATTTATTTTTGGAGGATGATGTATTTGATGGGTCTGGGAACACCCATCCTTTCTTATTGCCTTTATTTCAATGTTATTATAAACATGTTCTTGATGACTAGTTTTCAAGAGTTGGGTGATTAATTATCATTTTTATATTATTGTCCTTCGGCCTTCCGGACATCAGATAAAATTATCATTTTTATATAGTTATTTATTATAACTCTCTTTTATATATACATTGATATCATAAGTTATGTGTCCTTGTAGGACAATGAAAAATTATGTACATAGATCTTTGAAGGATCATGTAAAATTATGATTATATTAGTCTCTGAATGACTAAGTAAAAGTCATTATATTATATTATAGGAGCATACAAAGATTGTGTTTACATGGATCCACGAAGGACCACGTCAAAGTTATGAATAATGTGTCCTGGTAGGACCATGCAAAATTTTATTTTATTTTATCCTTGAAGGATTACAAAAAAAAAATTATTACATAAATCCTTGAAGGATCATATGAATGATATAATTAGAATGTGTCTCTAAAGGACCGTATAATTTTTATCCCTGAAGGATATATTACACAAATCATGATTGTTCGTGTCCCTATAGGACTAAACAAAAGTTATATGATATATTTTTGAGGTCCTTGAAGGACAAATAAAAAAATAATTGTGTTTACATGGATCTCCGAAGGACCACACAAAAATTACGAATAATGTGTCCCGGTAGGACCATACAAAATTTTATTTATTTTATTTTATCCCTGAAGGACTGTATAAAAATTATGATTATATGAATTCCTTAAGGACCATATAAAATTTTATTTTATTTTATCCCTGAAAGACTACATATAATTTTATTATCTCTGAAGGATTATATAAAATTAGTAGCTACTTGGGTCTGTAGGAATATACAAAAGCTATGAAAATTTTATGGGTCCTTGAAGAATCATAAAAAAAAAGATACATGTATCCCAGTAGGAACATGTACAAATTGTGATTAGCTTTCACTATCATAATAAAGATAATTTAAATATTAACATCTCATTGTGAAAGGTCTACCAACCATTATGCCTCAAAGATACTCCAATAGTAACAATATCGAAAGCAAAAATATTATTATCAAATTTCATATCTTCTCATTGCTGAATAATGAGCTTTGATAATATATATATATATATAAATCATGAAACCCAATCTATTGACTCAACATCGTTGCCTGAAACAAATGCATTTTATTTTATTTTGAGCAATGGACATGGTCAAATGTTATTTTATTGTTTATATAACCACAATGATATGACAAGTTATTTGAAATCACCAGAAGTGGAATGCTATTGAATGAAAAAGAAATTTTTTTTTTCATAACATAATTTTGATCACGTACCTAAAGTACGTTCAAATCTTTAAATTGGTTGCGTACTTGAAGTAGGCATAAACTCTTTATTGGTCATGTATTTCATACATGATTAGATATTTGTCAATGTACTTCAATTTTATATTTACGTCTTTATTTTTTTTATTGCAAGAAATGCGCTTTCATTTTTTTAAATATTATTGTTAGTTTTTTTCAGTTTAACATTAATTAATGCAAATGATAATATCATTTTTGGTATTACAAACTTGATTGAAGGCTACAGAAGAGCAGATATCTTATTATCTAGAGATACAAACTTTTGTATCAATGATACATTATTTTCATGTAGATCCAGAAGAAATCTAGAAGAAATCCAATGTATTTTAACAAATCATTTTAAGATATAGAGTATCAATGCATTAATAATGTCTAATGCCAAAAGCATACATTCGAAAAGCTTTATGCTCTCTCCTAGAGGTTTATAATAAATATCCATAATTACTCATATGACCAAGAAGTTCTATGATTTTTATGATTTGACATGACCGTCTCGGATATCTATGATACACGATGATACGTCGAACTATTCATTTGGACATATACTAAAGAACTAGAATATTCTTTTGCTCAATTATAGTTTTTACCGCATGATTTGCGGATTTTTATTTTAATGAGATAATATTTCCTGCCGTTAGGGGGATGGAAGAACGTACTTGAAGTATGATCTGTTCTTGAAGAACGACAAGAATTATCGTGGAATATATCCACTCCGTCTCATCTAGACTCATGTACTGCTCAACGTGAAAATCAAATTCCTAATGCACGCTAGAAGCATGACAGACCTATAGGTTCAAAAGATTCAGCTCCCCAGAAGTGGTAATCAAATGAAAAATCATGCTCTAATAATGCTTCAGAAGAAGTTATACATAATGCTTCAGAAGAAGTTATACATAATGCTTCAGAAGATATTATGAACAATAGATCCACTTTCTCTAAAACTCTAGAAGAGTATAATGTCCCTGAAAAGAAATGAGTTCTATAAGTGACTATACAAACTCTTGAAGAGGAAAAGTTACCTAATAATATTGAAATCTCTATATTTTATATGCATATAAGAGAAATGTGAAATCTCAAATAAATGATCATCGATGACATATTTATCATACAAACTAGCTACTGAAATTTCAAAGGGCAATGGTTATAATGAACCACACAGCATAAATGAATGTCGACAAAGAAATAATTGACCAAAGTAGAAAGATGCTATTCAAGCGGAATTGAGTTTTCTTGAAAAGTGTGGTGTATTCGAACCTATAATACATACCCCAAAAGATGTTAACCTTGAAAGTTACAAATGGGTGTTTGTAAGAAACTAAAATGAGAAAATAAAATTGCTAGACATAAGACGTCTTGTGGCACAAGGTTTCTTGCAGAAACCTGTGATTTAACTGTAAAGAAACATACTCATCAATCATGGATACAAAAACATTCCATTAACTAGAAACTCTCGAAGTTTCTGAAAAACTCGATATGAGACTAATGGACGAAGTAACAACTTATCTATATGAGAATTTATATGAATCCCTGAAGGATATAAATTGCCTAAAACAAAATCAAAGAGTATGTACTCAATAAAGCTAAGACGTTCATTATACAGCTTAACGCAGTAGGTACAACCGTCTTAGTGAATACTTGATAAAAACAGGATATGAAAACAATCTCATTTTCCCGTGTGTTCTTATAAATATATCCAGTAAGAGATTTGCTATTTTGACAGTTTATATATGTTGATAACATAAATTCAATTGAGACTCCTGAAGAGCTCAACAAAACTACAGAATATCTTATGAATTAATTCGAAGTAAAAGACATTGGGAAAACTAAATATTGTCTTGGCCTGCAGATCAAGCAAAGCCCAAGTGAGATACTTGTCTATCAAACAATATATATTGAAAAAAAGTTCTGAAACGCTTTAATATGGACAAATGTCATCCATTAAGTACTCCTATGAGTATTAGGTCACTTGACCCAAAATCTTCTGGTCCTGAAGTACCATATCTTTTTGCAGTTGATGATTTATTGTATTTGATACAATGTACTAAACCGGACGTTGCATTTTTAATTTAATTTATGGACTAGATTTAAATATGCACCAATTTGAAGACACTGACATGATAACACATTTTTCGTTATCTTAGTGGAACAACATATGTTGGTTTATTCTACTTAAAGAATTCCACTAATGGTCTCTTGTTGAAAGAATATCATGTGCATATTCGAGATATTTTTCAGATTCTCAGAAACAGGCTATGTATCTATATGTGGTGGTACAACGATCATTATTTCTGCATATTAGAGTTTTATTTACAGTCATTATGAAGCTTGTGAATGTGAAATCGATGTTTTACAGATTTAGTGAAAGGGCAACCATGCCAATTTGTTCACTAAAGCTTGTTCATGTCAACATTCAAAAAGGTGGTGTACGACATCGGACGCAACGTATTTGTAACCAATCTTTTTGGCTTTATCATTATGAGGGGGAGTATATTTTTAGATGATATTTGCGTGTTGTACTCTTTCCTTCGCCTAGGTTTTGTCCCATTGGGTTTTCCTGGCAAGGTTTTAATGAGGCAGTGCTAAAGCGCATACACCAATATAAGATAAATTATATTGTACTCTTTTTCCTTCGCTTTGGTTTTTTTTCCCACTGGGTTTTCTAAGCAAGGTTTTAATGAGGCAGTTATCTTAGCGTGGTGGTCATCCAAGGGGGAGTGTTGTGAATATTGTGGATAACCACCACCACTTCAACTCCCCCCACTTTCTCTCTATAACCCTCTCTCTTTACTTCCATAACCCCCCACATCTCTAACACCCCATTATGTACCCCACCTCTTATTACTTGTAACTTCCACCTATTGAGTTTCCTTCATGGACCCTATAAATTGAGGGGTTTGTAATGTATTCCATAACCAACAAGTGAAGAATAAGAAATCTCTCTATATCTCTCTTCTCTATATGTCTTGTGTGTTTTGTTTATACTCCTATGTATACTTGTGTGTATGTATTGTACTTAGTTTACAACAAAATCGTATTTATTCCATATTAACGAAAAATCTAAAGACAGATGGTGTGAGTATATGTTTTGAAACCTTAGGAGGTGTTTATGCAAGTTTCAAAAATGTTGGAGGGTCCAAACGCATTTTACCCTATAATATATTGAAAATTCATTTATTAATTGTAGGGGAAATTAATTAGAGGTCATTGGGGACACCTCCGTGGTAATGATAAGTCCCTTGATTTTTTTTACTTTTCAAGTCCCTAAAGTAGCTGAGACATTATTTCTGGGTCCCTGGCAATACTTGCCGTTAAGACTCCCATTTAACAGTGTACAAAAGTGACTTAACAGTGTACATATAAGAAACCGATCTCATTGACTGTGAAGACATTGCCTTGATCACAGAACTGCCGGTTTTTGGAGAGACCCTCATCTTGGACTCGTCTTCAATGGGATATGCTTTTTGTTGTACTACAGATCCATGAATTTCTCATTATTTGAGGAATGTTATCATTCAATTTATTATTATTTTATCATAAAAATTAATTAAATTATTTTCATGGTTTGGTTTTACGAACACACAAGAACGAGTAGATGGAGGCTGACAACTCATCATGTCTCCTCACAATTATTTAAGTGGGTCATGAAGCTGACAAAGAGGAGGAGAAAAATGTTGACCCTTTTGAGGTATCTACAAATGAGGTAATTTTGAATACTAAAATTACATGGGTAAACCACTAAATTATTTTTATACACTTCTATGTTCTATGTTTAGATTGTTTAGTTACTTGTGTAAATTGCTAAATCACACCCTCATGGTATGCATATGTACATTGTTAAGTCATATTTGTACACTGCTAAATAGAAGTTTAAACAGCGTGTCTAACGACATTTATTGACAGGGACCTAGAAATAATGTCTTAGCCACTTTAGGGATTTAACAGTTATTGTCTCATCAACTATAAAGACTTTACAAAAAAGTAAACAAAGTCAAGAGACTTATCGTTAATACAGAGTTATCTCCAGAGATCTCCAGAGAGTTATCTATCACCTTACAAATATGAAAATGATACGTTCAAACTCCGATTATAACCCGCATACATTTTTATTTTAAAAAAATATATATTTAGATAATATACCAAAAGTACTTGCTGGCTTTTCCTATCCTGGGCAGGTACAAATTTCGTGCTGCGCAACACGACAGCCAAAGATTAAAAGTAAACAAATCATTTATTTTTCTTATCACTACATAAAATACACATAAAAAATACTGAAATTTCAGCACAACAATGATGCCTGACATGGTCTGCCCTCTCAGTTGGAGTCTCACCAAAGATTTGTTGAATCCATTTTTGTTAACTTGGTGAGGGAGATTTTCTTCAAGGAAAAAAACCACAATGCATGGCAAGCTATAGTCATTTGACCCCAACAATCAACCTAAAAAAATGTAATGAAAAATCATTCATCTGTCACGAGTCTTCCTTGTATGGCAACTCACAAGCAGACATGGCTTTTTTAGATTTCACTAGACCGAGCTGTTCGGCTTTGGTCCTGCAATGGCACTGGTTCCCTGGTCGGATGACATCCCCGTATACAGCCATTTCAATTAGGTCCAGCGCCTTATCTGCATTGTTCAGATGACAGAAAATTTCCTTGGTGAATATCAGATATGCGTGTAACACAAAGGAATCCTTTTGAGTATGATGGAAACAAAATGAATCACTTCGTTTGAGAGGTTTGTTATATAATTCAAATGATGCACATGAATATCAACATATTCTTAGTCAAATGCAGCAGGCATACAAATATAATGAACAGTCTAGATTCTTATAGCTCTCCAATTAGACATGTAAACTATCCCACACATTATGTTACATAATTTAAATGATGTACATAAATAAGTTTACCAAACAACTGAATCATGGTTTGCAGGATACTGACCCAACCAGTGAGCATTATTATGGGAGGGCACAAAGTTACAGATCTTTGTTCAAACCTTAAAAATGTTATGACAACAAACTGGGATGGGTATTAGAAGGATCAGCGAGGAGAGCTTTGTCGGACTAAAGAATAAATGATATCAAACTATATGTTACTTTCTATACATAGACTGATATTTTCAGCTTCTACTACCCTTCAATTTCTAGGTTTTATATAGGATTGATCCCCAATAAGCATGATCAATTACAGGCCAGCAAAAATCATTTGAGGGTTCAGTAATAAACTTTAGGGACACAAGGTAATAGGGGACAGATCTCAAAAGAGCATAGTCAGCAGTATGCCATGATGTTTGGTTCTAACTTCGAAGCAATACTGACATGTATTGAACCATCAATTATGATTATAGTGTGAGCTATGGGCGCTGTCCTGGTTAAACTGGCATGTCCATATCATGATATCATGAGTTACGTAACTGGCCTTAACAATTCAAAGATGGTAATAATTCAGGTTTTGAATAAGAACATCACAACTAACAAATAAAGCACTCCATTCTGTCAATATTAGTATTCCAAAATTATATTACAGATGTACTTGAATGCATAAATTAACAAAGGCACGTAGATCAAATCATGTATAATGTTATAATTATGTTTTAAAATTACAGCTGTTATAGAATAAGAATGGTCCACAAGTAGAAACGACTTTAACTAACATGCAGTAAGCAGTGATCTAAGGTCATCAGATATATTTTTATGGCATTTTCCACAATGCATGGATCATATGGTTATAAGATGGCAGACATAAAACAGATTGGTCAATGTTTACAAGATTATAAGATATATAGGAACATCCAACTTTGGATTTTTCATAATATCCATCACTATCAGAAAAGAAACAATGTAGAATGAGATTACATGTCACATCAAAACTCTCACGAAGGCAATAGAATGAATAAGAAAGTGTGAAAACAAAAAATAGAACAAATTGTTCAACCACAGTACGTATTAAACTCTAAGCCCCTGTTTGGAACCGGAATAAGCCCTTGGAACCTGGTATTGACTGGAATATGGGTTTTAACCTGTTTGTTTGCCTGGTATATCCTGGAATATCTTAGCCCCTGTTTGTTTCCGGTATAACCCCCTGGATAAGTATTGGATAAGTATTGTGGGGTGTTTGTTTACCCCAGATAACCCCAGATAAAGTATGCTAGAATAAACTTTGATAAAGTGGTACATGGATTCCAATCAACTTTTGGAATTAAAGTTATCCTAGGTTATTCCACCAAAATAATATGTGGACCCACTGTCAAATCAACTGTCATCACCTCTTATAAATCACATGTCAAATTAACTATCATTATTTTTTTACCTTTTAGAAATCTTTATCCATACTTTATTCACATTTTACCCAAACAACAAAACATTTATTCTTACGTTTACCAACGAGAATAATTCAAAACACAACCAAACACAAAATCATTTTATCATTATTTATACTCATTTATGCTCAAATAAATGTATATCCTATAATAAAATCTATCCCCGTTTCAAATGGAGGCTTATGCAGACTGATATGAAGTGGTATATGGATTCCAACCAACCCCTGTGATTAAAGTTATCCTATGTTATTCCACTCAAAGAATATGTAGGTCTACTGTTAAATAAATCATCTGTCAAATCAACTATAATTATTTTTTCACCTTTTATAAATCCTTATCCATACTTTATTCACATTTTACCCAAACAACGAAACATTTATTCTTACGTTTACCAACGAGAATAATTCAAAACACAACTAAACACAAAATTACTTTATCCTTATTTATACTCACTTATGCCGGAATAAATGTATACCCAAGAATAAATCATATTCTCGTTCCAAACGGGGGCTAAAGCTTCATTAAAGAATCTAATGCATATCGATTAAGTTTCTGAACAAGGCAAGCAAAAATATATAGAAAATTAGAAGTTTGGCAAATAACACGGTGCTCCTTATCACTCTGATGAAAAGGCGCTTGTCATCATAATGAATTCCAAAGATATTAGAATGAGAATGACGGAAGGAGAAGAAAAGCAATGAAGGTGCATATTTATTGGAATAAATAAGCATAAGATGCATTAGTTTTTAATGGGCAACTTTGCATGTGAAGTTAGTCTCGACTCTTGAGACCTCACATGGGTGATCTCAATGTCATAGTGCATAGTGATACAAAATCAAATAACTCAGCCCAAGTTTAACCGAAACAAGCGGTACTCCAAAGTTAAAGATGGCAACAACCAGGCAATGAACTACAAGATGCTCTAATGCAGTTACCAAATGTCCTCCTTGTAAGGCATTTCCACCTATAAATACCTTAAAGTCCCCTTACCAATGTCAATTAGATACTATAATAGCTCATAAATAGATTAAACTACGAAGAACCACTTAACATCCAAGAATCTATATTCATCAACCAAAACAACAACTCACAATCCAAAACAGTAAACACTAAAGAAAAACATTACCAGTAAACTTGATGTCACATGAGAAACCCTTCAGTTCACTCTGGTCCACCCCTTCTTTATCCGACTTGAACCTGTTCACCCTCGTCTGCAGAATCTGGCAATTCTCTGCAGTCGATTCTCCACCTGAAAAAAACTCACCCAAATCATCAAAAGAATGAAAGAAAAAATGAACATCATCCAACCCAAAGAAAAACACTTCTAAAAAATACACAACACACATCAAACACAACGAGCCCAACATAGAAAAGATTCAATTTTGATCCAAAACCCATAAATAAAAGAATGAAAATAAGACAACCCAACAAGGGCTTGGGGGGGGGGGGGGGGGGATTGCCTTTGGAGAAGGGGACGATATGGTCGTATTCGAAGCAGAGGCAGCCATTGCAATTGCAGAGGCGCTTGCATACGATGTTCCCAGCGGCGTCGAACCTCCACCTCTCTGGGTGTCTCCCCGGCACAGTCGCCGCCTTCTGCCAGCAATGGACCTTGGCCTTTGCGTCGAAAAATCTCGGCCGTTCCTTCTCCTCCCCACCCTCTCGTTTCGACGGCCGGGATGGACTCTCCATCCCCTCCTCACAAGAAAACGAGAGAGACCAATCTTTTCGCCTTCCGGAGATCCTCTGTCTCTGCAGTGCCTGCGCGTTTTGGGCTCCGCCATGTGAGAAAGGAAAACCAGTCTTATGTATTGTGTCGAACTCGAATCAGAACCGTTAATATCTCCATGATCAGTTTGGTTGTTCTGATGATCAATGTGTCCTTTTGGTCGCTTTTCTTTTCTGTTTTTTTTTTTTTTTTTTAAAAGCTATCACCAATGGTTTGATTTCATTGTAAAAAAAACAATCAAAATAGAAGCACTTGTTCATTTAATTTTTATCATTTTGAAAATAGATTTTGATAATATTTTTTACGGAAAAAATGTCAAATCTAAAAGGCAAATTATATTAAAAACAAATTAATAACAAATGTAGGCTGAAATAATTTGGATCAACCCCAAAGTGACATAGGATGACACAGTACTTTTGTTATTGATCTGTAAAACTAACTTGGTCACCAAGTACCCACCCAAAAAGAACTTGGTCACCAAGTTAATCAAATTGAAAATTTTGATTCACTTGTTCAGTAATATTAAAAAAGGTCTTAATTTGGATTTGCTAGTTTCCAAGTCTTTTATTGATTTCCTAAATCAAAATGATCTCCAGTAGTTACACATTCACAAATTAGTTCTACTAAAAGAAACCGAAAATACTTGTGAATTGTTATTATTATCTTTTTTTTCAGTAGAGAAGCCATGCAAGTAACAAAATAAGAAAGGACAAAATAAGGATGCCTTTGGAGCAGGCTTTGATATGGACACATTGGTAGCAGAGACAACTGAAGCATTTGTCACGCACAGACTGTCGTAGCTGTGTCTTTCCTCCACCTCTCCGGGCTTCTCCCGGGAGCCAATTCTGCCCTGCAAGAATTTCCTCAGTTAGCTGTTCCGGTCCTCCAAGCCACCATTCTTTTGTTCCACGCCTTTGGACCTATCATTCATTCTTTGTTCCGCCAGACTCAATGTGTTTCATTGGACTGGAGGAACAACACTCAACTGGGTCTTACAAGAATGGTAATCCAGTATATAGCTCTCTCTGAGATATAATATTTCACCATTCCCTTCTGAAGCCGGAGTTTCAAAAAAAAGAAAAGCCCATGCTGTTTGACTCCAAGTAACACACATAACAGAAAAGGCTGCCTAATGGTTGAATATTACAAATAATTCAGGTTGAAAAGATTCCATTTTGAATATATGTATATCTGAAAGATAAGTCCATCTTGTCATGTGACAAAAATATATAAATTTTTTCATGAAGGATCATAATGGTGTAGATGCACAGCCTCAGGCCTTCATAAAGAAATCTCTGACATGGTCTGGCCAAATTGAGACCTGTAAGTGTGGACCCAGAACTTAGACTCTGACCTCGAAAAAGTATGTTGTCGAGACTGCCAGTCCCTCCACGTCGTAAGTCCTCACAAGCCTCTGCCTCTTGTCGGGTGACTCCACCCAGCAGAACTCGAGATGGAAGGGCTCCGATTGAGCCACGCTCTTGCTTATGTCTGAGGGGCATCCCATGCACATTCCCCCTGGAAGTAGCGTCATCTGAAATCCTCCATCGAAACTAACCAGGTTTTCTGATACCGTTCCTGTCCAATGAACATTTGTTGTTCTATCTCCGGAAGTTGAAGTGATATCCTGGATTGAGAAAGTGAAAACTCGATATTGGCAGATAATTGGCATATAACCAGCAGAGAGGAGGAAATTTAGCACTTCAGACACCACAAACCTGAATTAACTGACCCTTGTCGTCCATCTGAAGCAAAGAAACTACATCAGCTTCTGAAATTGTACCTCCATAGATGCCACTACGCTTCGTTATTGAATGACCTTTCCATCTACCAAGAAATGGGGACAACCTATTTGAAATATCCTGAAAATATAGAATATACTGCAGAAAATGAGCATGAGATACTCAAGATATACTGTTACGCATTTTTATTGATGCGGAAGATAAAACAAAATCAACAATTCCAAACCAGGAAAGGATTAATGAAGAAGTTCTCTATTTTTTTATTAATGGTAAAAGAAGGCAGGAAAATAACCTGAGGAGGAGAAGGCGAAAGCTTATTATCCCCTCTTTCTTCTAGGAAAACGATGAACATTTCAAGAATGCCCTGTGGATTCATGATGTGGAAGGCTCTAACTCTCTTATCTTTCTCCAAAGAATAAAGACAACTCTCACAGACAATGGATGGTCGACGTGAAGGAAGTTTTAAGTTTCTGTGAAAGGGAAAAAAGAGCTACAAGTGAGGTATGGTGTTGAAATTGTTGGCGCAAAGTAATACACTCTTTCTGCTACCTCAGAGCAAGGAAATGCAAAACACAACAAGATGAATTTTCTTGTCTTTGTCATTAATCAACATTCGCAGGCTACTTGAGGACTTGAGGTGTGTTGAACAGAAATAAAATGCCATGTATCTCAAGCAAGCAAATGACTTTGCACGTGCTCTATAGATAAACAAGATGCCAATCATCATTTCACCAATCACTCCATCTAATGTGTGGAGAAAATCTATAAAGCAAAAATTCTGCTTTCACTGTAAGAACTTACTTGGGAGATTCTTCACCGATGTCATCTTCTCCAAGCACCCCAGCTCTCAATACAGTCTCCAGCATACCTGCAGTCTGGTACCTTAGAGAAAACGCCTTTTCTTTGGGGAAGAAACCAAGCTGCAAGCTAAACAGAGAACTAGTCAATGGAAAAAAAGATGGTTTCTCAATCAAGAATAAAAAAGGATTGATTAAAATTGGCTGCACCATGCAACTCATAAACTGTGGCTATTAAAAACACTAAATTTCACACCTGCTGATATTTGTCTGCAGTGAACATGTTAGTTTCTTTGATCTTGTACTCCGCCCACTCAGCCTCTGAATCATAGCCTAAAATTGAGTTTCCCAAAGGGGGATGTTTTATATAAAGCCTGCGGAATTCAGTAGAAATTCCCATCAATTCAGTTGTATATGATACAAGCAAATCAAGATACAACAAGAATGCACCTTAAACCTAAAATTACAAATTGAAATATGGTTGAACTATAAAAAAAACAAAACAGGTTGAACTAGTTCCACATATTAGATATGCTCGGCTTGCGTTTTCTCAGTGGACCATCACATATTTTATGCGGTCTAGATAGTACTCTAAAAATGGTTATGAAATATGTCAATCTACAATTCATATATTTTACATAACAAAGAAAATGATGTAACATGAGCAAGAGTCCCTCACAAGCACATAAAATGCAAGAACTTCGTCAACAATGCATATCAGCAGATTCAAACAATCAAAACCCCAACACAACCTACAGCACAAGATTTCCATTAATATCTCCAAACACACTCAATTGTGTCAACAATTCCTATAAGAGAATCGAAAATTACGTCTGAACCAGGCTAATGAGTTCATCAGTCCCGTACGAAGACGCGGAGAGCTTCGTGTTCACACTCTGCAACAGATTCCCATGACCATCGAATTGCTGAAACAAAACAAAACCAAGAATCAGAACCCCAAAAAATCTTAACCCAAACCAAAAAAAAATCAAAATTTAAACCACCCACGTAAAACGAGCCACTCCAATCGCCCAAATTGGTTTCGATGAATTCTCGCAAGATACGGATGCTTAGCGTTCCATCTTCTTCTCCGACTTTCGTCGGTGACCGGGAGACCTCCGCCGCCGCTCGGAATCGACATCGGCGCCTCCTTTGGACGGCCGGGACGAAGACCTGCCTAGACTTTAAATGGGTTCTCGTGGGGCTCCAGTTGGGGAGGTTCGATGGAGCGACGGACGGCGAAGCGATCGCCGCCTTTGAAAACATTGGGGGGGGGGGGGGTTCTAAATGAGATTCCTGTTCGTTTGTTTGGATAACTTTTCATCTCCATAAAACTATAAAAGCGCGCGCGAGAGAGAGAGAGAGAGAGAGTGACAGATGAGCCGAGTTACCCGAACAACCCGGCCCATCTCTGAATGAGTTATAACACTAATTGGGTCAACAACTTCGCAGAACAACCACCTTCGCAGAATCGCAGGTATGAGAGGCGATGAGAGCGAGAAAGAACCGCCACCGCCGCCTCAAAATCCCTCCTTTGGATGTCGAGGAATCTTAAACAGGCATCTTCGATGCATAGTCAAACTGGGTCAGCTTTGTTTCTCTCTCTATGGTTCAATTTTCCTCTCAAAACATTTCCTTTGTGAAGCACTCGTGATTGTTTTTTATTTTAGTTTGATTGTTTTTTGTTCCGTCATCATCAAAGGTGATACTTTGTTGTGTTTCTCTGATGGGTTTTGATTTCTATTCACTCTTCTACAACGTTCAAGTTTTGTGTCGGAATATTTTGGATTGAAGTGAGAAAAAAAGGGATCTTGTTGGGCTTTTTTGTGTTTGCTTTGCTCTTTTGGAGATTTAATTACTTGTACGACTTCAGGAGGAGCTGCTATCACATGCAAGAATGAAATAGAGACTATAAATGAGGAGAATCTTAAAATGGTCTCTTTGCAGCTAAGACGCGCAATGGCGATCCCTGGTTCTTCTGATGAGTTTCTTGGAATGAATTGGAGCAAGCCGGATGGAGGTTTGGATTATGTTAGTGAAGTCGAAAATGACGGTTGTCCAAAGTTGGATTTGGATAGCTTTGTCATAGTTCATGGAGCGGGTACTCTCTCTAGTGTCTTGGTTATACTCACAATTATATTGGAAAATCAGATCATGATGGGAGTATTACTTATTGGTCATAGGTTCTTTCGGTCACTTCCAGGCGAGTAAATCTGGAGTTCACAAAGGTGGTTTGCCTCTTCCTCTTGTCAAGGCTGGATTTGTTGCCACCCGAATCTCGGTACACAATGTTTTCTCTTCTGTATTCATTTTTATATAGATTTTGATTTGTTGATTGCGCACAGATGGATGTCCCGTGTTCTTGAAAGCTTAAAATTGGTCAAACACATTGTCTTTATTTGCTATGTTGTTATGTTCATTATAGTGCTAGTATATGCACAAGAGTTATGTTTAAGTGGTGATTTATTGTGAATTTAAAATCTAATCAGGAACATGATCTATATTTGAACTAGGATAACCTCACCCCATGAAAGCATGTGGATCAAGTTAGATAGTGATGGATCCAGCAAGCATGTTTTTAATTTGGCCGAGAGATCCAAATAGCATTGCCACCAAGAACAATAGTTGAGATCATATATGACAACCACACACACAAATATTTGAGTACTTCCCTATGGGATACATATTCCTCCTTTCATGCATCTTTGTCAAGTCTAGTATTGCATATGGTTTTACATTCTCTGGTTGAATATGAATAGTATGTATCTATTTGTGGCATGTCAACTTTTTACCTTGTTCATTTGACATTGATATAACTCATCTTGTCCTGCAACATAAGCATTTAGATTTGAAGATTGTGTTATGTTTACCCACTACGCCTATAAATCTATAGACACTCGTGTTTCACACAAGTAATGTATTGTTGTGTTGTTGAGGTACTTCAAACTTCCAAAGACTAGTGTTAATATCCATGTGGGTTAAATTGGCATTAATATCCCCTTTACAATTCCAGGTCACATCTCTCAATCTTGAAGTTGTGAAAGCTCTTGCAAGAGGTACAAATATCTTTGACATCAATGCTGTTGTGCCATCCTGATTTTAGTCTCTCTCTCTGATGACTTCCAACTTCACCCTCATGTTTACTGTAATTTTCCTGGAGCAGATTATTTATTTGCATGAACTTGGTCCTTATTTTTCCTTTTTCGTTTTTTTAATGTGTCGTGAGCCCCATCTTTCCCACCAGTTTGCTAACTATCGATCTATAGTGAATCGGGTGATTATTGATTTGATACTATTGAAGAAAAGGTTTCAAATCCAGTTCGCCATTTTATGGACTGATTGCAAATATTCCTTTGCATGAACATCTTACATGTTGCACCAATGGATTCACATATGAATATTCAGGGATTCTTTTAATATCTGTGATATAATGAGCTTATATAGTTAAAGTATGCTAACTCTGTTAGAAAAAGAAATACAGAAGTTTTGTAGATATAATCTTGGTCTGTCCTGATGATCCTTTTCTCTCCATTTTTCTTGCAGATGGAATTCCATCTCTAGGAATGTCACCGCTTGCGTGTGGATGGTCAACTGTTGGAAGAAATGTCAGAATCACTCACCTTTGATGACATCTTAATCTGCACACAATAGTTACTCAGTGTTTATCAATTTTACAGTATTTAGCATTCTCACATATTTAATGCCCAGAAATGATGCGCTAATCACGTTCGTCATGTTGCTTGAGAACTAGTATAGAATTTTAATTTTTTTTGCTAAAATTCCTTTATTGTCACTGTCATTGTTCCTAGGAAACATTGATAATTTGATTCTAATGATGGTCTATGTTGAAATCCCACAGATGACTTCTGCTGATATTAGTCATGTAATTGAAGTTATTGACAACGGTTTTGTTCCGGTAAGTGAAATTTCATATGATTTCTTCGCCAATATATTTAACTATAAACCACTTGGTCTTACATTTATAATCTTATTGGAGTCATTATATAGGCCTGTTGTTGGCCTATTCCCGAGTGGGGAATCGCCGATTGGGCGTTTGGGGGTTCGGGGGCCCCTGACTCGAATTTTTGTTATCGGTATTTTGGTCATTTTCTGTTTCTAGAATTTGTACATCTTGTAACTATATAAGGGACCTTTCGGCCTCCATTATAGAATAATAATATTATTCATTTATTTCTTCTATCTATATGTAGAAGCAATTATGAGAGAACAGTTGGTAAATCCACTAGAAGAGTTGGAATATATAGAAGCAACATCTTTCACAAGGGAAAATAGATTGACAATGTATCAATTAAGCATGAAACACCTATAGAGATGTCATATTTTTTTTCCTACTAAGTGGATCCTTAATTATTATCAGTTGTCCTCTTATTCATGAACACTATCAGCATCAACATGTTTCATCCATTTTGAGTGTGGGATCTTTAAGTGTTGGATTTTTATACAAAATGCTACATGTGGTTTATATGTTACTTTTGCTACCTTTACAAACTGTCGTGTTGAGTTAGGCCATTTGTTTTTGGTTTTTTAGGTTTTGCATGGAGACGCTGTGCTTGATGACTTGCAGGTCAGTTTATGAGGTGAAATGAATCACAGAATGTTATTTTGGTTTTTAACTGATGGCAATTTATGTATTTGGATAGGGTTGCACTATTTTGAGTGGCGATGTGATTATACGCTATCTTGCTCAGAAATTAAGGCCAGATTATGTTGTCTTCCTTGTATCCAGTCATTCTACAGTCTTACTGATTCCATCTTGTTTATAACTGTACTCAGTAAAGATTTGTTTTGATAACCATGCATTACAACAAATAAAGATCTGGCAGATATCTCACATCGATGCATCGTACGCATGTGTACACACAAAATTCATGCAGACCATTGAAGCCCATTCCAACTCTGAAATCTGAAATACTATTCTTTATGTAAGTAGCTTAAATTATAATTCTCCTCTTGCTTTCCTATATGATAAGCGATGAAGACAGATGTTTTTGGAGTATATGATCGCCCTCCAACAGATCCCAGTGCCATACTCTTGAGAGAAATTGGTAAACCATCATCTTTTAAATAAGCATGCTATCTTAATTTTCTTTTCTAAATTTTATGCTCGAAGAACTTGTTTTTAAAAATTTGATGCCTTTCAGTATGTTAAAACTGGTCATTGTTTAGCATTCTACTTCAAATATGCAGTCACAATTTTATGTGGACTTTCTTATTCTCTCAAAACTGGGACCAATTTAAAACAATTTTGAGATACTGTGAAGTGATACTGCAAAATAATTTTTTGAATGTGGCAGTTGTAAATGAAGATGGGAGCTGGCATATTCTAAACCCAACAGTGGGTGAACAAGGTATGCTAGACTTTGGTTATGTTTTCAGTTCCACCATCCATTCATCATATCCAGTAAAATCGGCATCTCAGATCTGCCCATGAATCATTTTATCCTTCATGCAAGGAGTAGCTATCCTCTGTCACACACAAAGTCTGTGTTATGTGTAGCTTCACCCCCATTATTTTACAACACTGACCTGCTGCTATTTAACATCCACCTCTTCTTTGGCAATCGAAATCTTGAATGACTCGATTGGTTGCGCACTTGCTCACTATACATACATTTTTTTTCCGCATTTTTAACATGATAATAATATAACGGTGTGTGTTACTAGTTGATTTCACTGTGGCTGCCCATGACACTACTGGGGGAATGGTGACTAAGATATCTGAAGCTGCCATGATCGCGAAGCTTGGAATCGATGTTTACATAGTAAAGGTAAGATGTTGGACATGCTCAACCTCTGCTACTACTGTCAATCTAAATCATCTATAAACCATATAAGAGATGATTCATACGCAGGCTGGTACCAGTCACTCGTTGAGAGCCCTGAAGGGAGAAATGACGATGGACAGCATTGCTGATGACTGGCTGGGAACCATCATTCGTGGCTCGAAAACAGTTTAACAGAACTACACTTTGAACATGAAATAAATTAGACATTTCAAAGTGACATTCACATCCTTTCAATTAGGAAGTTGAGCAGATTGTTCTGAATAATTTAGCATAATCTTATTTCTGATATGAGTTCTATTACAGTCTTTTCCACTCACATTAACGAGGCATACACCTCATCAGTAAATTTTTTACATTTCTATATATGCATCCAACATATGCTTTATTTTTTATGATGCATGTATCTATACATTTAGAGACTAGAATTTAAAAAAATCTATACATGTCGCAAATGGGGCCAGAAAAAAGACTATCTAACATTTTCCCTCTGAAATACATGTCCCAATAACAGAATAATACCATCTGATATCCCCAACCTGATTCTTCAGCTCCCATGGGCTAGTGTCCAAATAAATTTTCCTTCAGAAAAATTAACATATTCAACTGACCAACAAATTCATAACATAATGTGAGAACCCCGTAACTTTCCTGAAGTCATTTTCTGCATTGCACATCCATTATGATATTATATTGAGCTACTCATTAAGTAATAATTTAGTCACACCTGGTGTTGTTTTTAGCTCTACGTTAAAACCTAAAAAAGACGCATGCCCCACAATGCATATTCAAATGAATATAATTCCATCCATTAAATAGAAATATAAACCCCAGATGCTAAAAATGAGATCTAAGGCCAATTAGGTAATTCTACCCAGAAAAAGGATTCTTCCCCAGGAATAAACACAGGAACTAGAATGAACACCAACCAGGCCCCTAATGTCCTGGCATATTAAAAATCTACTATATCTAAAACCATAATACTCTCCACAGCATGGAAAAAATTAGCTTCTGTTGACTTCACATATTCTTCACTTGGAACACACCATGTAAACCAGAAAGTGAGAAACCATGCAAGTATGTATCAGAGATGAAAAAACAAAAACAAAATAAACCAAACATGACAACTTGCCCCATAAACTTAATATAAATTTCAAGCAAATACATGATAATCTCCACACCCCAGTGGGAGAGATTTTATAAGACCGTCAATATAACATAAATAACAAGCTAATAGGAAAAGTTCATGAAATGGGAGACACTGGATCTGACAGTTGTTTTTGTTTCCCGTATCAGAAGCCCTGGTGTTTTGAGCCACAGGAAAACATCACACAGTTACTGGCTATATATCTTCCTCTCTGAGTCTGAAATGGCCCATAAAAAACTCATACAAAAATAGCTTGATAAGATTTGACAAATAGTCCAGACCCCGGGCGAGGAAACACTACTTGGGGCCAATGTCCTTGAGAGCACAGATCTGTTCCTCACCCATGGCAGACATCACAGTCACAACCAAGTCTTTCCCTTCACCAAACCCGTCCTTAATCTGCATTATAAAACAAGGTTCAGTATTCCAGAGATGAGCAAATGGCACATGACGAGGTGCAAATTATATCTTCTAGCAAAGGTTTCCATTTTGTTATTGTTTTTAACAACAATAACAATAATAAAATCCTTCCCAATACTGATTACAGAGAGATTAGATTCTCTTAGTGAAACATTTCATGGTTTGCTAGCAATAGTTAGTTGGCTAGATAGTCTACAAGCTCCAATCACCCCTCACTAAGTACGAGCAACATAAATTGCAATCAAGTATCTAATAAAGACAACATATGTGCAGATTCACATTGGAATAAAACAATGAAACATCTTATTAACATTCACCTTCTAATAAATTGGAAAAATACTGTAAATTCAGAATCTTGGAAAACCAGATTTCAAAAACATTCAGACTGCCATTCATAACTTATTAATTTTATTCATAGCAAGTTTATCATCCACTATTAGATCTAGATGAATGCAGTTTGAATAATATATAAAACTGGTATAACATGTTGGCCCCGTAACTCGGTGGTTGACAAGTGAATATGCAACCAAGAAATCATGAGTTAAAATTGGCTTGTTCCGCTTAATGAATCATGGTAGCTAGTCTACCTTTTTTTCAAAATATTTTTTACCTAAACAACCCCCCCCCCCCCCCCCCCTCCCAAAAGAAAAAAAGAAAAAAAAAGAAGAAGAGAAAGAAACAAAGAAAAAGGAATAAGAACTGGATTTTTTTTTTCAACAAAAAACTAAAGCAGCAGAGAAAAAAAATTACTTTAAAAAATACACAAAACATGTTTGCGGCATTAAAAGTATATGGAGTGAAGCACAGGAACCTGAGTCAATAGGCTCTCATCAGTGGGAAGCCTGAGATCATCCTTTGTATTCCCATTTTCAGTCAGCAGACTCACCTAAAAATCATAAAAAGAATATAAACATGAGCATTAGATTATGAACCAAAGAGGAAAGTAACAAGGAGAGAAATTGTATTATCTAGACGTACAAATCCATCTTCAGATATATCAATCAGCTGGTAATCAGTACGATTAACGTGTGGAACCTGTAAAAAAAACACAGATAACACAAAAGTCAAAACTCAAACATGCAATTTTAACAATGGTAAGGGACACAACAGCAAAGAAACCAATTCTGAAGTTACTTACATCACAGTTATGAGAAGAGGGCACAATATCTTCAAGCTTCTTGCCATTGAAGATGTCAATGCCAACAAAGTGGCACTTTGCGTGACCGTGTTTCCCAGTCTTGGAGGTTGAAACCTCAACCACCTGTTGAAGCAAAAACAAAAGTCAAGTCAATGAAAAAGGAACATGGTTCCACTAACTCAAGCTAGATTAAAAAAAGGTTTTATTTATTTATTTATTATTATTATTATTAGCTAGATTATTTGTGTGCGCGCATGTGGGCAGGTCGGGGTTGCAATAATCCAGACAGCGAAATGATACTCCTCAACAATAAAATGACACCTTCGAGTCATGTAGGATGCACACAAAATGGTTTATTTCAACAATTATATTCACATGTCAGGTTCACATTAAGTACCAATATATACTCAAAGCAAAACTACTACACAAGTAATATACCAAGTAAAATAATTGGATTGTAATATTAAAAAACAGCATCATTACAAGTCAAGGCATGTGTGTGTGATAATGATTATTATTTTGGGAGCATTTTAATGAATTAAAAACAACTAGGAATAAATAGAGGATGAGCTGTTGCTCATCCTTAGCCACAAAAAACTATCATTTATTTGTCCGTATGGGCCTTCTTTTCTAAGGCACACAAGACCTAAAAAACTTCAGAATCCACCTGAAACTGAAAGAATCCAAACTCCAATATCTCCTCCTCACAACTACAACTCTCTTTAAATGCCCGCACACGCAGGGTATATGCTATATGCTTCCTTAACAATGTACATTTCCTGACATCAAAAGAAAAAAACAATGTACATTTCCAAATGAAACAAACAAGACCTAGTGACAAATACACCAATTCACACAAAGCATTCCCAAAAAAAGATTGAACATTTTCTTCTACAACAAAATAGGCGTTCTTCAAAATACAATTGGTCCCATCTCTTAGAAGAAGAACATTACAAATAAATTGAGAAACTCCCTTGGAAGTACATTTATTTGCAATAATCAAATCAACACTAATTTGATATAAATTCACCCCATGTCAAGTGTGTACACATCAATTTGGCCGAGTAAATGAATTTGATGGTTGCCCTCTATTTATGTCCCAATGAAGCTGGTCGCCCTATATTTAAATATTTTTTTTTCATTTTTTGCAAATTCAAAATTCCATTTTTATCCATAGAAGACACAAGTTATCAGAGACCGAACGCATCATCCTGACAAATAGAACACAAAAAACCATGATAATTCCCATTCAACATCAAAGAATATGCATCTCTTCAAAGTACCACAATCACAGATGATCCATGACAGAAATCCTTCCATCAATCAAACAACAACACCTTCTAGTCCGATAATCAAACCCTAAAATTCGAAACGCACAGATCAACAAACTCTAAAAAAAATAGAACAGATCCATGATCAAGCAACAAAAAAAAAACAAACTTTCCAAAACCTCAGATCAATGCAATCAAACACAGGAGAAGAGATAGATATAGATCGAGAGAGAGGGAGAGAGACCTTGCAAGGCCTGGCCTTGATGACGATGTAACCGTTCTTCCTGATGGTTCCCGCCTGCTGCGGATAGGTCTTCGACGCCCCCGCGTCCGCCTTCGACTCGAAGTGGTGCTCCTCGTCCGACATCTTCTTCACTCGATCTACACACACAGAACAAAAACAAAAACATCAATTCGGTTGAGATCAATCGAATCAAACCCTAATTGGATCGATCCATAGAGCGCGTGCGTGTGTGAGAGAGATAGAGACTGACCGCCGTAGTTGTTTCGGCGGAGACGGAATCGAGAACGTACGGACAGCGGGAATGGCGTGACTTATATACACGTGTTTCTGGAGAGGAAGAGGCCGGACTCCGCCGGGGTCTTAGGGTTACTCTCTATGAATCGCGTCGCATCCGGATTGTTGAGGACCGTCTGATAATGACACGTGTACGTCTGTAGATTCAGCGTTTCTCCCACGCTACGCGGGGCCCAGCCGCACGTGCCGCCGTTTGTGGATATATCATTTTTTTTTTTTTTTTAGTTAGGACTATGCGGAGGTTCGATTTGTGCTTGCCCCATTAAAACGGTATCAGATTTTACATACTCGTTCTACATCAGCCAACTAATCTTTCTCACGCACTATGTATGTTTAAATAAAAAATTATTTTTATAAAAACTATTTACAGCTAAAATTTTCAATTAATATAATATATCATGTTATATATACATAAATGATATTTATAAAATTTTTAATAATAATTAATTAAATCATTTATAAAATTTATTATGAAATTATATATAAAAGAGATATATACATATGAAATTAAGTTTTTTTTGTAAAGTTATTCTTCAACCAATCCTATATTTTATCAATATTCCATTTGAAATTTTAAAACCAATATAATCTCGGTTGAATAAATAAAAAAAACTCAATTTAAACTTTTTTCAATAGTATTAATGAAAAATAACAAATCATTTGCAATATTTAGCTAAAATATGATTTTTAGGAGTATATATATATAAAAAACTCAAGATTGGGAGAGGTTTTATGTGGGTGCTACATCTATTATCTTGTAGGGGAGTCATTTATCAATTTAGGAGTAGTTTTTTGGTTGGGAGTTTGTAGAACTCTCTTCTATCTCTCTAATTGCATTTCATTTGCTTTATCTTGTATTTTCTAAATTTGAGTTTTTGTCCCTATTCTGAATAGTATTTTCTAAATTTGAGTTTTTGTCCCTATTCTGAATAGGAGATAAAAGGCCTATCGTTTTTAGTCTAAAAAAAATCATTAAAATTTGGTGGATATGAATGATATTATCCAATTTATGTGTGTATACAAAAAAAATTAAGAATTAAATTGTTCTCGAAATTCTTTAAAAATTCATAACTTTTCCAATATAACACCTATAGGGGTGATTAATAGCTCGTTAGAAAGATTTTTTCGATGTATACTTATTGTAGAAGTCAAAATCTATCACACCTTAGGATCCGTTTAAAAGGTCATACCGCCCTGGCCCATCACATTCTGTCATAATACACCACTATCTCAGTTCGGCCAATAAGCAATCTAGTCGGATTCCCGACCAAACCTGGGTGAATGGGGGCATAGCTCCTGTCCGACTTAAATCAAAAGCACGGGGGCCGCATCGGTGAGATATTAGAAATCCCAAGGAATATTCCCTGACACAGTGGTTGTAACTAATTGTCAAAAAGTAGATCTCACGTGTCGATCGATCCAAGAGCCACGTGGAAGATTTCATCTTATGATATGCTCACAACTCCATGACAATAGGCACACCCCCTCCCACCATAAATAGGAGGGTATCCCCTTCATAAAGGGAGGGATGGACAGAGGGAGAGAGAGAGAGAGAGAGAGAGAGAGAGAGAGAGAGAGAGAGAAAGAGACTTCTTCTTCTTTCCAAAAAAAGAGAACCCTGGACCCAAGCATGAAATCTCATTTTAATGGAGATTGGGCTTCATTTTCGAAGGTTCTCGTCCAAAAAGGAATTACGTGTGACTTGATCCCTCAAAAATGGTACGTAGGCAGTCTGATTTACATCAGGTTCAGTCCAAACAAACATCCACAAATCGCTCCCCCATCGTCGCCTCTTCCACCGTCGTCGTCTCTTCACGGATCTACCCAAACCAAGCCCGGACTATCCTCGAGTCCGGCCCATTCAAGGAGGAGAATTTTCACCTCCCACACTTAAGAAATATATTTTTTTTCCTAAAATGAATATTTGATGATGTGAGTGTCGGTGTGGGAAAAATCCGCGTGTGTGGGGGTTCTTTGGGGATTCGGATCTGATGCGTGCCCTAGCGGGCTCGGTCGAATCGTCTCTTGGAAGGGTGGTGTCGTTCCTGATTGAGGCGCCCGACAGCGGCTCAAGAGGATTCAAGGTGTGTGTGATCGCCACCTGCTTTTTTGAAAAGCAGGAAAAGGTTGGGTCGGATTTGATCACTTACTTGGGGAGTTTGTGGGGTCTCTGCTCTGAGACACGGATATACCGTACACAGAGGTGAAAAACAGGTATTCCTATTCTGCTTCTGGGTTTTGACTAAAGGAGTCTTGGGACAAAGGGGGGGTGTGGATAGGGGGCGGCTAATGAGTTTGAGCCGTCGGGTATGGGGCGGCTACTAGGGTTTAGCCGTCCGGGGCCTGGGTTGGTTTGGGCAGAACTTCGGTGGGAAATGAGGTTGGTTTTGGGCAGATGTTAAGTTAGGTTTAACCCGGGTTTCTGGATGGTGGAATGAGAGGGTGTTTTTGTGTAGGGAATGGATTTTTCTTTCACAAAAGGGGCTATCTCTCTCTCTCTAGGGATTTCTAGTGGTGGAAGGGAATGGCCAATTGATATCAAGTGAGGATTGTGGATTGGAGATTGGTGGATATTATTTAAAGGCTTGGGACCTCTTTTATTTATAGTAAAAAAGAGATAGGGGAATGTCCAGGGGGTAATAGAATGGCTTGGCTAATAGTGTGTTTGATTAGACCCCTCATTTAATTCTCTGGTTCTTCTGTCAGGACCAGGTGAAGGGCGGCTAGTCCTAACTAGCCGCCCAGAATGGGGCAGCTACTCTCTGGTAGCCGCCCCCATCATGACCTGCCAAGTCCCATCTCTGACAAGCGGTGGCTCGGGTCGGTTACTTGGATTGATCCGACCAAGATGGGGCGGCTAAAGGTCACAACCCGTCGCAATGATCAGCATTTAATGCTGCTATATGTCCCATCCGGGGAAGCGGTTCAGGGTCGGCCAGAGGGGGCGGTTAGTGCCAACTAGCCGCCTGGTATGGGGCGGCTAGTTAGGGCTAGCCGCCCCTTTCCAGGGTTTCTTAGGTTTTAGGTTTTCTGGGTTCTCTAGGTGGGTTTAGGGTTGGGGCCAGGTTTTTGGGTTTTGGACCAAGGGTTTAGTTTAGGGTTAGGGTTTGGGCCAGGGTTTGGTTTAGGGTTAGGGTTTCTGGTTTAGGGTTTAGGTTAGGGTTCCTGGTTTGGGCCGGGGTTTGGGTTAGGGTTTCCGGTTTCCTGAACTTTTGGATTTTTATTAGATGTCCAAATGTGGGTTATTCCCAGGTGTTACTTGAAGTATTTCTGTCTTTCTGGACGGTCAAAATTGGGGTATCTACACTGAGGTCAAATGTTGAAACTTATATTTAACTCAAAATTAGCTATTTATCACATATCCAGGATTATGTGATTCTAAATCTAATAAAAAATAATAACAAAAAAATATATGATGATGTAACATGATCACTACCATTCATTCAATAATATTATTATTTATAATTAATTATATGGTACTCAAAATTATCTAGAATACATGAGGATTAATTGATGTATCACATATTCCTAATATTTTGAGTACCCTATAATTAATTATAAATATTAAATTATTTTAAAATGTAATATAAAATCCTTAAAAAATATATGCTAAAATATATTACAAAATGATTATGATTAAGTTATAATTTAAAATAATCCATTATATTTACATAATTGAATGAGATATGGTGGATTTGAATATGATATTATGCTATTTAAAATATATAATTTCCATGATTATCTCAATTTATATCTAGTGAAAAATAATAGTAACAAAAAAATGATGATGCTATTTAAAATCTATATATTTTTCATCATTTTTTTAGTCTAAATCTAATAAAAAAATAATTGTAACAAAAAAAGTGATGATGCGACATGATCACCACTATTCATTCAGTATATCTTTCAAAAAGTTTTTAGCACGTGGAAAATTCTTAGTATTAAATTTTTTGAATCTTTCCTATCACATCTCATTTTAGTTTGATTAGGTTTTGTAATTCTGATTTTAAAAAATAATTGCATTCAATCACCATGATTAATTTATAATATTTTTTAACATGTCATATGCTTTTTAATAAATATGATATAAAATATAATCAGAATTAATTAAGATGTTAATTAAAATCATATATTTATATTAATTTATTTTTGAAATCAAGGATTTGTGGAATTCAAAAAGATAGATTTGATAAATATGTCACATTATCCTTCAAAATATTAAAAATATGTATTTTTTTTCATTCATATTCTAATATTTAACATAAAATAAAAACTCATAATAAGTAAGGGTAAAATAAAAAAAGAAAATGTTACAAAGGAATGAACTTTTAAACTTAAATACTTTTGCTTAGTATAATATAGTCTTCCCCTACTCACAATGTGCGTGTAAAAAAACAATTTTTTGAAAAAGTTGTCCACAACTAATACTCTCAATTTTTATATATATATATATATATATATATATATATATATATATATATATATATAAATTTTTTTTTACTGATAATTAAATAAATTGTTTGTAAAATTTATTATTAAATTACATATAAAGGAGATATTGTACAATAGAAAATCAGTTTATATATATATATATACCTCTCAACTAACCTTATATTGTAAAAATACCTCATTTTAAACTCTGAAACCAACAATATCGCTTGAATATATAGATAAATAAAATGACTTATAAATACAATTTAAACCAGTTTAAAAGTTATTATTGGAAATAACAAATATTTTGCTAAAATGTGATTTTAAGGGTATATATGCAAAAAAAACTATTAAGATTTGGTGGATATTGATGGTATCATCCAATTTATATTAAAAAAAAAATCAAGATTTAACTTATTCCCAAAATTATTATAAAATTCATAACTCTTTATGTCTTACTACAATTGGGATGATCAATAGTTCATTTGAAAGATCTTTTCGACATATATACTTATTTTTTATTAGATTTAGATTGAGATAATCATAAAAGCATATTTGATAAATAGCTAATTTAGGGAAAATATATTTGATAAATAACTAATTTAGGGTCAAATATTAGTTTCAATATTTGATCACTTTTCATTGTTGATATATTGTAAAAATACCCTATTTGAAACTTTAAAACCAACAATATCGCTTGAATTCATTTCCAAAAAAATATATATGCTCAAATGAATAAAAAATGTGAAGTTTATGTATAATTTAAATTCTTTAGAATTAAGGGTGCAATTTGAACTGGTTGAATCTGACCCAATCGAAATTTGGGCGTTAGCGTTCGGGTTCAACTCGAGCCCGAACCGGAACAACCCGAACCTAATTTGAGTTGGGTTTATGTTGAGGGTTCAGATAACTCAAATCAATCCGAACATGAAGTTTTCATATCTAAGTAAAATATTCTAAATAAAATTATAATTTTTTTTAATGTGTATGATAAAATTTGAATTGTACAATTTATTTTTATATAGAATCTTTCACTTCTATAATTTCCATATATTTGTTTTTATATAGAATCTTTTACTTCAATGTGTATGATAAAATGTTCTTCATCTTCATCTTTTTTATTTTTTGTTATGTGAAGAATTAAATCTCACAAAGTTTTAATTATTTAAAATAATACATTTTTTAAGTTAAAATCGAACCCAACCTGAACAAAATCAATCAGATTGGGTTTTCCAACCTCGGGTAGGGTTCGGGTTGAGCTCCAACTTGACTAAACTAGCCCGAGTAGAAACCCTATTTAGAATGGTATTATTAGAAATAACAAATCATTATGGATATTTTGCTAAAATGTGAATTTTTTAGAGGTATATATATAAAAAAACATATATATTTGGTGGATATTGATGATATTATCCCATTTATGTGTAGATAAAAAAACCATAAATTAAATTGTTATTGATGTTCTTTAAAAATTCATAACTTTTCAAGTATAACTCAGATTACAGTGATCAATAGCTCTTGGATAAAGATTTTAGATATATATTTATTACTATGAAATATATTTTTCTTGAAAATGATTATTTGAAGATGAAAAGTGAGATCAAATGTTGAAACTCTTATTTAATCCGAAATTACCTCTTTATTATAATATATTCCATGATTATCTTGATCTAAATCTAATAAATAATAATAATAAAAAAATGATGACATGGCACAATCAATGCCATTCATTTGATATATCTTTAAAATTTTAAAATCAGAATAAGAGACTAAATATTAGGTTTTGATAATAATAGACTTTGACAAATTTATTATAGGTAAATATATAAAATTGTGATACACAACTGAAAACACTTTTGATTACTAATATAAATAGATAGATAGAATGTAGATAGATAGATATCTTGTACATCCTCAATGTACAAATAAAGATAAGAAAATTTGGATAAAAAATTGTTCAAAACCAAATGGATGCAAGATAGAAAGAAGAACGAGGAAGAAGAGAAAAGGGACTAAAAGATATTTTTTCAAATTCTTCAGTGATTTTGATTGAGTTCTATGTAGACAAGGATGACAAAGCTGCTCAAAAGACTTCAAAAGAGTAACATGAAGGAAAAAAAAATACACAGGAAGTGTGAACAAGTGGAATTTACAAAAGCAACACAACACTACAAGCTAATTCTGAACTGTCATTGCAGTGGAGATGAAAGCACAGAAAGATTGCCATTTTCAAGTTTTAAGAGCTCTCCCGGAGACGACATCGAATATTATTCCATTTGTCCTGCAGTCGCTTTTGCAGATCAATTGGACCAAAAACGATACCAGGCGTGATTGTCCCTTTGACTTAACAAGACAAGAGCGCACTGAACCAGAATGATTGGGGTGACTACATATCCGAATTCTGGGTCGGACACACTTGTGATTATCTCCATATCTGGTTTCTTGTTCTCTTTGATTGCATCGCTGAAACCATGTCCGACGAACCACATTTTGAACGATGCGCTGCTCACCTCTTCTTCAGTAGGGCCTGTCTTTCTAAACCTCCCAAGCTGAACATCTCTGGGAACTTCAAGAGAAGTGACTGTCCGAGATGAAACGTTCCGAAGAGGCTGATGAACAGTCTAGTTATGACGAAACATGCGATATCCAATAGAGACTTTGAACCAATCTTGATTCCGAAGTGAGCAGGCTTCACTGAGGACCAGAAATTCTTTCTGTTCTCGATGAGCTTGTTGCCAAGGGATGTAACTGTCAAGTGGTGAGGGATGGACCATATTCAACTATAAGCTGTTACTTTTAAATTAATATATAATTCGTTGTGGCATGTATAGTTAAAAACTCAAAATTATTGAAAAATAATTTAAAAAATTCACAATCTGTACGATGGTTTTCGGATTATAGCTTATACGAAACTTCATGAAAGAAATTTAAACACAAGGACCCTTAATCAATATCATGAATAACAATTGTGCCCATTGATATACAAACACACGATCAAAAACTGTTTTACAACTTATCTCGACAAACATCACATCTGTTCTTTATGTGCAACTTCTTAATGGCTACAACAAGCATGTTTATCGTTTATCTGAAACTAAAATCTGTAATTTACAAACTACTAATCTATAATTTCAAAGTCGAAGTTCAGACCAACCTGGTCTAAGATTGATGCTCTAAACAGACCAGCATAGTTCAAGTGGTTGTTCCACTTTTTAGCTCCAAACGGAGTATTTATCTGTGTTGATTCTGTTGAACAACACTGAACTAACTGAGAAAAAACATATGTTATAATTGAGAAAATAAAGTGCAATAATGACCATTACATAACAGGTTTTGATAACTAGAATTCACAAAAACACTACAGAGCTAAACGCATGATGTCAAACTCAGTCTGGTTAAAGAACCTGAAATACAACTTGGTTTGAAGCTCACTGAAGGAAAGATTTAGCACATAAAAGAGATCCATGTTCAAGGTTTGAGAGCTTTCTTAGAGATGACTTCAAATGATATTCCATTTTCCTGCAGTCGCTTTTGGAGATCGGTAGGGCCGAAAACGATCCCAGGTGTGAAGACGCCTCCTTTAGGTAAATTGTTCCTTTGATTCAACAAGATGAGTGCGCATTGGACCAGAATAATTGGTGTAGTCACATATCCAATTTCTGGCCCAGAAACCCTGGTGATTATTTCCATATCATGTTTCTTGTTACCTTGTGATGCAACACTGACATCGCTGAAACCAAATCCAACAAACCACATCTTGAAGGAGGCACTGCTCACCTCTTCCTCAGTAGGACCTGTTTTCCTGAACCATCCCAAGCTGAAAATCTCAGGAAACTTCAAAAGTAGTGACCTCCCAAATGCAAACTTCCCAAAAAGGCCAATGAATATTCCGGTCATGATGACACGAGCAATACCCAATAGAGATTTCGAGCCGATCTTGACACCAAAATGAGCAGGCTTCACCGAGGACCAGAAGTTCCTCCTTTGCTCGATAAGCTCCTCATTCTCATTGATCCCGGGAAGGCCATTTGGATTCTCTGTCAAGGTTGCAAGAGTCCTCCGAACGACAGTGGCATCTGCAGAAGGAAGCTTTATTGCCCAGAGACCAATTGATTTCTGCTTCTCAACCATAGGTCCTTTAGGAGGTGGGGGGCCTGGAATCTGCAATGAAGTATATAATAAAGGATTAAGGAAATAGAAACCAGAATTTTGAGTATTAATGAAGGGTGTTCCCAAAATAATCCTAACTGGATACTGATTCACATTGTAAACTCATTTATTAGAAGTGCAAATCAAACAAAAGATGCAATTACAAACAGGAAAAATAGATAAAAGTCCATTTGAGCTGGAAACAATATTACACTAAACTTAATACATGCAAGGCCAATGCTTTCAATAATATCAGTATGATGCATAAAACTAGGACTAGTCTATCAGTATCAAGACGAGTTGGGCTTGCTGTGTTGCTTACAATTTTATCTATGCTTTGGAACATATAACTGCATGTATGGATAAGGTCTTCTTTTGAAGAAATCTAAACTCAAGAGGTATTCAATTAACAGCCATTAACAGTGACAAGGTCTACCAGTTTACAAACTATGTAACAAATCCCAATTACAGGTAAAATGAGTAGGACGGAATTTTGATGAGATTCAAGCTGTAAAGAGAATGCCTATCTTTTTTTATCAGCATTGCCAACAGCAGGTCACTGGAACCGGCAAATTGATCAGAACACACTCCTTGATTGATCATAATGTAAATAATGTAGTACTGGCATTTTGGCACCAGAGCATATGTTGATATGCTAAACGAACTGACCAAAGAGTGAAATGGGAATTGCCATGAAAGAAATGTGTAATAGCATCAAGAAGACCCCAAAAAAATGACACAGGACAAATACAGTGAACTTTTCTTCAAACTACAGATCAAGCTCTAATGATCTACATCATAGGACAAATAAATGAAGCAATCTGAACTTCATTGACCAATCAATCTTAAGCAATCCGAACTTCAAAGACTAATAAGAAAGCACACTATACTAATCAAAACCTATGAAACAAGAATCGAAGTAAAAACATTAAATCAATTGCAATTCTAAGCAAAACCATCGATTTCTGAACAAACATAAAAAGAAGGGTTCCTAGAAATCTCACAGAAGGGCGAGCCCTCCTGGGCCTAGACCGCCTGAGCTTCACCAACTCCTCCACATTCGCCACACCGAGCACCGCCGACTCATACGTCCCAACATTCCCAACAAGCCTCCCCTCCGACTCGAGCCCGACATAGGCCTCAACCCAATTCGGCGTCGCCAGAGACTCCCACTGCCTCGTATTGAACATAAACCCCAATTCAGCCGGAACCGAATCGAACCCACACGCCGAAACCACAAGAGAACCCCTCTCCACCGCCCGATCATGGTACGCCGCCTCGACCCGCTCCATGAACTCGGGCTCCCCGCATATGTCGAGGTAGTCGGCGCCGGATTCGACGCAGGCCTTGACGACGGGTTCCCCGTAGAGCCTGAAAGGGCCGACGCAGTTGAGGATGACCTTGGCTCGGTTGCAGAGTGAGAGAAGCGAAGATGGGTCTTTGACGTCGGATTCGATGATGGGTATGGATTCAGGGGGGTGGTCGGGGATGCCCAATGGAGGGATTGGGCGATTTTTGATGGGTTGCGGCCGGCGAGGGCGATGGAGGTGAGTGGGGAGGAGGGGACGTTGAGGAACTTGAGGGCTTCTCGGATTACGTACTTGCCGGTGAAGCCGGAGGCGCCCAGGATTACGAGGTCGTACTTCTTTGCTTCTCCTTCCATGTTTAATCTCTCTCTCTCTCTCTCTCTCTCTCTCTCTCTCGATCCCCTTTGATCTTGAACAGAGAGGTTTCTTCAGTGACGAATAATACGTAGAGGTGACAAAAATGATCTTTTAAAAACTATTTCTCTATTATGCAGCAAATACTTAATTTTTTTTTTATCCTCATTCCATTAATTTCCCCAGCCTCACGAAATCGTAGTTTCCCCTTTAAGTAAATATATATTTTCTGTAACTTGGAGAACACAAAATATAATTCTTGTAAATATTATATGTAAATACATTATTATGTCATGTAAAAATGATAACTTACAAAACACTAGAAAAACATACATTAATACATAACATTAATATATACGTGATTCTTATATTATCGTGAAGTATACACTTATTGGTGTTTGATTTATTTGGGTGTTTAGACTAATTGTTGCATTTCTAATATAGTTTGAACTATGTTTTCTTTCTAATTATGTACGCTTGCTAATTTGAAGGTGTAACAGCTGATTTGATTTCAATCAAAATGACATAAAAATGATCAGAGAAAATACAACATCTTAGTTCATTATGGTAGAAAAAGAATACCGGAATGCATATATTTGATGAATTCAAGTGCTTTGATGTTTTTTATTGTGATAAAATATTTTAAGTGTTATGCATTAACGTATGTTTCTCTAGTGTTTTGCAAGTTAACATTTTTACATGAATGCATAATAATGCATTTATAGATAATATTTATAGAAATTATATTGTATGTTCTGAAAGTTATAGAAAATATATATGCACTTGCAGGGGGAAACTGTGATTTTGTGGGGCTGAGAGAATTAAAGGTATGAGGGTAGAAAAAAATTAGGTGTTTGCTGCAGGGGTATATAATTTTTTTTAAAAGGTGGGGGTACAGGAAAATATTGAAAATATTGGGGGTTGACTGCAGGAGTATTTGGACAATTCACTTTTTTTTTTTATAGCATGGGGTGGTTGGTCACTTCACAAGTGTAAACATAGATGTTACTCAGATGGGTGATAGGGTGGCACGTGAGGGTGCAATTCCATCGGTGGGTTCGATTTTTTACAAACTCAAATTGAACCAAACTACATTAACATGTAACTAAAAAATCGAATCGAACCGAATCGATTTTTGTTTAGTAAACCCAAACTGAACAGTACTGAGCTAAATAGTTAAAGATAAACATTTAATACCCAATTTTTTTTTATTCTTCCTATCGATTGGGTTGGTTAATTAGTTTTTAGGGGGTTGATTTACAACTTTACATTTTAATATATCCAAAAGCTAGGATTGATGATATGAATTAGTATTTTCATTGTATAACAACAATATAGTTTTTAATATAAAAAGAATGATGTAAATGAATATTAATTATGAATAATCACGTGTTTAAATTTAATTCGGATCAGTTTGGTTAATTCAGTTTTTTTGGAAGTAAAATCAAACTCAAATCAATGCATATCGGTTTATTAGTTTTTCAATTCATACCTAAACTAAACCATAAAACTATTAACAAAAAAAAAAAAGGTTTGGATTTGAACCGACCATAGTTGCACCCCTAGTGCCACACATGGAGATGCAAGTTTGTTTTTATTAGGGACCTATCCTCCCACCCCTCCTGTTATGTAACGATTATGATTTTCTTAGTCGATTCATGTTTTCAAGTTAGATTTTGTGCATTGGATCATATTCCTATAAGGTTTTGGAGGACTTATAGGCATCTAATTTCAGAAGTTAAGATATGGTTAGAATATAATCCTTGTTTTATCAGCTTTCCAATGCATCTTTCGGATATCGTAGTGGATGTATATGAGTTAAGTTATAGACCAAACCATGTCAGGGTGTCGGACAGAGAAAAAAGGACGGCTAAACAGTGAGCTGTCAGGGTTGTAATAGCTCCAATGAGTTAATATATGATAGATATGCTATATATTTGATTTATACCCTATCCCCCACGTGAGAGATTCTATATTGGCCATTTCCTCTCTCTTTTCCCGTCCAAACCCCAAAACCCTAAGCCCCCGTTTGGATACAGAATATGATATATTATTGGGTATGCAGTTATTCTGGCATAAGTGAATATAAATAAAGATAAAATGAATTTGTATTTGGTTGTGTTTTGAATTATTCTTGTTGGAAAACGTAATAATAATGTTTTTGTTGCTTGGGTAAAATGTGAATAAAGTATGGATAAGGATTTATAAAAGGTGAAAAATAATGATAGTTGATTTGACATATGATTTATTAGAGGTGATGACAGTTAATTTGACAGTGAGTCCACATATTCTTTGGGTGGAATAACTTTAATTTCAGGGGTTGGTTGGAATCCATATACCACTTTATACCAGTTTATTCCGACATAGTTTATCCCTGGGTATTCCCTACATACAAACAATCAAAAACAACTATTCTGCTTTATTCTCACTTATTCCTTGGGCTATTCTATATCTGAACAGGGACAAGCTCTCTCTCTTTTCTTCTTCCTATTTCTTCTTTTGGTGGCTATGTGAGGAGATCCGACAAGGGGCTAGTAAATATGTTTTCTCTTTCAATTTTAATGTGTTTTTCAATAAGGTTTATGATATATATTTTTGAATGTTGAGTTTGAAAAGTTGGGGTTTTCATGGAGTTTTTCATTGTTGTTTTAGACCTAGGGTTTCCGTCAACTATATTGTATGTTTTTAATTATGTAATACTGATTTAACACTTTAATTTTGGATTATTATCCAATTTATAAAGTTTTTCTTATGATTTAAACTAGGGTTTTATAAGATCTATATGTATTTTGATAAATCTAGGGTTTTCAATCGGTTCTCCTATATGATTGATTTTGATTTATTTTTTTTCACTATTTTTGCGTCGTTTTACATTACTTATATATGGGTTTTCGATAATGTGATTGGATCCATGTTTTCGTTGTAGTTTTAAACGATCCTTTATGTAAATAATATTTTTATCGATTTATTTTATAGAGTTGTATCAGTTGAATAAGCTTTTGATTTTGATTACTTAAATATGATTTAGATATGTTTTACAAATGTTTTCAAAGGTATTGTAATGCCCCCGTACTCAAGACTCCATTTTGAAGCTTGAATACGGTTCGTTTATCTCTAAAAGGTATTTAAAAACATAAAAGATTTATTTAATCATGCCAATAGACAAACATAACCAGGATCTAAACATGATTCATCCTAAACATGGATGACTACATAAGAAATAGTGTTTCTAACACGACATCCAACTGTTTTGTTGAAAGGGACTAATGAACTACATGCTAAAGAAAGACTTATTCAACCACCTAAATGCAACATAATATAATGCGCAAGCTACGATCTCCACCACCAAGATCAACGAACGCCAACGGCTACTCTGAAATGTTAGGGAAAGAGGGGTGAGCTACCACGCACTCAGTGAATAGACCTTTAGGTCCCAATAATAACTGATATCGCTAAATGATATTCCTCAATAAGATATCGCAAGAAATAATTTGCAAGATACAATAAAGTGATATTTATAAATACAATAAATTTCCAATAAAACCAAATTTAATAGAAATCTCATTTTTTCAAGATGCACGTCTCAAGATCCAGTCAAATATGTAATGCGTATGAATGCAACGGACATGCATGCCGGTATCTCATGGCACCTAGCCATCTACAACACCTAGCCGTAAGGATTTCGCACAGGAAATCGTATCACCTAGACACATGTCACCTAGACATAAGTTACCTAGACTTGGGTCCATTTTGAACCGTAGTTACCTAGATTAAGCCACCTAGGCTACGCCACCTAGACGAATGCGATGCATGCATGGTCAACACATATTTTCATTTCAGAAATATGCATGCAATAATTTTAAAATATTAAAATAGTACAATACGTAATAAGGCATCAGCTTATATAAGATGACATGCTCTAGTTTATACATAAAATAGAATTTCAAAGTCATTGATAAAATCCTTCAAAACTACATAGGACACGAGACCCACTCACCTTAGGTCCAACGACACGAAACAAAACTCCAGAAGGTCTAAGGCAACCTAACCCGACCTAAAATGATACGAACTGATCACAATATGTACATATAGTATGGAACCCGAGGGTGTCCGAAAACACAGAACCTGACAGTTCCCACAGGGACCGTCTCTGACCAACCCGACGGCTCCCATAGGGGCCGTCACTAACAATCCCGATGGCTCCTACTGGGGCCGTCCCAAGGCAGAAGTACAAAACCCTAATTTATATTTTGTAAAAATTCATTAAATCTTCTATCCTTGAAAACAAAGCATGAGTCGTTTTAAAATATTCGTTTAAATAAAAAGGATCGACATCGAAATCTAGTCATATGTATGAAATCCGATTAAAACAAATCAAAACTTAAATAAGAATATTTTTGAAAACCCTAGATCTATCATAGATGCAAATACTAATATGGATCTATGTTTAAATCTTCAAAAATCATGAAAATACATCCTTGGTTTGGATCTATGCACATAAAGTTTTAAAACAAGGTTTAAAAGATCAAAACATGATTTCTACTTAAACGAATAAACCTAAACATGATGTATACTTAAACATATTCATTCTAAATCGTGAGAGGCTTATAAATCATCAAAATCTCATAATATCCTAGCTATCACATTAGATTCGAAAATCGATCATATCGAAATGAAGATCATGAAAAACCCAATGAGAAAGCTTAAGAAATCATAAGTTGTGAGACCCAATATTAACAAATAAAAAACTGTAAAAACTTTATAAAATCGTTGACACACCACTAATATAACACAAGGACCGAAATCATGTGAGATCATCAAAGATTATGAAGAAAACCCCCTTCTCTTTGGTTGGAAAACCTTAAACACAATCATATGAAAACAACAACCAAAGGGAGTCACTACAATAAAAAAAACTCTTTAAAACTTGTTGAAATACTCACCAAAACCTTTGCTCTCAATAAGGTGGCTGAAGGGAAGAAGAAGAAATAAAATTTTACGGTTTTAGGTTTTTCAATGCAAAGGGAGACATAAAAGAGAGATTAAATACCGAAAACACGTGGGGGATAAATTTACGACACCATCAAACCCGAATAAACACAATTAATGCGTTTGTTCTTTTAAAAAATGATCAACTTTCGAATTCGAAATTCGCCCAAATCGACGACTTCTTCTGAGCCCGTCGCACGAGTACTCGACGGCTCCTCTAAGATCCGTCGCCTAATTACCCGACGGCTCCTCCTATAGCCGTCGCCCAGGAGCCCGATGGCACCTATAGGATCCGTCAGACGCTGTCTGACACCCTGCTATGGTTTAGACCATAACTCGACCTATACGCATCCGATTTATGATCTGTAAGAGGCGTTGGAAAGGCAACGAAATGAGAAATCTAACCATGTCAAATTATTAGAAATTTAAACACTAAACATACCACGAAAGTAGATTAATTATGTCATAAAAGTCACAGTCGTTACAGGTATACCATGTATGAATATGTATGACAGGGCGCATTAGGGTTTTAGAAAAAAGGAAATATATGGTGCAGGTTTCTAGATGGCTCATATGAGCCATCGATTTTCTTATGGACGGCTCACTCCCTAGTCGTCAATTTCTGGAGCATTAGATTTATTAGATCTGTTTTTGTTTGGTTGATGCGAGTTAGGGCATGTTATAATTTAGATTATTCTGTTTCAGGATTGATAGATTCGATATAGTATCGATTAACTTTGTTTGCATGTCGTCGGACCGGGGATGAGTGGACCTGAGTTTCATATTATATTTTCAAAAGAATTATATTATTGTACTCATATATTAGATCCTTTTATTTTGCAAAGTATGACATGGTTTTTCAATATAAATTTATGAGCATGCTTATTATATTATTGCATCTTAGTGGTGAATATGATTCATGCTTGATTTCATTCATGCTCAGTTTTATTGATTTTGAGAATGTGTTAGGTTGATATATTGCATACTTGTGGGTTGTCTGGGTGGCTACATGGCCGCGGTTGGAGAATGTAGGTCCATGCATTCGGTGCTGCGAATATGGACATGCGTGTACGTTGGGTTTTATGCAATCATGTAGATAGGATTATATGTATGCTAGTATTGCATGTCTTAATGGTTTCTGCTGTATATATTTTTTAATATATCACATGTCTGCGTGAACATGTTGCTATTATATTATTTTGATTATAAATATACTAACGAGATGATGAAAGTACATTCACTGAGTGTGTTGGAGCTCACCCCTTATTTTTCCAACATTTTAGATTAGCTTGAAGGGGTTATCGATCTCGAGGAGGTGCCGGGGATCAAAAATCGTGGTAGGAGTTAGGATATTGGTTTCATTTGTTCGTAGTCTCGTTGCATCGTAGGTCTTCAAATAAGCCCTCTTTGTTGGCATGTAGTGGATCCCTTAGATCCTTAGTTTCCTTTCAGTATGCTACATGTAATCTTTTGTGTACTCTTCCGTGTTTAAAATGAGTTATTTGCTTGATATCGGTTATATTATGTCGTCACTTGGTTGACTTGGATTATTTTTTAAAGTAAAACCAAACTCAAACCAATGTAAATCGGTTTATTAGTTTTCCAATTCAAACCTAAACCAAACTATAAAACTATTGACTCAAACAAAAAAAAGGTTTGGATTCAGTTTAACCAATCAAAGTTGCACCCTTAGTGGCACACATGGAAATGCAAGTTTGTTATTAGGGAGCTTTTCTCCCACCCCTCTTGTTATCCATCTCACCCAAAATATTTATGGGTTAAATGCATATAACCCCCTGAAGCTACCGGATATCCATATCGACTCCTCATTTCATTGAATATCCATATAAACCCCCCCCTCCTAATTTGTTGTGTTAAATGCATATATCACTTGTTATTACCCTTCCAAACCACTGCACTGGTTACCTTAACTTGACTTTGAAAAAGATAGAAGTACCCCCCAACACCCTCACTAAACCTAAAACTTATTTTACTCTCACTAAACCTAAAATGTATTTTACTTCTCCCAAACCTAAGATGGAGCAAATGGATCCTTCAGATTGTATTGAATATATAGAATTAATGAACAATATACTATTAGCCCATGGTCGGACTGAACCATAAAAGAATGAAATGAAAACAAAAAGAAGAAAAAACATACAATTTGTTTTCGAAACAAGGGAAAAAAGGAGAAGAAGAAGAAACGGTGATGCATGGACACAAGGGGAAGAAGAAAGAAGAGTGAATGGGGTTTAAACCATCAACCATTGCAACTATTAGAAATATGACTGTTGGGGAAGGAAGAAGAAGAAGAAGAAGAAGAAGAAGAAGAAGGAATCGGAAAGTATTCGGCAAGGAAATGCCATTTGGTAATTTGTTTGGTTTTTTTTTGAATTTTTTTGATAAATCAAGGGTTTATATGAATATTTGAATTGCCTTCATTGTTAATTGATGGAATATTCCACGTTATATTCCTCTATTTTTGATATGAATAATTAACTAAGGGGGATAAATGCTTAATTGGATCATAATATAAAGGGTTATATAGATATTCGATGAAATGAGAGAGCAACACGGATATTCGGTAACTTTCAGGGGGTTATATGCATTTAACCTAATTTTTATTTTGGAATGGATAACCAGGGAAACAAAAATAAAGAGAGAAAAAAAAATAAAAGAAAAAAAGAGTGTATGAGGAGGTGGCATTAGGAGAGGAGGATGAGAGAGAGAAAGAGAAATAGAGAGAGAAATAGAAAGAGAGAGAGAGAGAGTGACAGTAGGGAGCGAAAGAGGCTAGGGGGTGATGGCTATGGCGACCACCGTCTTCTAGCCTCCTGCGCTCACAGCCGCCAATAAAATCATCAAATAAGATATTTTGAATATATGGGGTTGATTAAAGGATATATACACAAAAAAAATCATTTTCCAGTTACAATATATCTCTTTTATATGTAAATGTATAATAAATTTAACAAACAATTTATTTGATAATAAATAAAATTTTATTATATTATTTATGCCCATATAATATGATATATTATATCACATATACATGAGATACAAATTTTAACAGTGTTGATTTAGGTGCATGAAGACCAGTCTTTTTTATTTAATTTTTTATTTCTTTTCGAAATAAACAATAAATTCTATACTTCAATCAATCCGTTGGCCATTTATGTTCTATTATTAACTACATTCTGTTTTGAAACCAATTGTGTAACCATTAATCACAGCTCCACAATTCCAACAAAGAACAAGATCCATTTTCCAATAGTGTCCTTCAATGATTACACCTTGTTGGAAGCGAGATAAATTTTATTTATTTTTATTCAAAAGCCAACCAGTAATGAAGAAGAAAAAGATGAACTGAGAATATCTATTACTCGGGTATTACAGTGAGTAGATGAGACTTAAATAGGTATACAAGACTGCATTTATAATAGCAAAACAAAGATTAACATAGCTCTTAAAAGAAATTATGCGCCATCCACCAAGATGATTGAATAACAATCTTACTAGAAATAATAAAAAGATGATTGAATTACAATGACCCAACAGAGGAAGAAATAAAAATTCAATGCTTCTTCAACAACCCTTGAGCCAGCTTCAAGTAAGCCCCATACCCGCCGCCCCCCGAGTGACTGCTGCTGCTGCTCGAGTGGGCCGAGTGACCACCACCACTGCTGGTGGTGGTTGATGAGTGGGATGACTGGGAGGAGTGGTATTGGTGGAGATAGGCCTCGGCCTTGCCGACATACTTACCGAAGCTCTTCTCCTCGAGCTTTCCATAGTGGGAGGTGGCGCCGAGAATATCGGCTGTCGCACCGGCGACGCGTGCCTTGTCCACCTTTTGTGAGTCGTGGGAGAGAGTGGCCTTGGCTGCCCCTGCCACCACCTTGGCACTTGATAGGAGCTGGGCATTTGATGGTGGTGGCTTTGTGTGGTGAGAGCTGGGTTTGGTGTGAGATGGCTTTTCCATGTTTTCTTGAGGGGATAATTAATAAGGATGGTATGGAAGAACTTTCAAAGGAATTGAATGAAGAAAATCAGGTTTTCCTTGGTGTATACATATGTATATATATCAGATGTATTCGATGGAAGGGGAGATCCAACTTCCAAGAAGGTTCTCCATGTCGGAGTGTTAAGAACGTGTTGATCTGATTTTACAAAAACTCTGTTTTAATTTTCTTATGATGGAAGTTTGTGACTTTGCTTAGGATGGATGAATCCTAGCATTGGATCATTCATTGGTTTTGTTTTATTGACAACGGCCCCTCACCCATTACGCATAAACAGGTTTAGAATAACTTTGTACGGATGGGATATATACGTACGATTGATTTTTTTTCTTCTCTTTCACCAACCATTTATATAAGTATATTTATATTGATTCAAATTTTTTTCACATGAAACACGGAGATGGGTGGCCTATGAAAATCAATATCCATAGGATAATATTAAGGATAGTCCCATTCTAACCACAATTCCAGTCTATGTGTTTTGATGTTTTTAATAATAGTATACTTCATCTAATAAATACATACTCTTATAACAAATGAAGCATGTATTTCAATGAATTGTATATATGCATTTATAGAAAATGTAAAAAATTTCGATTAAAACATATAACTAATTAATGTGAGTATATGCTCCGTAAATTTTATTTCAACGCATATGATACTGGATTTGGGGTTGGAAAAAAAACTGTGTAGCAGCACTCATATCCATTTAGTTGGTTCAGGCAATACCTATATGATGTAAGATAGATTATGCAGATGAGACCATCAAAAGTGGTTCACTAAATAAATTCAAATAAATGGTCACGATCTCGGAATCGCACGAAATTTGACATAGTAAAATATATCGAGGAGATCTTCAGGATTAGTTGTTATACAACTAAAAATGCTTAGTTTTTTAAAATTAATTTATTTAGGCATTTAAATTAGAGATTTTACTATTTGTAGTAAATTTTGATTTGTGATATCTCAATCATAACAGATCGAAATTGATTTCCATCAATTCCTATGATCATTTAGGATCTCGTAGAATCTGAAAAATTAATTTTTGAATTTTACTATTTTTAGTAATTTTTTTATTTTATGTTATTAGTATAAATAGCAGACTTGTAATCTAGGGTTGATAGTTTTTTTTATCAATAATATTTTGAATTTCCTCTATTTTGGGGCTTTCTTCCTTGTGGATGCAAGGATTCCCTATGGATTCAAGGAGCTTATTAGATCTCAACGCTTGTTGTATTTTTATCGGTTTTTCGCTGCGTTAGGTGGTATCAGAGCGAGGATTTGCCTAGCTTCGATGGCAGATAACAAAGTGAGAGACAACCAACCTATTGACGGTGGTCGTGGGTTGGAGGACCTGCGAAAAACGTTCGAGCAAAACCGCGATCAGATGCGAGAGATCCGCGAGATGATTGCTGGCCTAAACTCAACGCCAACAATAGGCATCCTGGAGGTGATAGGAGATGCACTGAGGGATTTGTCCAAGACCGACCTATTGCATTGAACGTGATTCGACGTCCTCTTCATTATCAATTTGATGATGAGGAAGATTCAGATGATGAAGGCGGCGTATGAAATATAATGATTACCGATTGAAGGCGAATATTCACAGATATCAGCCGGGGAGGCGGCGTATGAAATACAATGATTACCGATTGAAGGCGAATATTCCGTATTTCAATGGTAATATGCAAATCGAAGATTTCCTTGATTGGATCTCAGAGATCGAGAGATTTTTGAGATGATGGAGGTTCTAGAGGAGAAGATGGTCAAATTGGTGGTATTTCGATTAAAAAGTAGTGCCGCCGCTTGGTGGGACCAACTTCAAAGAACTGATAACGGCGAGGAAGAGCACTTATTCGTACGTGGAGGAAGATGAAACAACTCCTTATTAAATTATGAACGATATGTGCCCCCATCGTATCAAAATTGTTGCCAAGCCGCAATGATGGAATCACAATTAGAGAGATCAAGCGTGCATGTTATGGTTGATGGATCGATGGAGGCGACCAAAGAAAGTCCTTCAAAAATTCAGAAGAGTCCGAAGATGGAACCCTATGATAAACATCTGGTTGAATCAGATATTGAAGAGGACAAAAGTAACAACACAACTCACAGCAATGATATATATGATGGTGCTGAGTTCGCAAACGAAGAAGGAGAGCGGGTCAACTTCATCGTTGAACCAGAGATCGATGAGGACATGAGTAATAAAGAAGCAGATGATATTGTTTTCTCTGGTGATTCTAAAGATATTATTGGAGGAGAACAAGAGGAGTTGTTTCCACGGTCCTTAGCGGTGATCTCCAAGATGGAAGAGCCCCTACATAAGCTTGTGTTGCAGGATATGTGCATCATGAACAAGAGTGTTTTCGATGTCATCATCAACAATGAAAATGTTGAAGACTTTATGACTACTAAAATGGTGAAGAAGTTTGGGCTACAAATCGAGATGCATTCAATTTTCTACATGATCGATTTGATTGAGAAGAAATTTGAAGTCAAGAAAACATCTTTTCTCTTGCCAAGGTGAAATACAAGTACACATCAAATGGAGAGCAGAAGAAGTCAGGACGAGTTCTTTTGAAGAAGAGAAGTATGATGTAGGACAGATTATACAGATGATATCATCAAAAGTAGTCCACCAAATAAATTCAAATAAATGATCACGATCTCTGAATCGCACGAAATTTGATATGGTGAAATATATTGAGAAGATCTTCTGGATTAGTTATAATACAACTAAAAATGTTTATTTTTTTAAAATTCATTTATTTAGGCCTTTAAATTAGAGATTTTACTATTTGTAGTAAGTTTTAGATTTGTGATATCTTAATCATAACAGATTGAAATTGATTTCTATCAATTCCTATGATCATTTAGGATCTCATAGAATCTAAAATTAGTTTTTGAATTTTACTATTTTTAGTAATTTTTATTTTATGTTATTAGTATAAATAGCAGACTTGTAATTAGGGTTTGATAGTTTTTTTTATCAATACTATTTCAAATTTCGTCTATTTTGAGGTTTTCTTCCTTGTGGATGCAAGAATTCCTTGTTGATTCAATGAGCTTATTAGATCTCAACGCTTATTGGATCTTTTTATCTGTTTTTCGCTGCGTTACTATATTAATCAATATTCAATTCATTCAGTACAATTGTATCCTATGTGTAAGAATAGATCTAGAATGTACTTTGATATCGGATTTAGGTTTGACGAAACTCATCCTAAACCCATCTTAGTTTACTCATTGTTACCAAATCATCCAAGTGATCGTCTGATTGATGACTAAACTTTTTCCATGCATTGCATTCTCCATTAAATCTGGGAACCATTACGGTCATCTCAAAAGATTTCTACTTTTATCAAATTATTTTCAAGCTTCAAAATTATGAGAACTTGAGTGAGCTCACAATGTGAGAATTTTTTTTGAAGAAGGTAGAAATAGCCACCACGATTTCATTTCTGCTTTCGAAGTACAATTGGTGAGAAGACATAGAGAAAGAAAAAAAGAAATACATAAACGGAGGTCCTGATGGCCAAAGTCCTGGTTAGAAGAGATTCTAACCCGGAGCATAGGCCGTCATCACCATCCCGCTACTCCGTGATCATCATGCGCCCATTTTGAAATTTCACCTCCCTCGCTCCGGTCATGAAACGCTCCCAGTCTCAGACGCAGCAGCGGAAGCGTCCCACATGTTCTCCTAGTATACTCTAGTACCACGAAATAAAGCAGCGTTCCTGGTAAGCCAGATGGACCAAGCCGCCGCTGGAACTATCGACTGTGTAATGCGAGCAGTGCTACTTTTGTCTCTTGTCATGCTCAAGTCTTTCCCGGCTTGCCAAAGTTCCTCCGTTGAACTAAAGTTGTAGGAGAGTCCCGTGTTTGCGCACACCGCCGTCCATAATTGTCTGGAGATCCTGCATTGGTAAAAAAGGTGACTGATCGTCTCAGGCTCCTCTGTGCACAGGATGCATGTAGTCGGGGTGGCAGGGTCCCACTTAGCCCGATATGTCATGGTGAGCAAGCACTCGTGGTAGAACAACCATATGAAGACCTTGATCTTAAGTGGTATCTTTGGAAGCCAGATCTGCTTCACTTTTTGGATAATTGATGGGGCACCCGCACGGTTCCGGCGCCACCAGCGATATCCCTCCTTGACGTGAAGTGTTGGGGGCAATTTTCACAATGTGAGAATTGATGATTAAAATACAGAAGTTTGTCACCTCTTTTAACATCACTCATATTTTATTTTAGTAGTACCAGTTATAATTTTCTAAGCTTGTTGTAAACAGAGACAAATATATAGTATGCTCTCAAGGACTTCTGTATGAGAACAGAGTTCCTCTGCATTCTAGATTGCAGATATTGCACTAGTGTTCTTTGGTTCAGGACTTCCTGTTATCTCATGCAAGTACATAATACATGGATCCAGCAGGTATGTGTTGTGCATGGCGGAATACAAAATACGAGAGCATCCACATGCAAACCTTAACTGGAGTTTCTCTCATGAGGGCCTTTCCATAATACAAATATGTCAAGCCAAGCAAATTTCAAATTCTCTCTACATGAGATTTTATACAAACAAATCCCTAAAATCTCTCAATAAATCTTATAAGACTTTTTTCAAATTTGATGATTTAATTAATTAAGTACCCACCCTAAATAACTTTATCCTGGTTTATTTGGCTATCCAAATTTGATACACCAGATTTGAGACATTTTTCCAACAGTATGTTCATGGTCTTCAAATTTCTAAATTAAACTTTGTGTAAATAATGTATAATGTATTCCACACTGTCTGTGGGGGCCAAAATTCAGACCTTTAAATAATGATCCACATACCGACGGTCCAAAACCCGATTAGCAAAGGTCCACGACTCGGATAGCTCACCAAACATGGGTCCAGCTCGTCGAGCCCTCTATAAGTGATGACTGAGCATGAACTCAAGTCAGTATTTTACATTCAATTTTTGAATAAATGATCATCAATGATTGTTTCTTTAAATTCTCACAGATATATTAAATGTAGAGCTATCATTGAACTGATGCTAAAAGATCATAACAGTATATCCTGGATTTATGAACATCATCAATTGATTTACAAGATCCTAATAAATTGTGTGCATTCATCGAGTGATAATGACAACAGATTCTGTAAATACCTCTGAATGACATATATTTGATCACCTAAATTAAGGATCTCTCCCCATCCGTCCAATGGGAGAGAGATCCACCATTGATTTTAGGGCATCCACCAGAGTACTATAAATTGGGAATCAATTCTCTCTATTGAGGTATGTAAAAAACTCTTTTTACAAAACTCTAAGTTGTGCATTTGACTGACTTGAGCGTCAGAGGATCTTTAATGAAGCATTAAACGGATAAAAAGGCCCAACAAGTGTTGAGATATGATAGGCTCATTGAATCCACAAGAAATCATTGAATCTACAAGGAAAATAATTGATCAAAAGTTTTTTTTTTTACAAATAATGGAGGCACTCATTATATAGGCCACAAATATTAATACATATTCATAATGTGAATTATGACTCTAATAAAATAGTAAATACACAATTACAATGAAAATTATTAAAATATAATAAAATAAAACATAAGATCCTAAAAATCCTAAATTCCTAATTCACCAATAAAAGATTATTAATATTACTTTAAATAATGAGATTTGTCCTTAAATGATAAAATCTCATAAAATATATTTTGTAGACTGATTTGAAATAAAATATTCTGCAATGATTTCTTTCCATATCTGTCATGCATACCAAATTCTTTCATTTTCCTATCTTTGTACAAACACACCCTCAATGTTATGCTAATACCACATGATGATTTTAGATATATAACTAGGCCTGTCAACAAGTCGGGTCCAGACCCGGACCCGACCCAGTTTGAACCCGACCCGGTGGACCCGAACATTCAAACGGGTCGGGTCCAGGTCGGAGTCCACCCCGCCCCGACCCGTTGGACCCGAGACCCGACTGCTTTATTAATATATGCTCATATATTACAAGACTATTAGTATTAGTTAATCCATAATTTTATTTCTTATTTATCAAGTTACAAATATAAATGTTTATTGTTTACTTTGTGACACAAATAACCATAAGATTTCCCTTTTAGTTCATTGTTTATGTTGTTTAGATTTTTCATTACTTTGAATGTTGTTTAGTAATTCATTCACATCTTTTGAATTGTACAAAAGTATGTTCAAACATTGTATCAAGACATCAGTTTAGAAAACTTAATAATAATTAATGCTTTATTACAAATTTTTTTAATAGAATGATAAGTAAATAAATTCATAAGTTTGGATTTTTTTATTCTAACAACTATCATCGGGTCGGGTCGGACTCGGATCTGACCCGGGTCCGGGTTCACATTTTCAAGGATCTGCCGGGTCTTGCCACGGGTCGGGTCCGGGTCCACCCTGACTTGGTCCAGACCCGACCCATTGACAGGCCTATATATAATCCCTCTTAAATCTCAATAACACTTAATAAGCTGATGCAACGATGTGAAACTTCCATAAGCACATCTTGTAAATTTTGTTGAGTTATAGAAATACAAAATATCACAATTACCAATTAAAAAAAAACCGATGTGAAACTTGCATTATCACGCGCCTGAGTATTTGGCTCCGTTTGGGAGCGCTTCTGAGACGTCCCGTCGGGGATAGTCGTTGGTGTTCTGGAAAGCATTTTTTTAACGCGTTGGAATTTAGAAAAAATATACAAAAAATGTTGTGGGTGGACTTTTAATGCAAATGCGAAAATTGTGTTTGTTTCTGAGTTTATTTTCCGGCGCAAATGCGCCCCGGACGCAATGCCAAACGGAACCTCAGACATGTATGAAAGACTAGCGACACTCTAGATACACAAGGCTCCTGGTTGTACTGAAATTCATGAATTTGAATTAATGTAGAGCAACTCAACTGTGTTTAGCAATATAGTTTAGGCACGTCTACTCTCACCAACCATTTTTCTAATAACACCAACTAAAAAAACTAAAAAAATATTTATAAATTTAATTTGAATATCACTAATCCCACCAATCATTGTTGATTTGTCAGCCTTCCTTTAGAACAATTGACAGTTGGTTTGTTAACCTTTATTTAACAAATTCGACAATCACCCTGTCAACCTTTCTTTATAACCTTCGACAATCTCCTTGTCAATCTTCCTTTACAAACTTTGACAGCAACTATGTCAACCTTCCTTTACAACCTTTGACATAATCTCTTTCAATTTTCTTTTGCAACCATCGACCTTAATAGTGTTGAATCGAATATTTTTTCAAAAGAAAACCTTAGACACATTTGATTACATTCAACATTAAATGTAAAGTAAAATTATCGAATGTTTATGGCTTTGTGAGGATTGAGTTAATGGGTATGGTTATTTAGTTGTAAGATTTTAGAAAAACTCAGGAAGTGAGGATTTTGAGATAAAGGGAGCTTTAAAAAAAATGTCTATTTAATGTGGGATTTTGATTTTAGATTAGAGCATGCAAATTTGATTAATTGATTTTAGATTAGAGCATGCAAATTTGATTAATTGATTTTGATTTTCTGCAATAGCTTTGCATGCAAATGCAAAGAGGTTAAAAGAATTAGTTGTTGCTTCTTGTTCAATTGTTTTTTATTAATAGTCATGTGATGATTGTAATGTGAGTGTTAAATGTAATGTGAATGCGTTGATATTTTGATGTATATTGAATATTGAATGTGATCGAATGTGTCTCAGGTTTTCTTTTTAAAAAATATTCGGTTTGACACTGCGAAGGTCGAACAATCCCTCTCAGGCAAGCCTGGCCCTGGGTGTAGGCCCAGTAGGCCGCTGCCTAGGGCCCCCACCCAGGGCAGGGCCCCCAAGCCCAAATGCAACAACTGCCCAGACCCATCTTCCTGGGTAGTCATGTCTATGTCTGATGCCCTTTTTTGTTGGCCTCATCTGCCCAGGCCCACTACAGAACTAACTTTTTCAAATTTAACCCATCCCAGGCTCTAAATGGGAAGATAAAAACTGCAATGAGCTATAAATATTTATACATAAATACATAATTAATTTTTTAAAATTTCTTTTAGGAAGGTGAATAGACATAATAGTCACCCTCTCAATTAGCCTCTTTAATTAGCCTAATATTTTTTTTCTTCCACAATTGATACATCCCTCTCGGTCTCTCCCTCTAATCCTCTCACAATATCAATCTCTCGGCCTTTCATTATCTCTCAAGTCTCAAATCCCTCAAGTAATTAAGATTCCAAAGTAGAAGAAACCAAATAAAAAGATTTATAACAAATTAATCTCCATTATAAGGTATGTAACCCCTTTTTGAATCTTAATTTTGTTTATTTATATTTTGTTCTTGGATATATGTTTATAATTCTTATTTGTAGCCTCTTTTACAACAAACATGGTCTTTAAAAAATTAATTTATCTGTTATACTCTTCTAGTTGACCAATGAAAAACGATAATTTATTGAGTTATATTTAAATAAGATTTTTTTTTGTGATAGGGCCCCATTTTAAAAGATCGCCTAGGGTCCCAATCAAATTTTCAAATCTTAGGGCCGGCTCTGCTCTCAGGTCAATAATTTAATTGTCAAAAGTTGTAATGAAGGTTGACAAATTTCATGTCGAAGTTTGTAAAGAAAGTTGAAAGGGAGACTGTCAAAGGTTGTAAAGAAAGGTTTACAAAGTGACCGTCGAATTTATTAAATAAAGGTTGACATACCAACTGTCGATTGTTATACAAGAAGGTTGACAGATCGACCGTTGAATGATTTGTGGGATTAGTGATGTTCAAATTAAATTTATATATGCCTTTTTTATTTTTTTAGTTGGTGTTATTAAACAAATGATGTGTGGGGATAGACGTGTCCATATAGTATTCTTACAACTTGAATAAGTAAAAAGAATCATAGCCTCATTTTGAATGAGTACTAATGCGAAGCAAAGATTTTAAGTGGAATGCTGGTTTAGTCGAGCATTTTCAGTTGGAGAATACTTGTTGCCAAGTTCTTATTAGGGTTGAATCAGTCTTTTGTTGGCTCTTGTGTATCTCACAAGTACTAATCCCCATTGCTTAACAATAAATTTCTATACTTCAATCAATCTTTGGCCATTTATGTTCTACTCTTAACTACTAAGAACATTAATCGTGACTCTGCAATTCCAACAAAGAACAAGAGCCATTTTCCAATAGTGGCCTTGAATGATCACATCTTGTTGGAAGCAAGATAAATTTTAGATTTTTTTATTACCTTTTAAGCCATGTAAACAAAAATCAACCAGTAATGAAGAAGAAAAGGATGCTTCACGTGAGAATATCTATTACTCGGGTCGATTTACATTATGATAATGAGTGAAAATCACAAACCAACAACAGAACACAGGATTTTGACTATGATGACACAGAAAGATAGGATATCTAGATCTTCAGATGTGTGGAGAGATGATTAGAGGAAGCAAATATAACAAATACGAGATCAAAGAAACACAAAACACACAAGAAACGAAGATTTAAAATGGTTGGGCATAAGCGGTTCTGCATAAGCCTACATCCGATGAGGTACAAAATATGAGACCATCTACTAATAGTTGAGATTTAGAGATACATTAAGACTTACATGCAAACCTCTAATGGAGTATCTCTTAACTATCCTACAAAACATTCATTAGTGTCTCTAAGTATATACAAAAGTGCCAGGCTAAGTCAAATTACAAAGTCTATTTCAAAATGAATCTGAAAAACTCATCCCTATAATCTCTCTACAAATCTTGCCTATAATCTTTCAAATTTTTTTACTTATAAGCTAGATTTTATCAAATTTAACTGATCTAGTTAATTAGGTGTCTACTATAAAAGACTGGCCATCCAAATTTGTATATCGGATCTGAGATTTCTTTAACAGGTGATAACTACAATACCGTTCACTCACACACAATCGTGACACACACACTTGTGCGCCACAATTGGATCATATCCAAGTCTCAACACATTTGATTTATAGGCCGATAGCATGATCATTTTTTTTTCTCTGTTTTCTCTCACCTCCCATTCAAACTCGTAACCCACTTTTATTAATGAAAGTACCGGTAGTAGTAAGATCTGCCTTCTTTAAAAAAAAAACACATTTGATAGGCAAAGCAAAGTAAATATTATCATTAATTTGCATTGCATCAAAGTTATAAAAAAAAAAAAGTTACACTACTTACAAAAGCCACCCCTTCCCCCCAACTGGTCAGATGAGTAATCTACAGTCACAGAGGCACTTCATTTGTCACTCACCCAAACCTTCCATTGATCAAACCTGCAGATCACCAGACCTTCCTCTGCCCAACAAGCCCCAACACCTCCTCCCAAAGCCCTATATCTCCAACACTACCCAACCCAATCACACCAGGACTACAAGCAACCACACTCCAATACCCATCTCTTATCTCCTCCCTCAACTGCTCCTTCTCCCACCCACAGTACCCATCAAAGAACTTGAACTCCTCCACCCCCACCACATCCCTCTTCACCATCTCCGCCGCGCACCCCACGCTCTCCTTCGTCCCATAGTACACCCCCTTCATCACCTCCTCAAACACCCCACTCTTCCCCACACCACCATCATCACCATCTCCTCCTCTTTGTGGGCTCACTAAGAACAGCCCCTCCTCCAATGGCCCCCCGAAGAAGAGCGGTCTGTCGGAGAAAGTCCCCGCTATGTCGAGGTCCGTCGACCGGGTCTCCTTGATCGACATTAGCGACGGACGGTTGAGGATGATCCCCGACGGTCCCACTGGCCCCACCGAGAGGAGGAGGACCACGGTTCGCTCAAATATATGGACCCCGTCGAGCTTCTCTGTCGCTATAAGTAGGCACCCGCGCTCGGGCTCGTGGAGTGGGTGCGCCCACTTGTCGGTTACTGAAACGGACGGCGGGGTCTTGTGCCCGGGCTTCGACGCTTGTTCTTCGGCTACGAGACGGGCTCGGAAGGATCGCCAGTCGGGATTGATGGATGGGTCTTTCTCGTCGTGGTCATCGGAGTTGTTTTGTAGAGATGATGATCGGATGGTACAACCTTTTAGTGAAAAAAAAAAAACTGTCACAAAATGGATTGTAAAATAGAGGAGGGACTATGAAACAGAGTTGAAAATCTCACCAATTCTATGGAGGGAATGGTTGAATCTCTTCTTAGACAAGATGGGTAGTCTGGTTTTGATTGAAGAGACCACCAGCAGATCCTGGGTTTTGATGAATGAGTTGGAGGTGAACAAACAAGATTCCATTGTCTCTGTTTCTCTGTCTCTGTGTTTCTGGAGGATTGTAAAGGTAAAGATAAGAGGGGGGACCTTATAAAGGAGTGATGGGCAATGGTTGTGCACCACAAGTGTGTTTTTTCACAAAAATCAAACCCATCCTTACTTGGATATGCACTTTCCACCATCTTTTTGAAGGGTGTCATCTTACATGGACCAATGGTGGGATGCCAGGTGGAGCTTGGAAAAATACAACCCATTTCCCCATGACTGATCCACGTCGACTATCCTATTCGTGTGGCTCTGGGATTCGAGCAGGGGATTACAATTCCGGGGATGGTTAAAGATTACAGAGTACTCATATGTGGTCATATGTGGTCTTTTCTCAACCACACCAAAAATCATTGTGATATGGTTATTTTAGCCGACGCACTCTTTGGATTAATATTAAATGCTGATTTTTATTCAAGGATAACTTATTCTAACATAGAATAGAATGAGAGGCATTGTGAATGTTTTTTTTAGAGGCGTTGTGAATGCTTTAAAAAAATAATAATATTAACAATATGGTAAACATGTTTTTTTTTTATAACCTCTTCTCCGAACAAAAGATGTCACGAAAGAGTTTTTGCATACTAGTTCTTTTTCATTGCTCTCTATAAGATAGGAAATTTTTTTTTATTTACATATAAAGAATCAGATGTTAACAATTGTAGACCTTCAGTCAAATTAACAGTCTTCTTCAATTCTAATAATTATAGTTTTTGTTCCTTGTAATTTGGGCATACTTTTTTCTAATAAAAGGGCGTATGCCTACCATTAATCTCAAAATATAGTTTCTGCACCTAAATTTAATACCAAGCTTTTGAGAACCTTATTTCAAATATTAAGCAAAAATGAAATTTCCTAAACCAATTTTCTATATAAAATATATTTGTTTTTCCACATTCAAACATTTACAATAATATCAAAAAAATATTGATGATAAACACATATATTTAGATATTCAAACATTACATCCAAATGTTACATAAAAAAGTAGATATGTTCAATCAAACCTTGGAGAGAATTTTTGTTAAACATGTCAAAATGGCCAAAGATTGAACTTTCTTTTTCTTCTTTGGTTTTGAGAGCGCGTAGTTGAACTTTCAAATTTTTTAATTTTCAAATATACCTGTTTTTTCACGTTCAAATATCAACAATGAACACAAACATTTAGACATTCAAACATTGTGTATATTAAATTGTCACATTACATGCATCACTGTATCTGTAGTGCACAAATAAGTATCCAAAACATGTATAATTATACATCCCTATAAAAAATGAGAATGTTTTCATGATATGGAAAATAGGTATACAAACCAGGAATGACAATATAAGCTGTATTAAACAGCTTGTGACAAAACTGTCTATTCATCCTCTGAATGTGGCCCTGTATCTAAATTTAATTTGTGGAAAGTGAGCTTTTGTTGAGGGAGTTGATGGCTGGAGGAGGCAGTTCCCTCTACATCAATCAGGATGGTATCCTCCTTCTTGAATTCATCCTTCAGTAACAAATCTGTGATTTCATTCACAACCATCTGTTCAATAACGCGCTTCACTGGCCTGGCCCCGTAGTTGCGATCATAGCCAAGGTTGCCCAATAGCTCCACTGCAGCGTCTGTGGCTTGGATTTTTATTTTTTGGTTACTCATTCGCTCTTGTAATTTTTTCAACTAAAAACAAAGAGAGCATCTGTGAGTGCATGTCAAAAAAATGATCATTCAGGATGAGAAGAGACACCAAACAGTGGCTTGGGCTCATAGATCAATGGTTGACAATAGAATTTGCAACAATGATGTCATGGTTCGAGTCTTAGTCTCAGTGCTTAACCAACCAAAAAAAATAAGAAAAAGAAACGAAACACTATATTTCGGCATGCTATGCGTAAACTACAGTACATTTAGTGAAAACTGTGAATCTGTTGAGCTGGAAAAGACAACCAAATACAGGTCCTATAGATGTTGGGATATACAAACAATAATAGTTCAAAGGTAGCTTGATGTTTTTTGCCCACTTCCAGTTCAATTTGTATTCTATAAAGAACAATGTTAGTGACAATCATTTCTTTAGTCACTTTTTCAGTTTTAACATATTTTTTATTTTTCTATAAGTATTGATGAAGTGCATGACTTCATAGAAAATGAAGTATATATTCAAGTGAAACAAATGCATCACGTACCCTCTGCATTTTTCTTAACCTAGTATGTACTAGGTATACTAGATTAGGGAAAATACACACTTGATTAAGGCTAAATAGTTTCTCGAATAAAAGGGCACATAAAATTGAATCATGTACCTGTAACTGCACGATAATGTTTATTTGCTTGCGATCCAAGGGATGAAATATGATCCACTCATCCACACGATTCCAGAACTCTGGCCTGAAGACCGACTTAGCAGCGAGCACAACTTTCTGCTTGATGGTCTCGTAGTCTATAGCATTACTGAGTATGTCCTTAGAACCAACATTTTTTTTTTTTTTTGCTTGGTAAAAGTTTGTATTGCTATTTGAAATCAGAATTTACATGAATGTACATCACACTGTATGCCACAAAAAGTAAACCATGAGAGCAAAAGTGTTGGGTAATTAAACTTCCAATCACTCTGCTGTACAATTAGATAGGTGCACCAAAATGAAAAGGAGGAGATTCAAAAACTGTCAACAGTGACTATTGAGTTCGTAATTGTACTTTGCCTTCTTTGTCCTCCTTTAGAACAAGCTGAAGCTCTTCCCAAAAAAGGGGAGGTTCATATATAGTGAAGCCCATTAGAGATTGGTGTGCCGCAAGTAGGTCTGCTGCCTTAGAACCAACATTTGAGGTCATGATAATAATGGTATTTGTAAAGCTCACAGTTCGACCCAATGAGTCGGTCACTCTTCCATCGTCCAGTATATGAAGGAAGACATTCAACACATCAGAATGCGCCTTTTCAATTTCATCAAACAAGATTACTGAATAAGGCCTCTCGCGGACTTTTTCTGTCAGTTGCCCACCGTTTTCACATGAGATATAGCCAGGTGGGGCTCCTATCAATCGAGAGACAGTGTGCTTATCTATGTACTCACTCATGTCGAACCTCACCAAAGCTTCTTCAGTATTAAACATGTACAAAGCTAAGGTTTTGGCTAGCTCCGTCTTGCCAACCCCAGTAGGACCCATGAACATTAAAATAGCGATTGGGCGGTGAGGATCAGATAGGCCGACTCGTGATCGTTTGATGGCCATTGCTACTGACTTTACTGCAGAGTCTTGACCTATGATTTTCTTGTGCAGCTCCTCTTCCAATTTTAATAGCTTTTCTTTTTCAGACTGCAGAAGCTTGGTCACAGGGATGCCAGTCTGTTTACTCAATATTTCAGCGATGTCATTGCTAGTGATCTCTCCCCTGAGCATGTAGTTCCCAGTAGAATTTTGATAATCGTGTAGCTCATTTTCTTCCTGTTGAATCTACATCAGAAAAGCAAGAGTCATCAAAAGTGTAATTGATGTACTGTGAAAGAAATTAACAGATCAAGAGCAGCAATAAATTAGCAGCAGAGGTGTTTATGTATACATTTTTGAGCAGCACTATAGACAATTATGGAATTACCACAAGGATGATTTTTTTTTTCATTTTTATCAGCTCTTTTCAGTGGATAAACATATCCCTAAAACTTCCTCATTTTTGAGAATTCATCTATGCACTTTATAATAGGGACAAAATCCAGCTAATCAACCATAAGAAGAATAGAAGCGCACCACTTCATTGATGTCCTGAATGTGTGTCACTAAAGATTTCTCAAGACCCAACTGCACTGTGAGTCCATCTTGCATTGAGCTCAGCTTGATCTCAATATCATTCAGACTATTCTTGGAAGCTTTGTATGTGTCAATCGCAAGTGAAAAACACTCCTTCTCATCCATTTTCAGTCTAGCAGCTGCGCGATCAACTAGAACAATAGCTGCAAGAGAGAAGAATGAAACATAAGAACTCAACGAACTCAAGAAGGTTAATAACAGACTATGTGACATCTGAATTATTACGCCATTCTTAACTATTGTAAAATCATGTTGGTAAAATTAAATTTGCCTTCTACAAGTGTTTCTCATTAAGACAACTTTTGACATAATTTAAGATGTCTTTCTTATACTAAAAAAAACCTTTATTAGGAAGAAAGCCCTCTCTGATGTAACGATTTGAGAGACGCGCAGCATCAACAAGCGCATTGTCAGAAATACGGACTCCATGATGATGCTCATATTTTTTACGCAATCCACGTAATATAAATATGGTATCTTCTACAGTAGCCTCCTTGACATTCACTGGCTGAAACCGACGTTTCAATGCTGGATCTTTTTCAATATGTTTGCGGAATTCAGCAATTGTAGTTGCCCCAATGCAACGTAGTTTTCCCCGGTCAAGCTCTGGTTTCAGTAAATTACTGACGTCCATAGTACCATTTGGGTCACCTGCAACATCTCAATTAAAATTTCATTGAATAGTTTTATGTCGATGGATGTTTTAAATAAATTTATTTGATGAAGAATATGAGAGACAGAGAGAAAGGGAAAAATGCCACTGAAGGATGTTTGAAGAACATCAACAACAAAGTCATCTAATTACTTGGAGACAAAGAATTTCCAATTATGCTGACCTGCTCCAACAATCATGTGGATCTCATCAATGAAAATGATCGTGTGTCCGTTTGATTCAGTTACTTCCCCCAGGACATCTTTCAATCTGTTCTCTAAGTCCCCCGATTTTTTGTACCAGAATTGAGAGCACCAATGTCAAGTGAAATCAACTGAAAAAAGCAACCAAGTCAAGGGATATTCTAAGTGTCCCTGGTATTTCCATCTCCATGTACCAGTACAAGAAACATATACAGCCCATGTTGAATATTAAGAACACAACACTTTCAGCATAATATTTTAAGTAGATTCTCCAAACAATCATATGACGAGCAATCCCCACATGATGTAAATTATCATTTGCCGTGGGTAACAATCAGCATGATCATATTGACAATGGCCCAATATAATAACAGAACGAGACAAGCTTCAAGATCTTCCCTACATTACCTTGCAGTTTTGCAAACCTTGGGGCACAGCTCCCTCCACAATTCTCTGAGCAAGCCTGCACAAAAGAAACAGATTGACATTAAACTATAATCATGAACAAATTAAAAAATGGATAAGATCAATATTAAACTAGAAGCCTGAAAAACTTTAAAGAATGACATTTGCTATTCTACAGATTTCTTTATTATACCCTTCAACAATCGCAGTTTTACCAACACCAGGATCACCAATAAGTACAGGATTTCCATTTCTTTTCATCAAAAGGATTTCCATGCAGCTTTCAATTTCAGCATCCCTTCCTATAATTGGATCAATCTCTCCAGCTTCTGCCTTTGCTGTCTATCTAAGGCCTTTTGATCTGTTATAATACTCAGACATTCAAAATCAAGGGCCTTCTTATAGCTTGAAAGGTCACAAAATTATAAAATGTCATGCGAAATCGTGAACACGCACTTGTCTAGCTAAGACAATAATGAAGATCAATAAATGGAAATGAAAGCATCTAAACATCAAAACTACAGTAACAGAGATGATTGCTAAAGTTATTTGATATTCAAAAATAAGTTTGAATCAAACAAGAAGTGCAATGTACTTCAGAGTATGATGAGTTTAAAATTGTAAAAAAAGAATAGAGGAAATGATAGATTATGAAGGCAGAATTTATTAGTCAAGAAAGGAATAACAATTCCTATGTTTTCCAAAGATGAGATAGCAAATGTGTTGTTTAACAGACATTACCTTGGTGGATGACATATTTTAAGATATTGAAAGATATTTTAAATTCGTTGAAGAGCTGCACTCCAAATGACATATCTCCTGTGAAAGCAAGCAATAAATGCCCAACTGACACAAGCGGATCGCCATACTTCCTGAACTTCCGGGCTCTCTTAATCAATTCTTCCAAACTTGTTCCTTGCTTGGAACCCGATGCTTCACCAACAGCCTGCAGCACTTATATACATGATTAAGTGAGGATCCTCCTAACCGTTAAGATTTCTTCTAAAAAAAATGCAAAGAGAATAATTTCAACCAGTCAAAATATGCATGTATAATTGCCCATTGGACAAGCGAATCATTCAACAGTAGGCAAAACATGTTAAGAGGTTTTTCAAAATGTATTTCACGTGTCTTATAACTTGGGTTTTTGTTTGTAACTTTAAGTTGGGTTTTAGTCCCACATCGGTTAAAAAGGAAAAAGTTTGGCACTATATAAAGTGAGGTGTGTATAAAGTAATGTTTACTTTAGGAATGGTAAGGCACACGGTGCTTTAGCACCGTCCGCACACGCGTGTGCGATGGGCGCAATGTGGCGCTTTGTTGGCACATCGTCGCTAGGAGCTGGAGTCTTTTCTTTTTGACTAATCAAACAGTGGAAATCATTCCATCAGATGCGATCTGGACCGTCCAGATGGTGGACCCGTCCGATGCAACGTACACCGTTGGATCGATTAAGAATCGGTTACATTGATCGAAGGGGTGCCATCGGAAATGGTGCATCGGATGGTGATCGATCTGGACCGTCGATCTTGTAACTGAAGATCTAACGGTCCAGATTGGAGGTGGTTAAGCCTCATGGGATGCCTTGAAAGGGTGCTCCTGTGTCTATTAATAGACATGAAATTCAACCATTCAAATCACTTCGAATTCATCAAACAAGCTTCCTCTTTTTCTTTAAAGTTTCTTGTTTTGGGTTTCTGCAGAACCTAATACAGAGGTCTTGGTTTACTTGGGTTCTTCTTCAGTATTCGATCCATCATCGTTGGTGCACACGCTGGTAGAATAACACTTCGAGTTATCCTAGAGACGAATTTGCAGCAACCCTTTGCACACTGTTTTGAGGGCAAATATTGTCTTAAGGAGAGCGACTCTGTAACGCGACTCGAAGTTCTATTGAAGTCTCAGTCATCTTTTCTAACAATCTTAAGACAATATTCAATGGCTCGTTCTGGGCAACAAATGACTCAAGACTTCATGAAACTGGAGCGTTTCGATGGTGGGAACTTCCGACGCTGGCAGAAGAAACTGCACTTCCTCCTCACCACACTCAAAGTGGTGTACGTACTGAAGACGGCGTATCCAAAGGAGCAAGAGAATGAGACTCTCAACGAGTCCCGAACAAGGACCAAGTGGGAGATGGATGACTACATCTGCAAGAGTCACATCCTCAATGCACTCTCCGACTCACTGTTTGATGTGTACCAACATGTGGAGACTACGAAGGAGTCCAAATACCTCACTGAAGACGCTACAAGTAAGAAGTTCCTTGTTGGAAATTTCATGCGTTATAATATGATTGACTCCAAATCTGTTATTGAACAATTCCATGAGATCCAGCATATTCTTAGTCAGTTTCGACAACAGAATATGAATATGGATGAGTCTATTATAGTTTCCTCTATAATAGACAAGTTGCCCCCTTCTTGGAAAGATTTCAAAAAGAATCTGAAGCACCAGAAGGAAGATCTTACTCTGGAGGAGTTAGCCAAACATCTTCGAGTTGAAGAAGAAACGAGGCTACAGGAGAGTAAAGATGAACAGGGGACTCAAGTTCCCAAGGTCCACGTGGTGGAGGATGGCAAAAAGCCCAACAGAGACAAGCGTAAAGGGAAGAACAACAAGCCCAACAACGCGGACCCAAAGAAGAAGAAGGTTGAATGTTGGTTTTGTGGAAAACCAGGCCACTTCAAGAAAGACTGCCGTCATTTCAAGAAGAACAAAATACACCAGATCAACCAAAGGCACCAGATCAGGCCAAAGAAAAATTTGTGGCTGTTATATCCGAGGTTAACATGCTCGAAGATGGTGGAGACTGGTGGATGACTCGGGTGCGACACGACATATCTGCAACGACAAGAACCTCTTCACCACTTATGAACCAGTGAGTGAAGGATCAGTTCTCTATATGGGGAACTCCTCTACTGCCATCATCAAAGGCAAAGGGAAGGTGGATCTTGAATTCACTTCTGGAAAAGTCTTGTCTCTCACTGATGTATGTCATGTACCTGATGTTAGAAAAAACCTTGTATCGGAAGCCTTCTGAATAAACATGGCTTCAAGTTAGTCTTCGAGTCGGACAAGTTTGTTCTGTCCAAGGGTGGAATATTTGTTGGGAAGGGTTATTTGTACCAGGGAATGTTCAAACTCAATATCAATAAAGTGAATGTTTCTGCTTATATGGTTGACTCTCTTTCTTTATGGCATGCAAGATTAGGACATGTTAATACTAGGAAATTGGATGATATGGTTAAATTAGATTTAATTCCTAAGTATGAAAATGACATGGATGAAAATGTAAAGTGTGCATGCAAACAAAAATAATTCGTAAGCCTTTTCATAAAGTAGAGAGAACCACATCTTTACTTGAATTAATTCATTCTGATGTATGTGACATGCATGCTACCCCTACTAGAGGAGGTAAAAAATACTTTGTAACATTCATTGATGATTTTTCAAAATTCTGTTATGTTTATCTTTTGCATTCAAAAGATGAAGTTCTTGAAAAATTCAAAACTTTTAAAACAGAAGTCGAAAATCAATGTAATGTTAAAATAAAAAGGCTTAGATCCGATAGAGGTGGTGAATTTCATTTTCCAGATTTTTGTGAAGATGTGGGTATTATTCATGAATTAACTGCACCATATACACCTCAACAAAATGGAGTTGCTGAAAGAAAGAATAGAACTTTAACTGAAATGATTAATGCTATGCTTTCTAATTCTAGTCTTACTCATGGTTTTTGGGGGAGGCTCTTTTGACTGCATGTTATATTCTAAATAGAATTCCTCTCAAAAAGATCAATGTAACTCCTTATGAACTGTGGAAAAATAAGAAGCCCAATCTAAGTTACTTGCGAACTTGGGGCTGTAGGGCAATTGTAAGATTGCCGGATCCCAAAAGGAAGAAATTGGGAGAAAGAGGAATCGAATGTGTATTCCTTGGTTATGCCCTACACAGTAAGGCATACAGGTTCATGGTAATTGAACAAAATAGTTCAGTGGAAGTAAATACCATCATAGAGTCTCGTGATGCAGTATTCTATGAAAATAGGTTCAATACTATTCCGAGATCAAATCGGGATGAGGAACCAAAGTCTTTGGTTTCCAATAAAGAAAATGAACCTAGTGAACCCATTGAACCAAGGAGAAGTAAAAGGACTAGGATTGAGAAATCTTTTGGTCCTGACTTCATTGTTTACCTAGTGGAAGGAACAAGGGAATCTCATTGTAAACAAACAATGATTTCATTAAATATGGAATCTGATCCATTGACCTTTGAGGAGGCTATGAAGTCACAAGATGTTGCCTTTTGGAAAGAGGCAATTAATGATGAGATGGATTCAATTATGGGGAATAAAACCTGGATTCTTGTTGACTTGCCTCCTGGATCCAAACCGATTGGTTGTAAATGGATTTTCAAAAAGAAAATGAAGGTCGATGGAACAATTGAAAAATTTAAGGCCAGGTTAGTGGCCAAAGGGTTTACTCAAAAGGAGGGTATCGATTATTTTGATACATATGCACCGGTTGCAAGGATCTCCACAATTAGAGTATTAATTGCCCTTGCTTCCATCTATAAGTTCGAAATACATCAAATGGATGTTAGAACTGCTTTCCTAAATGGAGAGTTGGATGAAGAAATCTACATGAAGCAACCGGAAGGGTTCGTTGTACAAGGTCAAGAAAATAAGGTATGTAAACTCATTAAATCACTCTATGGTCTTAAACAAGCTCCTAAACAGTGGCATGAAAAATTTGATAGGATTATGATATCAAATGGTTTTAGGATACATGAATCTGATAAATGTGTTTATAGCAAATTTTCTGGTGGTAAAGGTGTGATCATATGCCTATATGTAGATGACATGCTTATCTTTGGTACTAACCTAGATATATTGAAATTACAAAGAATTTCTTGTCATCTAATTTTGATATGAAAGATATGGGCATTGCTGATGTTATTTTGGGTATTAGGATTAAGAGGGATAACAACCAATTAATCCTTACCCAGTCTCATTACATTGAGAAAATTTTGAAGAAATTCAATAGATTCGATTGTCAACCCATGTCTACACCTTTTGATCCACAAGTGAAATTGTATCCTAACACTGGTAGGGCTGTTGATCAATTATTATATTCTAGAGTGATTGGGAGTTTAATGTATGCAATGACTTGTACTAGACCTGATATTGCTTTTGCAGTGGGGAAACTTAGTAGATATACTAGTAACCCGGGTAGTGTGCATTGGCATGCTATTGATCGAGTATTAAAATACTTGAAGAAAACTATGGATTATGGAATAATCTATAGTGGATATCCTTCGGTTATAGAAGGGTATACAGACGCCAGTTGGATAACTGACCGTGAGGATCACTCATCAACGAGTGGTTGGATCTTTACACTTGGAGGAGGAGCTATCTCCTGGGGATCCAAGAAACAGACATGTATTACAGACTCAACAATGGCTGCTGAGTTTGTGGCTCTAGCATCATCTAGCAAAGAGGCAGAATGGTTGAGAAACCTACTTCTGGAAATTAATGTGTGGCCAAAACCCATGCCACCCATCTCTTTGCATTGTGATAGTCAAGCAACACTATCACGGGCTTATAGCCAGATTTATAATGGTAAGTCCAGACATATAGGACTTAGACACAGTTATGTCAGGCAACTGATTACTGATGGTGTTATCACCATTGATTATGTGCGGTCAAGTCAAAACTTGGCTGATCCTTTAACAAAAGGACTTGCAAGGGATTTGGTGTGGAAAACATCAAAGGGGATGGGACTTAAGCCCATATAGAATCACTCTTGATGGAAACTCAACTCAAAACTTGAAACATCAAGTTCTTGAGTTCAATGAGCAAAGTACATCATATGTTGTGATTGCAAGCACTTAATTTATGTCATCCCTGGGTAAAGTGCTTGGAACCTGTAATGACAAGGAAGGAGGATGAGTTTAACTCTTAATAGGTTTCATTTTTTATTAGAGTACTAAAGTTACAGGGGTACTCTTGATAACCTACCTATATGAGTGTGGAGGTGGTGCCGCTTCCTATGAATTCAATGGGCTTGAATTCTAAAACATTCATGAAACTAGATATGGACACAAGGCCAATCCATGTGTTGGTTTTTCTGAATACTGAAGATATATTGTTTTATGTGTAATGCATGTCCGGTTGGTTATACAGGATCGTTGGTTCAAAGACAAGTCTACCAAGCAATCCTTATTGACTTTGATGTGCATCGCTAGGTGATCGGTTCAAGTCGCGAGCGAGACACACCTCACTGAAGCATAAGACTATCACGTAAACCAATAATTAGTGTCATGTAAATTTTGAAAATGGTAGGGGATTGTTAGAGGTTTTTCAAAATGTATTTCATGTGTCTTGTAACTTGAGTTTTTGTTTGTAACTTTAAGTTGGATTTTAGTCCCACATCGGTTAAAGAGGAAAAAGTTTGGCACTATATAAAGTGAGGTGTGTATAAAGTAATGTTTACTTTAGGAATGGTAAGGTGTTATGCACACGGTACTTTATGCGATCTGGACCGTCCAGATGGTGGACCCGTCCGATGCAACGTACACCGTTGGATCGATAAAAAATCGGTTACATTGATCGAATGGGTGCCATCGGAAAGGGTGCATCGGATGGTGATCGATCTGGACCGTCGATCTTGTAACTGAAGATCTAACGGTCCAGATTGGAGGTGGTTAAGCTTCATGGGATGCCTTGAAAGGGTGCTCCTGTGTATATTAATAGACATGAAATTCAACCATTCAAATCACTTCGAATTCATCAAACAAGCTTCCTCTTTTTCTTTAAAGTTTATTGTGTTGGGTTTCTGCAGAATCTAATGCAGAAGTCTTGGTTTACTTGGGTTCTTCTTCAGTATTCGATCCATCGTTGGTGCAAACGCTGGTGGAATAACACTTCGAGTTATCCTAGAGACGAATTTGCAGCAACCCTTTGCACACTGTTTTGGGGGCAAATATTGTCTTAAGGAGAGCGACTCTGTAACGCGACTCGAAGTTCTATTAAAGTCTTAGTCATCTTTTCTAACAAAACATAACAAGGAGAGAGTGTGCTTGTGTGGGTGTGGGTGGGTGGGAATCCAATACAACAGAAAGAAATGAAAGCTGAAGTTCACTTACATTTAGCTGCCTCTGGATGTATTGATTTGTAGCCTCTAGAAGCCGAGTATTATCAACTCCTGCCTTGGAAAAGATTTGACGGGCATCACCATTATTCTGCTCCAAGAGGGCCTTCATCAAATGTGCTGTCTTTGTTATCTGATGCATCGTCCCTTTTCCATGTGATGATAAAATTGCTTGCCAAGCCGCCTCAGTAAATTCTTCTTGTGCAATCTGCCATATATTGAAGACCAAAATGAAGATTTCTAAACTCTGCTCACGTTCATTATACAGTAACTCTCTTTATATAATTAACCAATATGAAGATAGCATAGAACTGGAAATTCTCCCAAAACAAACATAGAATTGACAAATACACACACGCACTAGCAAAAGAATGCGTCATCATAAACATCACATAGTCATCTGTGGCCATGTTCCCAATGAAGATAGCATAGAACTGGAAATTAAAACATAAAATTGACAAATACACACACACACACACACCTGCAAAAGAGTGTGTCATCATAAACATCAAATAGTCATCTGTGGCCATGTTCCCAGTGATTTGTTGTTGCCTTTATAAAATCCTACTTCATTATTGCTGGAGGTCATTCCACTGGGAAGTTTGGACAGAACACAATTGCGGAAGAAACACAGATGAAACAAATAAAAGAGAAGTGCTTCCCTGAGAAATGTTTTTTGGCAAGTCCAAATAAATTTTTTTTCCCTCATTTGTGAGAGAGAAGAAAAAAAATATACAGAGAAAAAAAATCTTAGAATATCAAGAGTCAATAGGAAGGAACTTGTGCTCTTGTTCTAAATTCATAGACAAACAGAACAACAATGACAGAACTTCTAAAGAAAAATTGGTTTCATTTGCACACAGATGGCAACTACAAATTTGCGTTCAATTCAATACAATACTGAATGTCTTAAGAGAAAGAACTAAGCATCACTAACATATGAACTATATTTGAATAAAGGCTCGCACAATTAAATAGTTCCTATCACACAACAAAAATAGCAAAAGAAAACTCAACATTGCTCATATTCATTTAAACTAACATCCAAATATGGCATCATTAAGTGGAAAAAAAAACAGTCTCAAACTAGCTTTGGTTACCTTTCCATCCGTCAGTAATTTAGACTCCAAGATGACCGGACTCGAACACTCCTCAGAGCTCTTCATTTCGTGGGTGTATATGGCTCCCATTTGTCTTGGTAATTGTTCATCTCCGGTGGTAATCAGTACCCGACTACTAGCCGCCGTGAAATGAGTGAAAGGACTTCTGAGACAGTCCTCCCAAATTTGATTGCTCCAAAGGTCATCAAGAACAAGAAGAATCAGCCTTCCTCCCAAGACCACCTCCATCAAAGAATAAAGTTCTTCTTTGGTCTGAGCCGCCTCCGTCTTCGCATAAAGGTCTTCCTTGCTTTGATCCTCATCTTCCTTGCTTTGAGCCTCATCACATTGACGGACAGCTTCATTAATGATTTGTTTCAAGATATCAATCTCTTCAAAAACCTTGGACACACCAACCCATATCTTTATCTTAAAGTAAGATTCGGTTTGTTGATTGGCATAAACTCTCTTAGCAAGTTTGGTTTTGTCCATCTCTCCCATCCCGAAGATGGCCAATACACAACATGCTTCTTTGTTTGGCTCCATCAACAATTGCATCAACTTCTCAGGGAGAGGAACCACCTCTTCCATTTGCCTAAGGTTTTCATGCATGAAATCTAACATGAGATGATCGATATCTGCTATGGATTTCTGAATCTTTTTGGTGTACTTGTGTTTTAAGAAAAAGGGACCTGACGACGCTGGTTTGTCATAAATGAGATACATACATTCGCGCATTCCAACTTTCATGCCATCCAGCATGGAGAGAGCATAATCATCTTGGTTGCATCTCTTCTCTGCAACCTCGAGAAACTCTCTCAACTCCTCCACCTTTAGCATAAGCTTCCTATACTCACCCTTTACATTGTTCAGCTTGAGTGCGGATTTCAAAAGTTCTAGTACTACTGAACCAAGTTCTAGTACTACTGAACCGACGACAGCTGCCTCCATCTTGGATGATAGTTTACTCTCAGCTATCTATCTAGTTTGGAAGGAAAACGAGTGCGGAAGGGCTTCTACAGATCTGTATTTCTGAATTTTCAAAAAAAAATAAAAAATAAAAAAGGGAGAAGGATTTGTAAGATGAGTCAGTTGCTCAAAACCTGACTTGCATGCCATGGATATTATAGGACCAGACCTTCGTTAAGCGTGCATAGGAAGTTGACTTGAAGTTTCATATAAAAAACTCAAATCACATTATTATTAAAATATCCGATGATCATAATATATTCAATTCAGACTATCGTCCCACTTTCGTTCATCTATTCCAGCTAAGATGGAAAGCACATGATATCAGTTAATAATATATTTAAGAATCAGAAACGCGTAAAACATGCAGATGTCCCTTCCATCGACTTTCGCAAATACTAAATAATCTTGAACATCCAAAAGGGCAGGTAATGGTCTCTTCATAATCCCTTTTTAAGCGATCATGTATTCAATTTTTGTTGATTTAAAAAAGCTGTTTTAGCGGACTCCGAAGTACATATAATATCAAACTGATGTAGCATCAATCATGGACCGTTAAATCGGACTATCAAGTAGATGATGATTGATTTACGATTTTAATAGTTTTTGAGGATTTTTTTTCTATTTTTAGAATCTAAATTTAAATTTAGATTTGAATTTTTGAATTTGATTTCAAATTTGGATTTAGTTAGGAACAACAATCACTAGTTCACTAGTTCATACCCAAGCATTCCCCCACACCACCACTTTAAAAATAGAGAGAGAGAGAGAGAGAGAGAGAGAGACCCATTTCCAGGCCAAATCTACTCTCCAAAAATCTTCTCCAAAACTCAGGTTAAACCTAACTTAACCTCTATCAAACCTTAACCCATTTCCTACCTAGGTTCTGCCCAAATAGAACCAGACACCAGACGGCTAACCCTAACTAGCCGTTCCCTTTTAGGCGGCTAAATTCCAGTAGCCGGCCCTCTTCTACACCTCTGACTTGTAAAAACCCCATTTGTCAAGTTTCCGAAGCAGAAAAGGATTTTCCTTTTTCACCTCTATGTGCGGCAGGTCCGTATCTCAGAGCGGAGAATTCACAATCTCCTCCCCCTCGAAGGCGATCAATTGCAACACCCAATTTTTTCTACTTTTTGAGAAAGCAGGTGGCGATCACAACCACCCCCTGAATCCTTTTGAGGAGCTGTCGAGCGCCTCAACAAGGAACCATACCCTTTCCCCCCTTTCGGGAGACGATCCAACTGGGCCCGCAAGGCGCACACCGGATCCAAATCCCTGAATAACCTCCATGCACGTCACGCGCCAGAAAAAGTCTTTCTGGAGCGCACCGCCTTCGAAATCCGATACCAACAGGGTGTAGCAGGGGCTCAGCTCGCGCGGGCTTGAACAAGTGCCAAACAGGATCTCGGAAGATTTGAGAGCGTGTCTGGGATATCCAGGACTCTGTCTGCAACAAGATCTGGGAGACAAGATCTTGAGAAATCTGGGTGGATCGGTGCGGATCTGTGTGGATCATACGATACAGCGACAATAGGGCAGACGCTTTGGCAGGGGACGGCAAGGTGTGGCAGGATGCTCGACGGGGCACCAGGCATGGCAGGTACATGCTCAGCATGGCTGGGCAGGGGCGACGCGAACAGCAGGAGAGGGCACGACGGGGCAACAGTAGGGCACGACAATGACAATGACAGCGACGACGGACGATGGACGACAGTAGCTGTGATGGCGATGACGACAACGGATGATGGCGGCTATGACGGCGACGATGACGATGACGATGACGATGGAAATGAAGGATTCCAAAAAAATAATTAGGGTTTTTGAGGTAGTGGCTCTGATACCATGTTAGAATCAGATAATAAAATAATGAAAATCTTTGTATTCCACTTAGAGTTTAATCCTTTTATATACAAATGTATAGAAGTTACACATGTAATATACTATACATGTTATGTGATAACACATATAATCTACAATTCACAAATCTCTGCGTGCCGAAAATTAAAATAGTAAGGTCTCCTATTTTTAAAAACTTACAAGGTGTTCATTAAAATCTTCTCACTTGGAGTACACCTTGAGAATGAATCGTCATATCTTTGGAGTGGATTGCCTATGGACCATTGCATCATAGTGGGGTGGAATCTACTTTTCAAAAAGCACATTTGCAAGCTTCAGTCCACCAACTTTGTCAGATTTTTCTAACTCTATATTTAGTCCTAATTTTGTTGTGGTTTTCAAAATTAGAAAACTTAGTGCTCTCGTAACAACCTATACACAACAACTGCATCAAACTTTTCAAATTTAAATTATGAGAAAAAAATCATTTAATAATCTCTCAAATCATTTATCCATACTTATATAAAATTAATTTTTTACTCAAATTTTTGTCTAAATCAAAGCAGGTTCGAACATTTACCTAAATTTTCAAATACTATTGTTTTTTCAAACTCCACATTTTTTAAAAGATTTGTGTAAAACACAAGGTATTGGTTGGAGATACACCATATCAAATAAAGCTTTTTTAAAATTTTTTAATGAAATTTGACTACAAATTTCAGTTTGGACTGGATAAGCACATACTAATTTTAATTAATAATATTTAAACATCAAAAGCGCGTACCACTCACAGATGTAAATACAAATGCACGCGCATGTAACACGGTTTTTAGTAACAGGTCATCGTCTTTTCGTAATCAATTTTTTATAATAGGCCGGTGGACTTGAACCCAAGCGATCATCGATGCAATTTTTGTTCTGAAAACACACTTCTTTTAGAGGATTCTGAAGTATGTATACCATCAAAACCTAGAAGACAATTGTCTCTTATCAACTATGGACACTTTTTTCTAAAAATTTTCTAATCTTGAGGATATTTATTTAGGGCCCCTGTTTGGTATCACTTAATAAAGTAATTTCGCTTTTAATTAAATAGACAGTTAAAGTGTGTTATTAAATGCATTCTAAAAAATTGATTTTATTAAAAAGTTACTTTCAGTTTTTGGTGCAAAGAAATTAATTTTTAAAATTTGTTTTTTAAAAATCAAGTCTATTTAAATCACTTTAATCATAATCTTATTTTGTATGTGTTCAAATCTTATTTAGTGGACGACATTTGGAGGAAAACCAAAAAGGAAAAAAAAAAAAAAAAAAAGATGTTGTGACAGTGCTGGGACGGTGGGACCTATCTCTCGCATGCTCCGTTATATGATCCAACCATTCATGTTCACACGTAATCTAGAAAGACAAAGCATCCAGCGTGCACTCCCTTTCTTGCTTAATATATGTATATCTTCCTTTTGTATTATTGAAAATTTCATTATCCCACATGTTTTGAGCCCTCTAAAGTTTCCATTAACATTGATGTCCACCCATCTAGAACTCTCTCAAAAGTAATGTATTAAAAACTTATGTTAATTAGAAGGGAAATTTAGAAATGCCTGTCCAGTGTGGTACAATATAAAATATTTTTATTGATAGTTAAATAATAGGACTTGAACTAAAGACCCTTTAACGGAAAAATTGTCAATCATTAAATCTGTTGATATGGAACTTCCAAAAATCCATATTTTAAAGTTGGGTTTTGTTAACGAGTGCCCTCAGGACACTGGTTAAGCCACATTAATTGCTCATTTTTTAGGCAACCCAATAAATTAATTATGATATGGTTAAAAAAAATGAAAGATTTTTTAAAATACCAACAACACCCCTAATAAATTCACCATCTTTTTTTCTTCTTCCCTCCCATACCTTATTTTTTCCCTCCAATATTTTTTTCTTCTCTTCTATACCCTATTTACCCATAAAAATTATATAAAAGATTGATTTTATATACAAAAAAAAATATTGTTCAATTGTTTGTTATACATACTTTTGTTTTTTTTACATAAATAAGACATTTTTCTTAAAAATATCTTATTTATACTTGTAACATTTTTATTTTTAAACATTGTGTAAGGGAGAGAAAAATTGGGTGTGGGAGGGAAGAAGAAAAAAATTTGGTGAATTTATTAGGGGTGTTGTTGGTATTTTAAAAAATCTTTCATTTTTTTTAACCATATTATAATTAATTTGTTAGGTTGCCTAAAAAGTGAGCAATTAATGTGACTTAACCAATGCCCTGAGGGCACTCATTAACAAAACCCTTTAAAATTAATGTTGGAATGTTAAGAACGTGTTGAATTGACTCTTCAAACTTTGTTTTTTTGTATGATGGGAGTTGGTGACACATGGTTTGTTTAAAAACGCGTATGAAAAATAAGATTTTAAATAAAGTGACTTAAATAGAATTGATTTCTAGAAAGTGGAGTTTTTTTTGTTTGTTAAAAATCAATATTTTTTGTACTGAAAGCTTAAAGTAACTTTTTAATTAAATCAACTTTTTATAATGCATTTAGCAACACTTTTTAACTTTCTAACTTAATTAAAAGCAGAATCACTACAATTAAGCGGAACCAAATGGGCCTGGGATGAAGGAATTGTAGCGTTGGATCAGTCATTAGTTCTGTTTTATTGACAACTGCACCTCACCCACCACACATAAATATTATCTATCTTTAGGTCTGCCTCTGCATTAGCAGATGTCCATTGCATTGACTTTTCAAATACTAATGCACGTGCATATTAACGCCAAGTGAAATAATACAGAAAATCTGATATCATAATCTTCTTAAATCCACAAAGAATAAAAAACCCCAAACAGGAAGAAATTTAAAATATTATTGATAACAAAACTGTTTTTCTTATGTTACAAGTCTCCTATTTATACAAATAAAAAAAATTATAAAAAAATTAAAATTCAAAAATTAACTTTTCTAATTCTATAAGATCCTAAATGATCATAGGAATTTATAGATATCAATTTCGATTTGTTATGAGAGAGAAATATCGAATTTAAAAATTACTAAAAATATTAAATTCGCTTATTTGAAGGTCTAAATGAATGAATTTTTGAATACTAGGCATTGTTAATTGCATAACAGCTAATCCAGAAGAGCTCCTTATTATCTTTTTCCATATAAAATTTATGCGATTTTGAGATCGAGACTCTTGATTTTTATAACTGATATTTTCTTAATTTATTTGCAAGGGCGGAACCAAGATTTTATATAGGGAGGCTAACACGAATTCAAAATTTAGTAAAAAAATTAGAGTTTAATATAAATTAAACGAATTCATAAGTCATTTCTAAAAAAACTTTAACATACATAAATAAAACTTTGAAAACAGATAAAAATCAAGTTTTTTTTTCTAGAAAATACATTCTCAATGAAATATTGAAAAAATAAAATTGTACATACCTTTTTCACTATTTTCAAAGAATCCTCAATTAAAAAATTAACTCAATATCTATCGATTGTCGCTAATCCACTTTCAATTCTGGTCGAGACACAAGTCACACAACTAATAACACCTAGTGCTGCAACTTGGGTCGGGTTGAATCCGAACCCGACGGGTTGAACCCGATTTTTACATGGGTTGGGTTGACCAAATCGGGTTCGGGTTGACCAATACGGGTTGACTCACAAATCGGGTTGGGTTCAGGTTGGCCTCACTCCCAACCCGACCCAACTCGAACCTGTAAACTGATGGTTAAAAAAAGATTATGGCCGTTCATTCTGTAGCTTCTAATATGGGTAGTCCAAATTTTAGGTAAACCTAACTAATCTTACAGGTTGGGTTGGGTTGATTTATTTAATTTACATATCATTTTAGAAAATTCGGGTTGGGTCGAGTTGATCCAATTCGGGTTGAAAATCAGGTTGGGGTCGGGTTAGTCCAATTCGGGTTAGATTGGGTTGGTTCGGGTTGGTTTATTTAATTTCGGGTTGGGTTCGGGTTGGTCCAATTCGGGTTGAAAATCGGGTTGGGTCGGGTTAGGGTTGAGTAGTTTAGAATTCGGGTTGGGTTCGGGTTGAGGTCAACCCGAACCCAACCCGCCCGAGTTGCAGCCCTAATAACACCACCTGTTTTTTGACTTTTTTCTGAAATCTAAACATCAAAAGAAACATACATTAATTTATTAAAATAAATTAATTAATACAGAATAAATATAAAAAGAAAAAAAAATATTTTGTCTAATAATCTTAAACACTGATCTAGATAAGTCCTTGTCCACTTAGACCACTTATAAATAAAATATATATACGTTAATACTACACAATTTTTTTTTAAATACACATTATTAAATATATTCTAAATTTATCATCACACCTTAATATTTAAATTAAAAAAAAAAGTGGAATCAAACCATTCTACTTTTACAAAGTAGAAGAACCTAGAGGCTTAGCTAGAACAAACAATTCTAACATATCGTTGAATACAAGTCAAAACCAACTATTCTATTATTATATTCAATACAATATTATTATATTCAATGCAATCATGAACTATAGAAGCCCCCAGTGACCTAGTCATCTACTGATCTACTGAACTATAGAAGCCCCCAGTGAACTAGAGAAATTGTGGGAGAAAAATTGAGAAGGAGAAGGGTTTTTAAATTTTAATTGATTTTATTTTTATTTCATAATTTGTATGGGTTAGGCTGGTTGGGCTGGTTAATTGAGGATATAAGATTGGGGGCTCTTTAAAAAAAAAAATTTAAATTGGGGGGGGGGGGGGGGGGGGGGGGGCGGCACTACAGCCCGACTCAGCCTACTAGTAGTGCGCGCATGTAAAAAACATCCAAACGGGCAGGTATTAAGCCGGTGGATTGAAAACACACACTTTTTATAGTGGCTTCTGAAGTATGTATATCAAACCAAGAAGACAATTGTCACTTATCAACTTTGGAACACCTTTAGGACCAATCAAAAAAAACTTTGGAAAACCTTTTCTGAAAATTTTCTAATCTTAGATTGGAGGAGCTGTTGATCTGGAACTTTCAAAAATCCATATTTTAAAGTTAATGTTGGAATGTTAAGAACGTGTTGACCTGACTGTTCAAAAACTGTGTTTTTTTATGACGGGGTTGGTGAGGATGGAGGAATTGTAGCATTGGATCATTCATTGGTTCTGTTTTACCTGACAACAGTGTTGGAAAAATTTCTCAGATCCTATGTATCAAATTTGGATGGTCAAGATTAAGTCATTTAGGGTGGACACCTAATTGACTAAATCATTAATTTGAAAAAAACGTCTATTTTGTGATGAGATTTATTGAGAGATTTTGGGGATTTGTTTGTTATGATTTGGTTGTATAAAATCCCATATAAAAAGACTTTGAAATTTAACTTGGTTTATAATCCGAATCACATAAATCTATGTTCTTCTTGTTATTTATGTTTTTTTATCTCGATATTTGTTATTTTCACTTTCGCTATGCACAACAAAATGCACATCACCCAACACACATAAACATGTTTAGAATAACTTTGTATGAATGGGATATATATGCATCATTGATGTTTTTTTTTCTCTTTTACCAACTATACAAGTATATTTATATTCAATTTTTTTTCACATCTCATTTCAGATGTAGCGTAGGTTGTACTCTTCTGCTGATTCGATCAATCTTTAGGGATGCGAGATCTGTAGGCTCTAACGACGCTATTGATTCATGAAGAATATCAAGACGATAAGTTTCAACGACTCTGTTAAAAATACATGTGGTTGTTAATCCTCCTTGGATAATAAAATATAATAGGAAAATAAAATTCTATTCATCAAAATCTTCTACAAAAGTTTATTTATAGAGAATCCTAATAAATTAGGATCTCAACAAATCTCTAAATCTCTCTAATCACAAATAAATCTAACTAAATCTTAACTAAATCCATATTTGAAATCAAATTAAAAAATTCAAATTTAAATTCAAATTCTAGAAAGAGAAAACAAATTTTAACAACCTAAAAAAGTATTAAAATTATAAATCAATAATTACCATCCATTTTGTTATGCTAATGTTGATCGAATGGTTCATGATGGTGCTACATCAGATTTCAATATCAAAATTAATATCCATAAGTAGTTAGTTCAGTCACCGCCAATACGTGTATATATCAAATATTCATGCCATTCAGTACAACTACAAAAATTGGAATATCTGTATCCTATGTGTAAAATTTGGCAATCAATTCGCAAATACAACAAAAAAGAAGAAGAAAAGAAATAGACTTGGGATAGAATGTCAAATCCTTCATGAAATCTAGGAGCCAGTATGGCTATATCAAAAGATTTCTACTTTCACTGTGGCATGGGTAGAAATCTTATCTACATCTCCACTACTGTCTACCTTGCGTGGTCTCGCTTTTTTGTATTTTCACTTGTTTTTCTTCTGATTCTTCTTATCCTCCTTCGGATATTATCTATTTTATGAGGACTTAAAAATAAAAAACCCATAAAAATACGAAAAGTTATTAGATAATCATCATCCATAAAAGAAATGAGTTCTGTTAAAAGAAAAAAGAAGATATATTCACAATGCTAGAATAAAAGTTTATGAGAATCCCACCCATTTGGGTGAAATTTTGAAATGACTTTTTTTCCTTATATTTCTCTCTTTAAAGTCCATAAAAATTCATGACATATGAAAGTCTTTACAAATCTAATTTAAATTGAATAACACATGACAAAATGTTTACTATCAGGAGTCTCAATCAAATAACGCTAGACTTTTAGTCCACGAAATAATGCCTCAATCGTAACACGCTGGACTTTTTATCTACGAAATAATGTTTCAATCGAATAACACTAAACTTTTTGTTCACGAAATAATGTTTCAATCGAATAACACTAAACTTTTGTCCACGAAATAATGTCTCAATCGAATAACAATGGCCTTTATGTCAATGAAATAATGTGTTGGATTTTTTGTCCACGAAATAATGTCTCAATTGAATAACACTTGACTTTTTGTCTATGAGCCAATGTCCTGATTGAATAACATAAGATTTATAAATTTACGAACATAGAGATTTTGTCCATGAAAATCCTAATTGACTACCCCATATTTTAAAGTTGATCCCCATTTGTTAGTCATCGAATTTGTCCCAAACTTTTGACCAGCACACAAATCTAGAGCTTTGCTTAGAACACACAAGCTTAATTTACATATACAAGAGAAAATCAATTCGAGAACCACTTGACTATTGTGAACTTTTATAAATAAAATCAACTGTTTATCCAAATTTCTATAGAAAAACAGTATTAGAAGGCCACAACAATCATTTTCAAACATATACCCAACTTGCTTGGAATGCTGCACCAATCTATTTAGCAATTAAAAATTGCCTTCTATTATGGGTGTGATGAATTAATCTTTCACCTCCTCTGCAAAGGGTGACATTGTCGTGAGTTCCACAAGAGCCCAAGGGAGTCCCCCAAGAGATCACGGGGTCCTAAGGCATGCTTTCTATCTGTTCAAATTAACCCCTCCATTAGACGACCACCATGACCAAGCAGCATATTGACAATGTCAAAAATATTTGGGTTTTGAAAACATTAGCTAATCTAGAGGAAAGGCTTGGTTCACATTAAAAATTATATAATGGGAACGACTAACCCCACCACCCGTTTCTGATCCCACACCTTTCCAATCCCACCGTCTTAAAATTTTGTTATTCCTGAACCCACCACTTTTATATTCAAATGTTATCAAAACCTAAACCCACCACTCCTCTCCTGGCCGCTTCCGTCCCTTCCGTCTGATCACCATCGATGTCCGCGGTCATCATGATCATCGGTGTGATCATCGGCTTCTTGAACCACAAATTCGACGGCAGAGGTTCATCTCCCATTCCCTCACCATCATCATCATCTTCCGCCTCAATCAGGCGGTCCGCAGCGTGACTAGGTACCCACTCATGGAAACCATCGTGGTCGACGAAGATGGACGTGTGTAGAGAGGGAGAAATGGAATGAAAGATGTGTTTTTGTTTTCATTGGGTTGCTGGGATTAATTGTTTCATAAATAAAACTTCTTTGGGTTTTGGGGGGATCAGCTGATTCTTTGGTGGGATAGATGTGCCCTATAATAATTGTAAACAATGTTAGTTTATGAAAAATGATACAGTCAATCACATTCACCAATCAAAATTAAGACCTCAAATGTTTTCATTTTTTCAAAATAGTAAACATCATCTAATGAGGTATATGTTTTGATAAAAAGTGCATAACGCTCTATTTTAAATTTAATGAACTCATTTTTAACAAGTGTAAGAAAAAATTTAATGAGGTATATACATCATCTAACGAGGTATATGTTTAACTAAATATATAACAAGGTATATAGTGTCTGTGTTTTGGACTGAGAATAAAACTGAGTGTAGTAGCACTCTTAATTTATAGTGATTAATACATGTCACTAAGGTGTTGTTTAGGTGGTGAAATAGGTGGAGAAAAGGAGGGAATAAAAAGAGAATAAGCCTAGAAACTTGTTTGAGTGGAAGAAATATAAAGGGTATTGTTATGCTAGAATAGGTGAAAATAAACAATTTGCATTTCAGGTTCTTCTAGGATTGTGTTATTCCACCTAATTCATTCCACCTGTATAAGGAGGTTCACATGTCAAATCAATTGTCATAACCTTTTATTAATCATGAGGCCCACATGTCAAATCATTTTTCTCTCCTTTTACAAATTATTATCCGCACTTTATTCACACTTTGTTCACTACTTATCCATGGTTAATCAAGCAACCAAAACTTTATTATTATGTTTCTCAACAATAATAACTAAAAATACAAACCAAATGAAAAATCACTCATTTTACTAGCATGCATAATTATATAGGGCCCGTCTATCCCCACATATCAAACCTATTATCACCAACCCACTATAGCCACCACCACTTACTTGTTTTCTCACTAAACACACCATCCTTTATATGTTAATTTTTTGAATCATTAACCCCATGTCCTCTTCCATTTTTCCCTTCTCTCTCCCTCACATTAGCTTCTCCTCCCTGTAGATACCCCAATTTTGACCATCCAGAGAGACAGAAATACTTCAAGTAACACATGGAAATATCCCACATTTGGACATCCAGTAAAGAACCGAAGTTCGGGAAACCGAAAGCCTTGACCTAAAACCGGAAACCTTGACCCTAAGCCAAACCCTAAACCCTAGCCTTGACCTAAACCTAAACCGGAAACCCTAACCCTAGCCATGACCTAAACCAAAACCGGAAACCTTGACCCTAAGCCAAACCCTAAATCCTAGCCCAAACCCTAACCCTAAGCTAGTCCCTAACCCTAAGCCAAACCCTAAACATACCCTAAAACCCAAAACTCTAAAAAACCCAAGTCCCTGGAAAGGGGCGGCTAGACCTAACTAGCCGCCCCATAACAGGCGGCTAGTTTGCACTAGCCGCCCCCCTAACCACCCCCTGGCCGACTTTGGACCAGTCCCCTGGATGGGACATAAAGCAGCAATAAATGCTGATCATTGTGGCGGGTCATGACCTTTAGCCGCCCTCTCTTGGCCGGATGAAATCAAGTAACCGACCCAAGCCACCGCTTGTCAGAGATGGGACGTTTGGTAGGTCATGATGGGGGCGGCTACCAGGAAGTAGCCGCCCCATCCTGGGCGGCTAGTTAGCACTAGCCGCCCTTCACTTGGTCTCTGACAGAAAAACCAGAGAATTAATGAGAGGTCCAATCGAAGCCAACCCACTCCATTACCCTCGGGATATTTTCCTACCTCTCTTTTACTATAAATAGAGGGGTCCCAAGCCCAAATACAACATCAACAAATCCATAAAACACCACCAATCCACCATCCCCACTTGTTCAAACCCTTCCACCACTAGGAATCCCAAGAGAGAGAGAGAGAGAGAGCCCCTTTTGTGAGAGAAACACCCATTCCCTACATAAAATACCCTCTCATCCCACCCTCCAGAAACCCAGGCTAAACCTAGCTTAGCCTCTGCCCAAGACCCCACCCATTTCCTACCAAAGTCCTGCCCAAATTCCCCCAGACCCTGGACGGCTAACCCTACCCAGCCGCCCCAATCCAGACGGCTCAAACCCACTAGCCGCCCCATACCTACACCCCACCCGCACTCCTTTGTCCCAAGACTCCTTTAGTCAAGCCCGGAAGCAGAATAGGATTACCTGTTTTTCACCTCTGTGTACGGTATATCCGTGTCTCAGAGCGGAGACCCCACAAACTCCCCACGTAGGCGATCAAATCCGACCCAAACCCTTTCCTGTTTTTAGAAAAAGCAGGTGGCGATCACAAAACCCCTTGAATCCTCTTGAGCCGCTGTCGGGCGCCTCAACCAGGAACGACACCCTCACCCCTTCCGAGAAGACGATCCGACCGAGCCCGCCAGGGCACGCATCCGATCCGAATCCCCGAAGAACCCCCACACACGCGGATTTTTCAACACCGACAAAATCTGGCGATCACGGTGGGACCTCCCTTGTGAAAAACAACAAAAGGTAATCCTCTTCTGCCCCCTTTTACAAGCTTGACTAGAATGCTATCAACCCTCTAGGAAGGTTAGAGTTTCTCACTCCTTGAATTAAATCCTCTTCTACTGTGCATTATAACATCCTTTATTGCTTTGTAAGCCGCACACAGCTGCGCAATCCCTTACTGCTTTCGTAAGTCGCACACAGCTGCGCAATCCTTTACTGCTTTCGTAAGTCGCACACAGCTGCGCAATCCTTTACTGCTTTATTTACTGCTTTCAATCTGCATTCATCCCCACTCTACGTCATGGAATCCCACATAGAAGAGGAGATATTAGAGGAAAGGAATCACCAAGAGGGTCAGGCCACACAGTTCCTGACCCATCTAGAGGAAAGGATGGCTAGTCTAGGGTATCAAACGGTAGAGGACATGTTTCATGACCTCGCTGACTACCGTCATGCCAAGACCTCGAGACAGGAAACCCCTGTCGAAACCCCTAAATCCACTCCCAAAGCCCCATCCACACCCAGTCACTCGGTCAACCCGAGCGTCTTTTCGTTCACCCCCCTTTCCCCCGCGAATCCAATGTTCCCAGCCGTTTCCACCCCAGGCCCCTACCAGACCACCCCAAACCCGGGACCGCTAGGCAGCCCTCCCCGGGGAGAAACACTGGACGATACCATCCGGAGAATTCTCTCCGAGACTGGTCCCTCGGCCCCCAAACACATGTCTCTACATAACCTGAGACAAATCCCGTCAGTCCACCTACCAGAGGGATTCAAAATTCCCAAATTCTGCCGGTACAACGGTCGTGGAGACCCAGACATTCATTTAACTGCCTTTTATCTAGACGCACGCCCGTTTCTAGATAATCAACCTCTACTAGTCTTCCTCTTCCAGAAATCATTGGAAGGAGAAGCACTACAATGGTTCTCCACCCTCCCTGTAGATCACTTGTCGAATTTCTCGGCTGTAAGCGAGAAATTCTTGGGCCGCTACGGTTACCAGAGGATTAGGACCCCTCTATTTCAGATTTAACCGTAGAGAGAATGAGGCCTAGGGAGGAATTCGAACAATACGTGTCTCGGTGGCGCACCCTTGTCCACCGAACCGGTATGCAACTCACAGAATGTCAAGAAATTGACATGATGTTACAGAGCCTGAGTCCAGAACTCCGTACGAGCCTTTCGTACGGAGATCGCACTACGTATCAACTTCTGATTGACCGCCACAACAGGATTTCCCGTTGTGCAGCCCCAGTAGTCCAAACCCTGTCCCCACCTATCAGCCATAGGGTTGGACAACCGCCTCGTAAGGCGCAAACCCCCACGGTAGAGGGGATCATTAGCCAAGTATCGGCACTCTACCCGAACGGAGCGCGAGTTCCTGACCGAGGAACAGCTCCGAGACAGTACACGCCCGGTTCATCCGGATATGCACCGCCTCGGCAAGCGAATCAAAATTTTACCCCTCGATCAGTACCCGTCCCCGTGCCGACACGACAAAACCCCACAGTCCAAAATTTCCCACTCCAAAGCCCTATAATCCAGAGCCAAACTCAAACTCGGGCTCCCTTTTACTCTGCTCCCCCAAGAGCACAAAATCCAACCCCTAGGCAGCCCATACAAAGCTCTTATAACGAGGTTAGACCTCCCGCATCCTACGACCAAAGACGAATGGGAAAGAGGGACTCTTACCCTCCCCTCCCAGAAACTTTAACTAGGATCTTTAGGGTGATGTTGGACACAAATAGTATCTCCCTCCCCGACGCCAGGCCTTCACTACCCGGGGCCAGCACGGCGCGTTACTGTCAATATCATCAACAATATGGCCATACCGTAGAACAATGCATTGTTTTTCGGGACTTCGTTTATGATCTTAATGATGACAGGCGCCTTGACTGGGCCATAATCAAAGGCCATCTGAGCCAGGGAAATCCCCAAGCACCCAAGCCACTTGGCATATTAACTGACCCCTTGCCAGGTCACACCCAAGCCTCCACATCTAGAGCCCACGCGGTCAACATGATCAGGAGAGGGAGACAACCATCGCCAGAACCAAGCAGCTCGGAAGATGCTACTGATGGCAGCCTATCCGAAGAGTCCGAGGAGGAAGAGCAGAACGAGCCCTTCCAGCTGAACCTCGACGACCATGACCTCGCCATACTCTATGGCGAAGAAGAAGACGCAGTTCTCGCCCTTCCCGCAGCCATCAACATCGAGTCCGACGAAAGCGGACTAGAAAACCCGGGAGGAGACGAAGAAGAAGAGCCGTTTGAGGAGATCCCCGAAGGAGCTAGCGAAGGACCCGAAGGAGGGGAATGTACGTCGGATGATCTGCATCCGGACGACAACGGGTCCTCCAAGAGTACCGACACTGTCAATGGCCCCCGCCGCCCAATGACCATTTCATTCACTGACCAAGACCTCCCGGATCCCAGACTGCGAGTCTACCCCCTACACATCCGCGGACGACTCCAAATGTTGTGGCTAAACAACATCTTTGTAGACCCAGGGTCAGGAATGAACATAATGACGTGCTCCACCTACCAAAAGATACCCGGATTAGGCCGTCCTCCCGTCCACCCGGCCCACCATACTATTCAAGCTTTCAACCATACCGGGAAGACTCTCCGCGGCCCCGAAACATTCGAGTTATCTGTCGGCCCTCTTATCTGTGAGGTAGCCTGCTTCGTGGCCGACATCGACATAAGGTACCCATTGATGTTGGGGCGACCATGGTTAGACAGCATCCAAGCTATCTGTTCCCCCCGGCACCAATGCCTTCGACTGCCCTTCTTAAGTCATATCCTGACAATCTGGGGAGAGGCGCGCCTCCAGTATGAGAACGAGAACAATTGGGTGATACATAATATGTTCACACTAGCCCTGCGACCGGGGAACGAGGACGAAGGTGATAGCCCACCTGGGTCCCCTTACAACTATCCCTCAGAAGAAACGGCCAGGACCCCGCATCCACCCAGCGATCCTATGGAGCCCAACTCGATCACCTTCCTCCCCCATGAAGTCGCAAAAGCCGGAGCACGTTCCGCACCCCTCGCTATCACCGCCATACTCGGGGGAAGGGAATTCCGGCACATTCTCATTGACACGGAAGCGGAAACTAACGTCCTTACATATTCCGCCTACCAAAAGCTACAAGGCCGGGTTCCCAGATTGGAGCCCTCAGACGAATACATTTATGCCTTCGACAGCACACGCAAGAACGCTTGCGGATTGGTCACGCTCCCACTGAAGATCGGCCCAGTCTCCACCATCGTTAACTGCATGGTGATGAACATTCGATCACCCCACCCTCTGATTGTTGGGAGGACATGGCTCAACAACATCGAAGCCGTCTCATCCACCCGACACCAATGTCTTCGCTTCCCGTACCGCGGGAAAGTAATAATACTCAGGCCCGGAATTGGAGCGTCTGTGCCATGCGCATCCGGGTAGAGGTGCTCGCATGTTGGCAACCAGGCGCCACAGACGAAGAACTGCTCCATCAAGGGAGGCCCCTGAAGAGACTCAGAGAGGGAGAATTTGGGAACAGGGGACCCCCACCAGACATCAGCCGGCCATCAAAAAGAAGCTGACCCGAGGAGGCAATACAAATTCAAGAACCAGGTACCGATCCTTTCGGGTAAGTTTTCAAATCCTGTACATAGTTTACAGCTTTCCTAAAAAGAAACCAAAATCCAACAAAAAAATACATGCCGATAAGCTTTCATTCCCCAACTCTGAACATACTTATTTCTAGCTTTATTTCCACTCTTCTTTAAAAAATCAAAAAAAAAAAAACCAAAAAAATGTTTTCTAAAAACATGTTTTCCTCACTCTCCTTCAAAACAAAAGTTTTACAAGACCGTGTTTCCATGCTTCCAACAAAAAAAAATGAAACACTTTCCCAAACTTTCTTTACATATTTTCCAAAAACAACTAAAATATTTAAAAACTACATTTCCACACTCTTCTTCACGACGAAAATGTTTTCCAAATCTGCGCTTCCACACCTTTCTTCAAAGCAAAATATTTTACAAAGCCGTACTTCCATGATTTCCGCCGAAAAATGTTTTACAAACTGTCTTTCCATACTTTCCTTATAAAAACAAAACCGTTTCCCAAACTTTATCCCCATTCTCTTTCCAAAAATATATCTATTCGCCGACACAGGCCCATTTTCAAAAACATAAGTATACATTTGTCTTTACTACGCCTCGAACTACTGGACGAGAAGAGATTAAGAGCGGCAGACCATGCCCAGGCCTACCAAAGAAGGGTGGCAAGGGCATTTGAAAAGAAGGTGATAAAAAGAAAATTCAAAATCGGGGAATTAGTACTTAAGCAAATCATGCCATCAAGACAGCCTCACCCGAGAGGAAAGCTGCAACCCACAAGGGAGGGACCCTATGTGATCACCCATGCCTATTCCAGGAATGCCTACCGCCTGGTAGATGCCGAAGGAGTCGAGGTTCCAGGTTCGTGGAATGCACTTTATCTGAAGAAATTTCATGCATGAAAAGCTTTCAATACTTAAGAACTATTATTCTTCCTTCCTGCGATTTCCAGCGTTTAGTACTTGATGATAGGATTGTAAGACTCTCAAAGATAAACTCGTATCTATTTGAACATGTTTCCGCCAAACCATGTCATTCCCTTCACACACGTATAACTAGACTAGATTTGCCTGATAGAAGAAAAATTGCCTACCCCGTGAACTGGGACAATTTAAAAACTCCCCAAAGCAAAATATCCCTTATTTCCGCCCCGCTCGTATTAACCCTAGGTCAAAATGAGGAGTTACCCGGACCTATCATATGTCCCAAAAGCTGGCTCTGGCACTATATAAACACTTCTAGAGGGGAAGCATGAAAAGAATCGGGGTGAAAAACAGAAGAGCCCCCCCTCAAATCAAATCAAAACAAAACAAAACAAAACAAAAAAAAGCAAAAAAGAGAAAATCAGGCAAGGAGAGGCCAAACACCCAAGTGAACGGGTTAAACTCTCTATTTAGCAGGCTTTCACGCCTTTACGCACGGTATACGCTAAACAACGTCTATACCAGTACAGATCCAAACAACGGACTGTACTTTCCACCCAAAAATAAAGAAGTGGTAAAAAGAAGAAAGCCAGTGGGACCTAGGAAGTAAGACATGTGCTAGACTGGGACAATTCTAAAATATTGCCCGAAAGGAAGATATTACTCTTACCTCATTCACCCTCTCCCCTTTTATTTTTTTTGCAATGGGGGTTCAAAATTGAGCTATGTCCACCGGGAAAAGCGAAATTTTGACCAAGGATAGATCACGTCCAGGTTTACACCTACACACATGCTCACACGAGTAAACTTAGAAACTTGTCTATCCAAAGGAAGCTTATTTGACTTGACTCTTGGTACATTCATGGATTTTTCAGCATGTTTAGAATAATACGATTAAGCATTTGAAAACCGTGAACCTAGGGAAATCGACGCCTAAGGCTTATACCTCTCAAATACAATCCTGGTTTGGACATGAGTGACCACAAGGGCTCCTCCATGGGGACTTGATGGTGTCTTTTACTTATGAAAATCAAGAACATTGCCCTCTCACCTAAAAAAGGGGGGTCATTGAAGAACTAAAATGCCCCCTTATGCCACTTATACTTACGCATAAGCTTGCATTTTCCTTTTCCAAAACACCTTGGCATCCGATTTTCTTGAAACATTAAAGTTAAACCCCCTCCGAATATTAGAATTATCCCCACCCATATGAGAATTGTCCCCACGAAATTTAAAATTATCCCCACTCATATGAGAATTGTCCCCACGAAATTTAAAATTATCCCCACTCATATGAGAATTGTCCCCACTCACCTCATGCCCTTCCACACATGCGTGAGAAGAAATTGTCCCCTCCTCCTACACATAAGTTCTTCTTCACTCACGCACTTGGAATTCCTTCCTTGCGCACTAAAGCCTGGTCTCCCACACTTTACTTTCTCGCATTTATATTTCCATTCCGCCTTAAGATGGATTGTAGCCCTTGACAATTCAAGCAAGAAGGGCTCGAAAGTCAGTGCAGGGGCGCAATCTGGACGGATTTAACACTTGGTCCATGGAAAGAATGTTTTTATAGGTCTCGAAGGATAAAACACTCAGGAGGACTTTCCGCAGCAGCAGACAAGAAGCAAAACTAGAAAATTGTCCCAGGCAGGGGGCGGCTAAACCCGATTAGCCGCCCCCCCCAGAGACGGCTAGTTTACACTAGCCGCCCCTGCTCCCTGCCCCTCTTGTCCAGGTAAAAAACCAGGCAAGGGGCGGCTAAATGCAAGTAGCCGCCCCTCACTGGGCGGCTAAACGCGAGTAGCCGCCCCCAACTTGCTGCATCATCTGCCCTGTCAATCCCATCTTTTTCAAACTCTTCAACTCCTTTGGTACCTATAAGAAACATTCTTCCCCAAAACCTGTGCACACGCATTTCATACATTCATACATACATAAAAACAGTATAACTACGAATCAAACAACAACCGGAATGAAAATCATATACCAAACCATACATCCATTCATCCATTCATCCACCCAGACAAGCCTTACGAAACCATTCCACATATACCACCAGATTAAAACCAACCAATGCCCTTTCAAAACTAAGTTAAAAACACCCATGTTTGTCCATATACCAAAAGAGAAGGAGGAAATTGTTCATAAAAAAGGAAACGTAAGCCTAGTTAAAACTAAAAAAAAAAAAAGAGTTAGATAGGTAGGGATCCACCAAAAGCTTCAAATCTAAATGTCCTGAGCTATGCATCACCAAAATATCACCTGAGCAAAAGAAAAGAAGAAAAGCATGAATTCCTTGCATGTATACTATTCTTCTGCCTAAAACCAAGACATCAAAAGCTTTACCTCGGCGTATCATCATCCCCGGGAGGCCGAATCGAAGGAGGAACATCCTGGCCTGAAGGAGGTGGTGGTTGAGGAGAAGACTGAACCTCTGGAGCATCGGGAGCGGCAGGAGTCTCTCGAACAGAAGACGCGGCCCTCGCGTATATACCACGACTCTGAGACACCGAAGGACGAGAGGCACGGCTGAAGGTGGCCCCATTAGCCAAGGAGGCCGAGAGGGAGTGATCAGGCTCAAGTGGAAGAAGGTCGAGGTCCGCCTCGGTCATCGAGCCCCCTCCGACCAATTTCCCCCTCATGGTCGCCTCCCAGAGACGGACCTGCTGCTTATCCCTGTCCCTCCTCTCCAATCTCTGTCGGAGGCGACTCTCCGTCCCTCTGGCCCGATCCTCGGCAGCCCTCAACCTCTCCTCCAACTCCCGCGCCCTCGCCTCCGACGCCCTGAGCGACTCTCGGTCCCTATCCCCGGCCGCCTGCAGAGAACGGACTAAGTCTCCCATCAAACCTCCGGGAACACCCGCCGAAGCCTCCAACTCCGACACCCTCATCTGGAGGGAGTCCCTCTCACGGCCTAGGGTAATGAACCCCTCCTCCCTCGAGGCCATCATGGACCTCAGCCGGTCCGCCTCCTCCTCAGCCCGAGAAGCCCTGCCCCTCGCCTGGCCCAACTCCATCCTTGTGGCCATCAACTCGCTTCGGGCCACATCCAACTCCCTCGTCAGTTCGAGCTCTCGCTCGGACACCGTGGAAGGAGGAGGGGCGGAGGAAGAAGAAGCGCCGTCGGCCCTCGCTCTCGACAGAGCATCCACCTGAGCCTCAAGGATCCGGACCTGGTCCTGCAAGCGTCCCCTCTGTACCCGCAAGGCCTCTATCTGCCTGGCCCGCGCTTGAAGGTGCTCATTGGCGGTCTCGAGCATCTTCTCCATCTTATTCAGCTCAACCTACAAAAGCAAAATCAGTCAGAATATACCCAAGGAGAAGAAAAGAAAAGAAAAGAAAAGAAGGGGAGAAAAACTTACATAGGCATCCGGGACCTCCTCCTCCATAGTCCCAAGGATACTGGCATATTCCTGGCGATACCAAACCATATACTCCTCACTGCTAGTCACCTCGGGACGACGCTCCACCAAAGCACCTCGGCCCATCCATCCCGCCACGTACGTCGCGTAGTTCCTCGGGAGGTTCGTGTCCCGAGGAATCCCAGCCACCGGGATCGAGGGGCGCTTCGGCAGAGGATCAGGCACCCACTGATGGTACCCAAGCTGGCGGATGACCCGGCTGATCGCATGAAACAAGACCTCATTAAAATAGATCAGCCAGACATCCCGCGACAACTCCGTAGGGACCTCCTCCTCTGTGTAGGGCCTCCACGTCATCTATAAAGCATCAAAAGACAGGAAGAGCGCTTAGTCAAACGGAAACCGAATACAAGCCAAAACAAACCTCGAAGGAAAATTTATACCTCTTCCTCCGTCAAGACACGGAAGGCCTCTCGGAATTGGGCAAGGCGGTACAAGCGCGAAGATCCCCAGGGTGCCCACCTCATGGCCCAAGGGAGGGCACGATCGAACGGCGCAGAGGTCGGGCGATCAATGGCGAAATGCTCATACCCGAAGATCTAGCAAAGCAAGAGGGAAATTATCATGACCAAAGTAAGCTAAACCAAGAAGAAGACACTCATCACTTACACATACCTGAAGGAATGGTGCGAAGCCACCAAGGTTCTTTCCCCCAGCCCTCTTGACCTTCTTCGAGAGCTCCGCAAAAAGATGGGCGAGCATCGCCGCTCCCCAAGCATATCGCCCCATACCCTCCAGGTCCCTCATCAGCAGAAGAGAATGAGAGGAAACCTTGTCAGAGGCCGTCGAAAAGAGGACCCGGCCGAAGAAGTAGAGGAAGAACGCTCTCAACTCACTCCGTGCCCTCTGTGGACACGCGGCCGCCTCTCTCGCCTCAATCATCGCCCGCCTCCTCTCAAAGCTAGCTGCAGCTTCGCCCTTCTGGCGCTCGGTAAAGGAACCAAGGCCGTACTGCCCCGAAAGCCGCCCCAAAGGGATCCGGTTCAGCGTCCGCTCCCGCTCCACAAACTCCCATTCCCCGATCAACTCTCGGAAAAGCCCCCTGTAGTCCGCAAGAGTGGCCGCAATCACTGCCTCCCCAGACACCGGAAGGCCGGTGATCCGATGAACATCCTCAAGCGTCGGCATGACAGCACCGGTAGGGAGAATGAACGTGCAACTCTCCGGATCCCACCTCTCCGTCAAGGCCTCCACATATGGACGGTGGACGTGGAACGGCTCAATCAAGAAGAAGGAACGGAAGCCCGCTCCATCCACCAAACTCCTCTCCCCCTGCCCCAAGGCGTCGTACCATCTCTTCGTCCCGTGCCATAAGGCCCGAATACGGTTCGGTCTCTACAAAACGAACGAAGGGAACACGGGTTAGTTTAAAAGCGATTAAAAGGTAAGAGTCCAAGTTTACGAAATCATGTTAAACCATGCTTAGCAAAATGACACTTCCATATGCTAAATATAGAAACAAAAGCATGAAAGTAAGAAGCTACACTCCTCATATGATCACGCATACTAGACAAACACCAACATATCCCACTGTGGTCACCACTCACAGGCTTTCTTACATCACAGCTTATCATACTTATACCTTCCCTAAACACACCTAAGCAATATAAAACTGGGACCCGTGAAATGCATGCGTACACTCCCCCATGCTCTACCACAATCAAACACATACGAAGTCGCATACAGGTAGAAAAGTATCAAATGCAAGCATGCTAGCAGTATCACTCCTCTTTCTTTTATATGCATACAACAAGCATGGATGTACATATAAAAAAATTTTCCCCTTCCTTTTTTCTTTCAAACACGAACCCGTTCGCATGCTTACAAAATCCCACCGTGATCAAACTATACATACAAGCATGCATCTTAGACTCACATATCACTTACTACTACCTACTCATGAATATTAGACACACATATCACACACTATCACCTATTTATAACACGAAAGACATACACATCTATATTACTATATAAAAGGCTGCTAAACCAAAAACCATCCATTTGACCATTTTACCCCTCTCAATCACTTTAATCCTATTATAATCCATCCACATAGTCATTTAACCATTTTAACCCTCCCTTGACAATCAATTCACACCCCCCTCTTAAATCAAAATCATCATCAATCCCAAAACCATTTCACACTCAAACATTATTATTATTATTGATTACTGTTAAAACCCTTTAAATAAAAAATTCATTACTCATCAAATTTATTTATCTATCTATCTATATTTATATCTATATCTATCTATACTATCTATAAAAGCATCAATTTTGAAAAACATTCAATTGACATATTTACCATTTTTCAATTCTTATATATGAAAGCATGATAGCGCAGTCTGATCTTTTGGTGACCAATAATCTATATTACTATATAAAAGTCTCTTAAATAAAAAAAACTGCCATTTGACCTTTTTGCCCTTGTCAATTCATTCAATCCCATTTCAGTCTATTCACACCACTTTAAGGACAACCATTTTTTTTATTTTACCCTTACATTTCTATTCAATTCCATTAAAATCCATTTACATCATCTAAATCTCATTTTTATTTAATAACTTATATTTAAAATTGATTATGATAGTCTTACATTTTTATTCAATCCCATGAAAATTCATTTACAACATTTTAATTCCATTCATATTAAAGAATAAACAAGGTGAGACGAAGGAGCATAAAATACGGAATTCATACATTTCATCATATGACATATTAACTTATAGTTAAATTTGGTTATCATATCATAATAGTATTAGGATAAGAGGATACTTCCATTTTTTCATTTTACCCCCTACATTTCTATTCAATTCCATGAAAATATAGTATTATCAAGATAATGGAATACATAAAAAATGTAAAGATATTCAAAATATAGTATTTTGTACTCTATATTGATTATATGAAAAATTATGTTACCACATATATGTAAAGAAATTCATAATCCTATTTTTATTAATTTAATCTATATTTTATTTTATTTTACTATATAAAAATCTCTTAACAAGAAAAATAAACATTTGATTATTATATACCCCTACTAATCACTCGAAAATATTATGACAACAATCCCTTCACACCCATTTAATCCCATGACATTCGTTCTAAAACTTTCACTTGAAGAATTTACCCCATCCAATTAATAAAATTCCTTCAAACCCTTTCTTAATGAATCATTTATCATTCTCACACCTCATTTCACACAAAAACATTATTTTCAATTTACCCCATCCAATTAATAAAATTCCTCAAAACCCTTTCTTAATGAACCATTCATCATTCCCACACCGTTTCACACGAAAATATTATTTTCAATTTACCCCCATCCAAGTAATAAAATTCTTCCAAACCTTTTTTTAATGAATCATTCATAATTCCCACACCGTTTCACATGAAAACATTATTTTCATTAATTACTATTAAAACCTTCAAATGAAAATTCATCACTCATCAAATCTAGAAAATACATTATGACCCTAAAATTAAGACCATTCCACTTCCTTCCTAACGTTTTAAATCATTTCATCTTCTCCTCCTTAATCACCATCCCTAATAAAGGTCCATGGGTCTATCGACTCTCTCTCTCTCTCTCTCTCTGTGTTTTTTTTGCTTTTTGATTGATCATTCGTTCGTTTATTGATTGGGCTGTGTGTTTTTATTTTTGTATTTATTTTATAGAATTTTGTGACAAAGCCGAATATATTTTATAAATTTTTTCATTTTACCCTTACATTTCTATTCAATTCCATTAAAATCTATTTACAGCATCTTAATCTTATTTATAGTATATTATAATACATACATTTCATAATGTAACATATTTATTAACTTATATTTAAAATTGGTTATCATAATATTAATATGATAGTTCTACATTTCTATTCAATCCCATTAAAAATCCATTTACAACATTTTAATTTCATTCATAGTTTATTCTAATACATACATTTCATCATGTGACATTAACTTATAGTTAAATTTGGTTACCATATCATAATATTATGAGGATAAGAGGATCCTTTCATTTTTTTAATTTTACCCCCTACATTTCTATTCAATTCCATAAAAATCATAGTATTATCATAGTATTATTAGGATAATGGAATACGTAAAAAATGAAAGGATATTCAAAATATAATCCATTGTTATAATATATTTTGTACTCTATTTTGATTATATGAAAATTATGTTACCACATATATGTAAAGAAATTCATAATCCTATATTTTTTAAATTTAATCTATATTTTATTTTACTATATAAAAATCTCTTAACAAGAAAAACAAACATTTGATTATTATATACCCCTACTAATTACTCGAAAATATTATGACAACAATCCCTTCACACCCACTTAATCCCATGACATTCGTTCTAAAACTTTCACTCGAAGAATTTAACCCATCTAAATAATAAAATTCCTCCAAACCCTTTTTTAATGAATCATTCATCATTCTCACACGAAAACATTATTTTCAATTTACCCCATCCAATTTGTTATCTTGGGATAAGTAATGTTAAAATCCATATAATATATGTCCATTTCTAGAAAGTATCATAATAAAAATTCGAGGGACTAAATTAAAATATTTATATTATGCGACACACTCAATAAGACTTAATAGGCATAACAATTCAATTGATGCGCAAATGGATAAGAGAATTAAGCATCTAAACACCAACCTAAAATAATTTATAAATGGTTCAATTAATAATAAATATTTAGAAAACATAAAAATATTTTAATCATTAAGTATTCTAAAATACTATGTTTAAATGGAGATGGCTCCGAACTTTCATATCGAAAGCAAAGAGTTTATGATTTTTTTTTCATCGGAGCATCTTATTTTACATGCTGAAAGGATGCATATATGTGTTTGCTTTTGCACCTTCATAGACATTTTGCATTAATAAATGATTTATTGTTGTGCAAATGATACATATGAAGAATTAGTATGCTTTTTATTTCTTACATTGAATGTTGGGAGAGTAAAATATAAAAACTTCGCGTTGTGTTGTCTTAATTTGTTTATCAAGTGGTTCATTCTCTATATGTGCTATATTTATAGATTAAAAAAATTAAATGAAAAAAATTGATTTGACTCCTTGAAAAGTTAGCTAAATCAGTGTTAATTCCTATCAAATTAAAAAATCACCATAGGCCCCAGAAAGTATGTATGGGTAATGAATTTAGTCTCCAAGTTAAATTGCTTCAGTAAATACATTAAAAAATCCCAGTAAAATATAAAAAATTCATTTTAGTCATTTTGATGACCAAAATGCCCTTGTTTTTTCTTGAAAATTCTCCTGCTATCATATATTCACTAACGGTATTTTAAAAAAAATGGTACAACTCCAAGAAAAATTATGAAAATGAGAAAACTTTTCTGTAAAAATTCCTTAAAATCAACAACAAATCTGGTTAGTGTCTTACAGTAATTTATCAAATAAATTGTAAAAGGGTATTACAGTATTTCAACTACAAATCTGGTTAATTTCGATTACAATAGAAACTAAAATAAATATCATTTAAAAAGATTTAGTGATTTTCATAAGTTTTTAGAGAGAGATATCGATTTTTCAAAAATAAGGAGTGATAACATTTTTTAACTTTTAATATGTAGTTAAGATCAATCATGTACTTGGTTAGTTGAGGTGATGGTAGGGACTGAAATGATATTTTTTAATAACATAAGGACCTGTGGTGATTTTTTTATTTTACAGAGATTAAAACCGATTTAGCTTACTTTACAAGGACCTGTATCGATTTTCCCAAAATCAGAAAGGATAATATAAGCCATGTATGCGTATGGTAGTGTGTTCCATCAAATTCATTTTGTGTTGTATGTTTTTCAAATCATATCTAATATATCCTACATTATCTCTAACAAAATTAATTTTTTTTAAAAAAATATTCTTACTCCTGTCAATCATATTCTAATTATCATATTTACTTCTATTTTTGTGGTATATTTTCAACCATTTGTTATTATATTTTTTGTATGTTTGTTTTTAAAAATAAATCCATATTTTTTAAAATAAATTCATTACATTACCTAATATATCCTACATTATCTCTAACGAAAATGATTTAAAAAAAAAACAATTCTTACCTATGTTAATCATATTCTCATTATTATATTTACTTGAATTTTTGTGATGCATTTTCAATCATCTGTTATTATCTTTTTTTAATATATTCCCTTCCTATAATTTATTTAAAATTTATTTATCACACTTTTTTAATTTTTTCTATGGTCCACTTTTTCTTTCCTATTTTTATGGATGGCAATAAGTTGGGTTGGGTCGGGTTTACCGTAATCCAAACTTAACCCATTTCCCTAATATTAAATTCAATTCCTGTCTCACCCCACCTCGGGTTTTATAATTTGAAATTCATATCCACTTCATTACATTTCGAGTTTTCCATCTTAATATTTGTATCCGCCCCACCCCACCCCACCCTACCCTACCCCACCCCGTTTAACCCACCCCATTTAAAGTAAGTTGAATTAATCGATCACTGTACTTAATATAATAAAAATATTATATGACAAAATAAAATTTTTTTGACATGAATGCAGATTATATTAATGAAATTAACTTCAATTTGAATACTAAATATCAAAATTTTAATATTAAGCTAGGGACAATAGATTTCTTGCATTTGGAGTTATTATTATAAAGTTGTTATTGTAACTAAATTATTTGATATTAATATTAATTAAAAAAATTTAGACTTTGTTTATGTGCATCTGCACATACACAACAACTAGTATAAATAAAAGGCTAAGACTAAAGTTGGGAACATACCACGGCCCGTGTGGACCCAGGAGCGTCCACCTCGGCCTCGTCGGGATCATCCATACCATCGTCATCCCCCTCCTCGTCCTCCTCAAACACGGCCTCCTCGGCCTCAGCCTCAGCGCCAACACCGGCCTCCGCGGCCCCCATGTCCATACCCTCGGCCTCCCCGGCCTCCTCCCCAACATCAGCCCCTCCTACCTCCTCCGTGCCCGCCGCACCGGAGGCTAAGCCCTCAAAAACACCCATAGCCCTTCTCTCCTCCTCTGCTGCCCTGGCCTCTATGGCCTCCCTATCCAACATTCCGATAATGGCGTATGACGCCCTCTCACTCTCACTTACCCCCTCGGCCTCGGCCCTTCCCTCCATTGCACCCCCAACCAATCCCCCGACCCCCGAAACCACCTCCTCGACCACTGCCGGTCGATCCCCACGCCTCCTCTTGCGTGTATAACCTATCATAACACCCCCAACCTCCGGGACAGCCCCCGAAGACATACCCGTGCCCCTAGCCGCACCGGTATCCACCGACGGCACCTCCGCCGTACCCACGACCTCCCTCACGACCTCCTCCTCCACCAGATCACTCCCCGATGAACTAGACCCCGAGACAGCCCCTCTCTGCTCTCGAGAAGACCTAAGGCGCTTCATCATCGAAGCCGACCTCTTCCCCTTCGTCATCTCCTCCGATTTCGCACAAAAGAAAAACCCCAAAGAAAATCTAGGGCTCCGTAATCAAGAAGAAAGGAATGATGGAAGGCTTAAACAAAGGATTCAAGGTGTTTTAAAATCAAGAGTTTCAGTTTAAAATGAAAAAGAAGAAGAGAGGAGGGAAGAGTAACCGTTTTAAACGCATGGAGAGAGAGAGAGAGGGTCCCCTTTTTCGGTTATAAGGGACCCAGTCGAGGGGCGGCTACCCATGAGTAGCCGCCCCCTCTCGGGCGGCTAGTTACAACTAGCCGCCCCTCCCAGTTTTTCTCTTTCATTTAAAAACCCCCCTTTCCAATCTTTTTAGCCTTAAATTCGAAGGTTCTCCATACCAAACAGCCATATATTGGCTTATTTCCAGACATTACTTGATCAAACACGACTTTCTCAAAGTTTTGCAACACGTCCAGTACCATTCAATTCAAATTTCTTCAGTTCTGGTTCTTTTCCAGAGTTCTTATCCCTCGGATGATCCAATTCACCCAAACCAACTTTTAGTTGCTTTCTGTCGGTGATATCCCCTCCTTGCTGAGTTTTCCCAAGCACGGGAATGGTAGGCACGAGAAATCTGACGCTGGGCTACTCCGTGCACGATAGCTAAGAACCCCGACCGCGGGTTGGATCACTCACCATTTACTTTTCCCCGCCTTCCACCTGGATCATCCTCTCGGATAAAAAATTCTAAGTGAAGACCTAGCCTCTGACGGTCTAAATCAACTCCCCGAGTAGTACTGCTCGTATTGGCACAACTCCTTGAAGGTCGGGCCGGCCAAAATAGGGGTCTCTTTCCTTATCATCGGTCGAAGTCTTTCATGCTTCGCACAAAGACTCCGTCCGATTAGGGACAATTGTAGATACCCCAATTTTGACCGTCCAGAGAGACAGAAATACTTCAAGTAACACATGGAAATATCCCACATTTGGACATCCAATAGAGAACAGAAGTTCGGGAAACCGAAAGCCTTGACCTAAAACCGGAAACCTTGACCCTAAGCCAAACCCTAAACCCTAGCCTTGACCTAAACCTAAACCGGAAACCCTAACCCTAGCCATGACCTAAACCAAAACCGGAAACCTTGACCCTAAGCCAAACCCTAAACCCTAGCCCAAAGCCTAACCCTAAGCTAGTCCCTAACCCTAAGCGAAACCCTAAATATACCCTAAAACCCAAAACTCTAAAAAACCCAAGTCCCTGGAAAGGGGCGGTTAGACCTAACTAGCCACCCGATAACAGGCGGCTAGTTTGCACTAGCCGCCCCCCTAACCGCCCCCTGGCCGACTTTGGACCAGTCCCCTGGATGGGACATAAAGCAGCAATAAATGCTGATCATTGCGGCTGGTCATGACCTTTAGCCGCCCTCTCTTGGCCGGATGAAATCAAGTAACCGACCCAAGCCACCGCTTGTCAGAGATGGGACGTTTGGCAGGTCATGATGGGGGCGGCTACCAGGAAGTAGCCGCCCCATCCTGGGCGGCTAGTTAGCACTAGCCGCCCTTCACCTGGTCTCTGACAGAAAAACCAGAGAATTAATGAGAGGTCCAATCGAAGCCAACCCACTCCATTACCCTCGGGATATTTTCCTACCTCTCTTTTACTATAAATAGAGGGGTCCCAAGCCCAAATACAACATCAACAAATCCACAAAACACCACCAATCCACCATCCCCACTTGTTCAAACCCTTCCACCACTAGGAATCCCAAGAGAGAGAGAGAGAGAGAGAGAGCCCCTTTTGTGAGAGAAACACCCATTCCCTACATAAAATACCCTCTCATCCCACCCTCCAGAAACCCAGGCTAAACCTAGCTTAGCCTCTGCCCAAGACCCCATCTGTTTCCTACCAAAGTCCTGCCCAAATTCCCCCAGACCCTGGACGGCTAACCCTACCCAGCCGCCCCAATCCAAATGGCTCAAACCCACTAGCCGCCCCATACCTACACCCCACCCGCACTCCTTTGTCCCAAGACTCCTTTAGTCAAGCCCCGGAAGCATAATAGGATTACCTGTTTTTCACCTCTGTGTACGGTATATCAGTGTCTCAGAGCGGAGACCCCACAAACTCCCCACGTAGGCGATCAAATCCGACCCAAACCCTTTCCTGTTTTTAGAAAAAGCAGGTGGCGATCACAAAACCCCTTGAATCCTCTTGAGCCGCTGTCGGGCGCCTCAACCAGGAACGACACCCTCACCCCTTCCGAGAAGACGATCCGACCGAGCCCGCCAGGGCACGCATCCGATCCGAATCCCCGAAGAACCCCCACACACGCGGATTTTTCAACACCGACACTCCCGTCGAACACTCCTCTCCTTCACAAAATGGATTCTCCGACTGGTGCTCCTCGTTGAAAACCTTCGATTGGCGCTCCTCGTCGAAAACCCCCGTCTTTCCCGTGCCGTCGTCGACCCTTGCAGCCACCGGTAAGCCATCACACCCCCTCCAAATGAAATTCATGTATATGAAATTATCTTTCAATTAATAATGGTGATCTATGGATGTTGTTGTGAAAGAAATTAGGGTTTGGTGATCTATGGAAGATGTGTTGATATGAACATTGTTGTTGATGTGAAATTAGGGTTTTATGAGATTGTTGATGTGTTGGGTGAAAGTTAGGAGAGAATGCATGGGTGGTGAATGAAATTAGGGTTCTGAAAGAATTTTTGTCCACCTAATATGGTGACAGATTAGGATTATCATTGTTGTTGTGAAAGAAATTAGGTTTTTCAGGTGTGTTGAGTGAAATGAAAAGAAGAAAAATGTGGGTTGTGAATGAAATTAGGGTTGTGAAAGAATTTTTTGTGATTAATATGGTGATAGATAAGGATTATTATTGTTGCTGTTAAAGAATAGGGTTTTCAAAGCATTTGTTTTGGGTTGTGAATGTGGGTTTTCAAAGAATAGGGTTTTCAAAGGAAAATGTGGCTTGTGGACGAAATTAGGGGTGTGAAAGATTTTTTTGTGAGTGGTATGGTGATAGATAGGGATTATCATTGTTGATATTAAAGAATAGGGATTATCATTGTTGCTGTTAAAGAATAGGGTTTTCAAAACATTTGTTCTTGTCTAACGATGTTTGGATAAAAGAACCTGGGTTTGTAATGGGGAGTATTGAGAAATCATATTTAAAAACCTTAGGAAATCATATGAATCGAGTCTCTTCATATGCCTCTAGTCATCAGTGATTGAATAGTAAAGAAAAAAAATGTTTTTTTTTGTTAAGCATGAACTAGGACAAGACCATCTGTTCCTGCTAATGGTTTGATTTGGCGACTGGGCTCTTTATATTCACATTATTTTTTTGAAGTTTATCTTAAGATTGAGATATTATTCACTTTATTTTTTTGGGGTCTTTTTAGCTTTTAATTACACTACAACAAAACAAGGTTTTGGTGACAGATATTTTGAATAGCTGTCACAAAAAACTATTGTTAGGTGACAGTCAAGAATGTATGTCACAATAAACATAATTTTTGGTGACCGTTATATTTGTTTGTCAGAAAATTCTATTTTTGTGACAAGTTCCTTAAAATGTGTGTCACATAAATACCAATTATTGTGACACACATATTTAAAAAGTCACAAATGATATTTATTAGTGACAAACATATTTGGAATGTTACCATTTGTATTTATTAGGTGACACACACTAATTGAATGTCACAAAAAACATATTCACAATTAAATTTAAAGGCTATATTTAGTATCCATATAATCATATCATATTATAATTATAAATCTTATCAAATATATGAGAATCAAGAGAGGTAAAAAATCATTGTTTCTCTTAATTTACTTCAATTCCTTTGCCAAGAGTGCTTTCCCATAAAACAAGATAAAAATGTTTCTCTCTCTGCCATTTCATGTCTTTGCCAGTTTACATTAACCAAGCCACCACCAAAGATTCAAATAAATATATGATATTAAACCCCTACCATCTCCTATTCTCCTCTACAAATTAAACCCCCACCATCTCCTATTCTCCTCTACGTCTCTATCTCCGTCATCTCCTCTGCATCCTCCAATCCCGCACGAAAAAACAACCACCAGGTCTTCCTATTCTCTTTTAATTCTTTTTTATTTGTGACTTGTTGCAACACCCACTAATAAATTTATTTATTTATTTATTTTTATTCACAAATAGTTTTTATCGTCAGACATATGTGTATTTGGGTTTATTCATAGAATATCAAATTACGCATTTGTGCATCATGGTATTATTTTTATTTCTTTCAATGAATTGTTATATCTTTTTTTATCATTCATAAGGTGAAAGAAACATGAATGACAAAGATAAACAAAATAATTTTTATGGGTATTAGGATTGCTTTGGTTTTAATATGAAGATCTGCTACCCTAGACATTTTATTTGAAGCATTTTTCAAGTAATTATATTGTATCTCACAAATTTTTGTTTTTTTTTAGTTGAGTGTCTGAATATAATTTTTATTCTAATTTATAAATATTTTAGACAATTACAAAAATATTTTAATTGATAAGAGTTGGATTCATTTTTCGAGATCCACTGAAAAATATATGGACGGAGTGGAGAAATTCATTCAATATGCCTTCAAGAATAGTTCTACCAAGGAGACGACCTTATGTCCATGTATTAAATGTGTTTGTAAAATTTGGGACTTGTTTATGCCTCACAAAATTTGGGACTTATTTATGCCTCACAAATTGAACAACAACATTAAGAATTTGATGATAAGCTAAAACGAATGGATGTTATATCAATGTCCATGTATGATTTGTATTTATGAGTACATTATATTATATATTTTTATTATATGCAAACTTTTTCATTATTTCTTTTAGTTTATTAACTATCTAGGATGCACTAAGAATTGAAGCGGCTGTATATACTTGCTTTGTAGGATGATGATGATTTTTCATTTCTTGACATCAAATAATAGATCAAATGAACAAAAAGACTAATACAGTCGACGAGGTAATAAAATCCTACAAGTTTACTAATTTTTATGTATACATGCAATAAGTATTAAGATTTTATCATCGAGAAGAAACTATTAGCAAATGGGATGCTCCTTAGTGAACAGCCAACCAAAATTGTTGGAGGAACACCATTAGATGATGGATGGTGTGAAGTAGTGGTCAAATCTCCAATAGATTCTATAGAAAAATTGATGAGGTGACATGGAAAACTTAAAACCATCAAGGATGCTATTGGACACCATATTGCATGGCCTCGAGCTTTTAGAAGTGTGTATTAATTTTTTTATTTTTTAGGTGGAGATAGATTGGACGAAAGTGAAGAGGAACAGTGTTCTTCAAGGATGTTGATATTTTATCTATGCACATTCGAACTCTTATAATAATGTAATCGAATATTGATTGAAATAGTGTAATGAATTGTTGGGATTCTCTTATCTATGAATTTTTTTTATTATTTTTACTTTTTAAATTATGATTGTACATGTTATGATTTTATTTTTTTAAATAATTACTTAAAAATTATTCTATCGAAATGTTTTATTATTGATATAGCAACTATGAATATTGACTGTCACAAATTTTTTATTGTAATTATATATTCTATAATGACAATAATAATATGTCGCTAAATGTCTACAAAAGGTGACTGACATTAACCACTTATTAATTACATATCGGATTATGGTGACAGATTCATCGGTCACCATATACTATCTAAGGTGACGATCAAGTTTCAACTGTCATTGAAACTTATGCACCGCCTGTCATTGAATGTTAGTCAATGATGACTTTGGTGACAGGCGTGTCTGTCACCATATGCCACATACGGTGACAGACGGGCTTTAACCATCACGAAAAGCTATGGTGACTGGTTCAGCTGCGACGCACGTCCGAGCGTCACTGTAACTCTTTCGTGACAGACATAAGGGTTTTGGTGACGATTTTCGTCCATCATCAAAACCCTATTTTGTTGTAGTGTTATGTGGGAATGTTTTTATTAGCATGTCATATATTTGTTAGCTTTGTTTTTAGTAGTATTTTCGTGCACTATAAACCAAGTTAGCTTAGTCAATATAATTATATGAGTACAATGACTGTCATATAATATAAGCTGTCATATAATATAATAACAAATTGTTTATATATAACAATATATTTGAAAATTATGAGCAATGCATGACGACCTGATCTCTCTCTCATATTTGTACTTTGTTTATATACGTTCATGTATTTTAAATGAAATGTTCTTTAATTAGACTACAATTAGATGAAAAGTTGCAATGTTTTCTTATCAACACTACGTCTAGTATAAAAATATGCTCTTGGGCCTAGCTAGGCATGCAGTGTAAGGGAGTAGGTGAGAATAGAAAAGTACATGAGATTAATCTCAGTATATAGTTGATATATAACAAGTTTAAAAATTTCTTGAAATTCACCAATTGTACTTGACAATGATCAATAATTATAGACTTATATATGTCCAATCTTTGAATATTTCATTGTTGACATGGATATCCTGTTTCAGGTTGTTGGCAATTGTTTTTGCTTATTGTTTACTTAAGTCAATATATATGATCTGTATAACCATGTTTTATCATCTTAGAATGATGTGTTTAGGGTTAACAATCCCCTTGTTCATAGTTGGTAATGGTTCAGAAAAAAATATAGAGGATGGCTCCCAAACGTGTTCCACAAACTGCATCACTGCGAAGACGTGCTTTAGAAAGATTGGCTAAAGATGCTCCGTCGTCGTCAATAGTTCCATATCACGAAGAAGATGTCACTCATGACGATGTTCTTGAATATGCGAAGACGTGCTTTAGAAAGATTGGCTAAAGATGCTCCGTCGTCGTCAATAGTTCCATATCACGAAGAAGATGTCACTCATGACGATGTTCTTGAATATGAGGATGAGGTAGAGGTACAGGAGGTGGCAATGAGAGAAGTTGAAAGATCAACGCTAGATTATGACATAGATGAACTCAGTATAAAGGGTCCCTTCCCTGGTGGGCCCCAAACAAATGAGATTTTAGTGGACTATAGACATCATATCGCTTATCGTGTGTGGTACAACAAGGTATGCAACTGAAATTTTGATTTAGTCTATGTTGATATGTTATAAATCCGAAGTTGATCATTTGATTTGATATGAGATAAATCATATCTGTAGATACCCCAATTTTGACCATCCAGAGAGACAGAAATACTTCAAGTAACACACGGAAATATCCCACAAGTGGACACCAACAGAGAACCGAAGGTTCGGTAAACCAGAAACCCTAACCCTAGCCTTGACCTAACCCTAAACCGGAAACCCTAGAACCTTGACCTAGCCCTAAAACCTAATCCCAGCCTTGACCTAAACCTAAACCGGAACCCTAAACCTTGACCTAACCCCAAACCCTAGCCCTAAACCCTAAATCCCAGCCTTGACCTAAACCTAAACCGGAACCCTAAAACCTTGACCTAACCCCAAACCCTAGCCCTAAACCCTAAACCCTAGCCTTGACCTAAACCTAAGCCAAACCCTAACCCAGACCTAAACCAAAAAAACCAAAACCCTAAAAACCTAAGTCCCTGGAAAGGGGCGGCTAACCCTAACTAGCCGCCCCTCACTGGGCGGCTAGTTCACACTAGCCGCCCCCCTAACCGCCCCCTGGCCGACTTTGGACCAGTTCCCTGGATGGGACATAAAGCAATATTAAATGTTGATCATTGCGGCGGGTCGTGACCTTTAGCCGCCCTCTCTTGGCCGGATCAAACCAAGTAGCCGACCCAAGCCACCGCTTGTCAGAGATGGGACGTTTGGCAGGTCATGATAGGGGCGGCTACCAGGAAGTAGCCGCCCTTCACATGTTCTCTGGCAGAAGAACCAGAGCATTAATGAGAGGTCCAATCAAAGCCAAACCACTCCATTACCCTCGGGATATTTCCCTGCCCCTCTTTTACTATAAATAGAGGGGTCCCAAGCCCAAATATAACATGATCAATCAACAAATCCACAAACAACCCTTCCACACCAACATCCCACAATTCACATTCCCTTTTCACACTAGAAATCCCAAGAGAGAGAGAGAGAGAGAGCCCTTTTGTGAGAGAAACACCCATTCCCCACATAAAATACCCTCTCATCTCACCCTCCTAAACCCCGGGCTAAACCTAGTTTAGCCTCTGCCCAAAACCAAACCCATTTCCTACCAAACCTCTGCCCAAATCAAACCAGACCTGGGACGGCTAAACCCTAGTAGCCGCCCCTGATCAGACGGCTAGATCCAACTAGCCGCCCCCCTACACACACCCCATTACCTGTTTTTCACCTCTGTGTACGGTATATCCGTGTCTTAGAGCGGAGACCCCACAAACTCCCCACGTAGGCGATCAAACCCAAACCCTTTCCTATTTTTAGAAAAAGCAGGTGGCGATCACAAACCCCCCCCCCCCTTGAATCCTCTTGAGCCGCTGTCGGGCGCCTCGACCAGGAACCACAACCCTCACCCCTTCCGAGGAGACGATCCGGCCGAGCCCGCCAGGGCATGCATCCGATCCGAACCCTCCGAAGAACCCCCACACACGCGCGGACCCCCCCTTTCCGACAACCGACAATATCGTGTAGAGTGATCGTTTATTGTGATGTCGCCAGCCTGCAAAAACACTCGACAGTTGGGATTTGGAGAAGGAATCTTTCACATTCACCGATAGGTTGAAAGAAAGTAGGCTATGGCCCCTGAGAGCGCATTGCTTCATGACCCTATACAACCCATTAATTACAGCAATGGTTGAGCGGTGGCACCCTGAGACCAACTCATTTAACCTACCCATCGGTGAAATGACAGTGACACATGATGATGTTGCCCAAATAGTTGGCATTCCTATGATGGGAAAGGCTTTGCATGGGTATACTAACTTGGCCATCACCGAAGCATCAAAGTTAATGAAGGACAATCTTGGTGTGCCACTAGTAAAAGAACAAGATGAGTTACGAATATACAACAATAGTGCAGTTAGACTTGTGTGGTTAAGGGATCAGTTTGCATATAAGTCGGTTGGGTTGTCCGACGAACATATCGATTGTGCTGTTAGAGCGTACCTGCTCTTCTTGTTAGGATGCACATTGTTTATTGATAAGACTGGCATTACTATCCCTGTTGCATATCTAAATTTTTGGACAGAGATCTCTGATATTAGTTCATACGGATGGGGAGGGGGTGCACTTGCTCAACTATATCGACAACTAGGGATAGCATCTCATGCAAAGGTGAAGCAAATATGTGGTTATCTCACACTTTTAGAGGTACTCATAGTGTATCATCCATGAATTTTTTCTTGAATGATTGAGTAATGATAATGATTTAGATTTTTTTCCGTAACTCACATCATCTTGTGCTATTTAGGTGTGGATCTATGAGCACCTCCCATTCTTAAGACCGGTGCCGGATCCAATGTACAGTGAGCAAAACCCGCGATCAGATCGATGGAGATGTCATCGTCATGTACCTAGCTTGCAAAAGAATTCTGTAGATGTAATTCGGGAGATACTGGACATGACGACAGCTGAGCAGGTATTCCTTTAATGTGATTTATGATTTATGGGTACTGATTATATGGTAAAATGGTTGCTAATCACTGTGTGTAGTTTGATTTTGATCCCTACCATTCTGTTTGTGATCGTAGACCGCTTGAGTACACCTTCTACAAGGGGTGTTTGTGTCTTCATCGTTTTTTTGATACATATATGCTAGATCGAGTACTATGCCAGCTAGGACACGTTCAAACATTTTCAAAACCACCAATCCGCCCTCTAGGAGTTGTTCGACGAACACGTGGTGCTAATAGCTATAGGGCTGATTATGGGGGTTCAGTTGAGCAGCAGGAACAATGGGAGGATCAGGTCATTAGCACAGCCATGAGGGGAGATCCATTACGTATACCTTGTGAATCGGTGTCTGAGTACATGGAGTGGTTTGAGAGGATGAGTCACCCTATCATACAGAACCCCCAAAATAAGAAACTGTCGCGGATGGCCCCCGATGTCGACATTAATGTGATTATGTTTTACATGTTGAATATGCTATTTTTAATTATGTCATTAGAAACGTGGTATTGAATGCCCTCTGATTTTTGCTATAGCATACGACCGCAATTTGCTATCTACAAAGGATTTTGGTTAGGGGAACCACCATTTCGACAGCTCAAAGAGTGGCTCGAGAGGTCATTCATGCTCTACATCATGGCACACCTCTGGACGATGCAGCAACAACAGGTCGTAGGACGAAGAAAGGGAGGCATGACCAACAATGATGCTTGTTTCCTTCAATGTTTTGAAATTTGAATGCATCATATTGTATGTTATGTGTTCACCAACAATTACAATCTATTAAAGTTAAATGTATGCTTTGTTTCTAGTGTTATCGAATGTATTGAGTAATTATAAATCTATGTGATATGTTCCAGGTTTTATGTATGTGAACGAATCACCTTCCGAATCAGATTATTATGAAATGAGCTTAATTATTGGTGAATTTTTGTGGTTTGACATCTTTATGGGGTGTTAGTTTCATAGTCTTCAAAGATGAATTATGAAATGAATGTAATTATTGGTAATTCAAAGTCTTCATCTTGCTTGGTCAAGTGTTTTATGCACAACTCAGAGATGAGAACCATCATGGGTTAAAGGTTGGGTGGGTGATTGTAGGACGGGAGGGTGTTTATGTTGTTGAGTGAAAGAATGTTGTAGAGGTTTGTGGGACATTTTGGCACTCCAGTTCGACAAGGATTTAGTCGACCGGTTGTGTAAGTGGAAGACAGACATTCTGTCTGTCGGTATCGTCGGAATCTCTGAGACTGACGCTGCTGTCGGAAAGGATCCCGGCGGTGCGCGCGGTGTGCGCGTGCGTGTGTGGGGGTTCTTCGGGGATCCAGATCGGATGCGTGCCGTGGCGGGCTCGGTCGGATCGTCTTCTCGGAAGGGTGAGGGTGTCGTTCCTAGTTGAGGCGCCCGATAGCGGCTCAAGAGGATTCCAGGGTTTGTGTGATCGCCACCTGCTTGTCTAAAAAAAGGCAGGAAAAGGTTGGGATGGATTTGATCGCCTACGTGGGGAGTTTGTGGGGTCTCCGCTCTGAGACACAGATATATCGTACACAGAGGTGAAAAACAGATAATCCTATTCTGCTTCCGGGGCTTGACTAAAGGAGTCTTGGGACATAGGGGTGCAAATGGGGTGTGTATAGGGGGCGGCTAGTGGGATGAAGCCGTCTGGTGAGGGGCGGCTAATAGGGTTTAGCCGTCCGGGGCCGGGTCTGGTTTGGGCAGAACTTTGGTAGGAAATGGGTTTATTTTGGACAGAGGCTAAGCTAGGTTTAGCCCGGGTTTCTGGAGGGTGGAATGAGAGGGTATTTTATGTAGGAAAATGGGTATTTCTCACACAAAAAGGGCTATCTCTTTCTCTCTCTTGGGATTTCTAGTGGGGAAAGGGAATGTGAATTGTGGGTTGTGTATTGGTGTCTATTGGATTGTGGATTGATGGATTTTTTATTAAAGGCTTGAGACCCCTCTATTTATAGTAAAAGAGAGGCAGGGGAATATCCAGGGGGTAATGGAGTGGCTTGGCTAATAGTGTATGTGATTAGACCCCTCATTAATTGTCTGGTTTTTCTGTCAGGACCAGATGAAGGGCGGCTAGTATGGGGCAGCTACTTCCTGGTAGCCGCCCCTATCATGACCTGCCAAACGTCCCATCTCTGACAGGCGGTGGCATGGGTCGGTTACTTGGGTTGATCCGGCTAAGATAGGGCGGTTAAAGATCATCACCCGCCGCAATGATCAGCATTTAATACTGCTTTATGTCCCATCCAGGGGACTGGTCCAAATTCGTCCAGGGGGCGGCTAGTGCTAACTAGCCGCCTAGTATGGGGCGGTTAGTTAGGTCTAGCCGTCCCTTGCCAGGGACTTAGGGTTTTTGGGTTTCCGATTTTCTGGTTTTAGGTTTATGTCTTCCGGTTTAGGTTTAGGGTTAGGGTTAGGGTTTGGGTTTAGGTTAGGGCTAGGGCTAGGGTTAGGGTTTCCGGTTAGGGCTCGGGTTAGGGCTTCCAGTTTCCTTAACTTTGGTTCTCTACTGGATGTCCAAATGCGAGATATTTCCGGGTGTTACTTGAAGTATTTTTGTCTTTCTGGATGGTCAAAATTGGGGTATCTACAATTGTCCCTCATCGGACGGAGTCTTTGTGCGAAGCAGGAAAGACTTCGACCGATGATAAGGAAAGAGACCCATATTTTGGCCGGCCTGACCTTCAAGAAGTCATCCCAACACGAACAGCACTATTCGAGGAGTTGATTTAGACCGTCAGAGGCTAGGTCTTGACTTAGAAATTTTTAACCGAAAGGATGATCCAGGTGGAAGGCGGGAAAAAGTAAATGGTGAGTGATCCAACCCGCGGTCGGGGTTCTTAGCTATCGTGCGGGGAGCAGCCAAGCGTCAGTTTCCTCGTGCCTACCGTTCCCGTGCTTGGGAAAACTCAGCAAGGAGGGGATATCGACGACAGAAAGTAGGTAAAAGTTGATTTGGTGAATTGGATCATCCGAAGGATAAGAACTCTAGAAAAGAACCAGAACTGAAGAAATTCAAATTTGAACGGTACTGAAAGTGTGGCAAAACTTTGGAAAAGTCGTGTTTGATCAAGTAGTGTCTGGAAATAAGCCAATACATGGCTGTTTGGTATGGAAAACCTAAGAATTTTAGGGCTGAAAAGAGATTGGAAAGGGGTTTTTAAGTGAAAGTAGAAAACTGGGAGGGGCAGCTAGTTGTAACTAGCCGCCCGAGAGGGGGCGGCTACTCGTGAGTAGCCGCCTCCCGGCTGGGTCCCTTATAACCGAAAAGGGACCCTCTCTCTTCCCATTTTTCAAAAACGGTTTCTCTCCCTCTTCTTCTTCTTCTCTTCGGTTTTAAAACCAAAAAACGCTGATTTATTTGCCTTCTCTTCCTCCATTTTGTCCTTAATCCTCTCTTTCTCTTGATTTCGAAACCCTAGTTTTGGGTTCTCTTTTTTCTTTTCAAACCGAGGAAGATGACAAGGTCGAAGGCGATCGTTTCGAGGGGAAAACGACCACGGGTGGCTCGTGGAGAGCGTAGCCCGAGCTCTTCATCATCGGAGAGTGATAGGCCGGAGGTCGAGGTCGTGGGGGAAGCTATGGGTGTGGCGGAGGTGCCGCCGGCGGACATTGGTGCGGGTGATGTTGGAGACTTGCCTTTGGGGGCTGCCCCGGAGGTTGGGAGTAGCATGATAGGGTATACACGCAAGATGAGGAGTGGGGATCGACCGGCGGTGGCCGAGGAGGTGGTTTTGGGGGTCAGGGAATCGGTTGAGGGTGCAACCGAGGGAGTAGGGGCCGAGGTGGTTAGTGAAGATGTGAGGGCGTCGTTGGATGCCCTTGTTGGGTGTTGGACAGGGAGGCCACAGAGGCCAGGGCTGAGGAGGAGGAAAGTAGGGCTATGGGGGCTTTTGCAGAGTTTATCTCCGGCGCGGGGAGGGTGGAGGGGACAGGAGAGGTTAGGGATGAGGCTGGGGCTGAGGGTATGGGCACCGGGGCTGCAGAGACCGGTGTGGGTGCTGAGGCTGAGGCCGAGGAGGCCGTGTTTGAGGAGGATGAAGAGGAGGGGGATGACGACGGGATGAACGATCCCGACAAGGCCGAGGTGGACGCTCCTGGGTCCACACGGGCCGTGGTATGTTCCTAACCTTTTAGTCTTTAGCCTTTTATTTTGGTGTATATGCATGTGTTTTGGCGGTATGAACAGGTTGTATATGTGTATTATACTCGTATATGTGTGTTTTAAATAGGCATGCTTGTGTATTAGTTAATCACGGTGGGATAGTAAGCATGCGAACAGGTATGGGTTGTAGAAAGAAAAGGAGATAATTCTTCATACATATATCCATGTTTGTTGTATGCATATAAAGGAAAGGAAAGGAAATGGCTTGGTATGCTTGCATGTGATGGTTTTGCATGTATGTAATCTTCAAAGTATGTTTCTATGTGTATTTGACCATGGTGGAGTAAGAGGGAGTATAAGAGGGAGTATATGCATGCATTTTTATGGGTTTAAGTTCCTTCATATGCTTAGTTCGTGGAAAGTATATATAAACATGATAAACGGTATATTTGAAAAGGAAATATACGAGTAATGACCACGGTGGGGTAAGAGGGTAAAGCATGTGATCTTATAGGCATGTTTTGCAAATAAAGGAAGGTAAATTTTCGTATGAAGTCTCGTATTTCATGCTTCTGTGTAGGAGTTTTATTGTGCTAAGCATGGTTACTAGAAGATGAATTTGTTTAGACTTGGATCCTTACCTCGCGATTGCTTTGGACTAACCCATTTTCGTTTGTTTCGTAGCGGGCAAATCGCATCCGAGCCCTTTGGCATGGGATGAAGCGGTGGCATGATGCCTTGGGGCAGGAGGAGAGGAGTTTAATGGACGGAGTGGGCTTCCGTTCCCTCTTTCTGATTGAGCCATTCCACGTCTATCGCCCATATGTGGAGGCATTGGCGGAGAGATGGGACCCGGAGAGTTGCACGTTCATCCTCCCTACTGGCGCCGTTATGCTGACCATTGAGGATGTTCATCGGATCACCGGCCTTCCGGTCTTTGGGGAAGCGGTGATTGAGGCCACCCTTGCGGATTATAGGGGGCTGTTTCGAGAGTTGATCGGGGAATGGGAGTTCGTGGAGCGGGAGCGGACGCTGAACCGGATTCCTTTAGGGAGGCTTTCGGGGCAGTATGGCCTCGGTTCTTTTACGGAGCGTCAGAAGGGCGAAGCTGCAGCTAGCTTCGAGAGGAGGCGGGCGATGATCGAGGCGAGAGAGGCGGCCGCGTGCCCACAGAGGGCACGGAGGGAGTTGAGGGCGTTCTTCCTTGACTTCTTCGGCCGAGTCCTCTTCTCGACGGCCTCTGATAAGGTTTCCTCTCACTCTCTTTTGCTGATGAGGGACCTGGAGGGCATGGGACGCTATGCTTGGGGAGCGGCGATGCTCGCCCATCTCTTTGCGGAGCTCTCGAAGAAAGTTAAGAGGGCCGGGGGAAAGAACCTTGGCGGTTTCGCATCATTCTTCAGGTATGTGTATGTGGTAAATAGATGTCTTCTTCTTGGTCTAGTTCGCTTGATCATGACAATTTCCCTCTTACTTTTCTAGATTTTTGGATATGAGCACTTCGCCATTAATCGCCCGACTTTGGCTCCGTTTGATCGTGCCCTCCCTTGGGCCATGTGGTGGGAACCCCGGGGATCTTCTCGCTTGTACCGCCTCGCCCAATTCCGAGAGGCCTTCCGTGTCTTGTCGGAGAAAGAGGTATAAGTTTTTATTCGAATTTCCTTGGCTTGTATTTGGTTTTCTTTTGACTAAGCGCTCTTCCTATCTTTTGACGTTTTTTAGATGACGTGGAGGCCTTATCCGGAGGAGGTTCCCGAGGCTATGGCGCGAGACGTCTGGTTGATCTACTTCAATGAGGTCGTGCTTCATGCGATTAGTCGGGTCGTCCGCCAGCTTGGCTATCATCAGTGGGTGCCCGATCCTCTACCGCGGCGCCCCTCGATTCCGGTGGCTGGGATTCCTAGGGATACGAACCTCCCGAGGAATTACGCTACGTATGTGGCTGGATAGATGGGCCGAGGCGTCTTGGTGGAGCGTCGTCCTGAGGTGACTTCGAGTGACAAATACCTGGCTTGGTATCGTCAGGAGTATGCGGGTATCCTCGAGACGATGGAGGGGGAGATCCCGGACGCTTATGTAAGTTGAAAAATCCTTCTCTTCTTCTCCGCTTTCCTTCGCTTGAATATTTTCTGAATGGTATTTGTTTTTGCAAGTTGAGTTGAATGAGATGGAGAAGAGGCTCAAGACCGCCAATGAGCACCTCAGAGCACGGGCCAGGCAGATAGAGGAGTTGCGGGCGCAACGGAGACGCTTGCAGGAACAGGTCCGGGTCCTCGAGGCTCAAGTGGATGCTCTGTCGAGAGCGAGAGCTGATGGTGCTTCTTCTTCTTCCGCCCCTCCTCCTTCCATGGTTTCCGAGCGAGTGCTCGAGCTGACGAGAGGGCAAGATGTGGCCCAGAATGAATTGACGGCCATACGGATGGAGTTGGGCCAGGCGAGGGGTAGGGCTTCTCGAGTTGAGGAGGAGACGGACCGGCTGAGGTCCATGATGGCTTCGAGAGAGGAGGGTTTCATTACCCTAGGCCGTGAGAGGGACTTCCCTCCAGATGAGGGTGTCAGAGTTGGAGGCTTCGGCGGGCGTTCCTGGAGGTTTGATGGGAGACTTGGTTCGTTCTCTCCAGGCGGCCGGGGATAGGGATCGGGAGGCGCTCAGGGCATCAGAGGCGAGGGCACGGGAATTCGAGGATCGGGCTAGAGGGACAGAGAGTCGTCTCCGACAGAGATTGGAGAGGAGAGACAGAGATATGCAGCAGGTTCATCTCTGGGAGGCGACTATGAGGGGGAAATTGGTTGGAGGGAGCTCCATGACCGAGGCGGACCTTGACCTTCTTCCGCTTGAGCCTGACCATTCTCTCTCGGCCTCCTTGGCTACTGGGGCCACCTTTAGCCGTGCTTCTCGTCCTTCAGCATCTCGAAGTCGTAGGATATACACGAGGGCTGCGTCCTTGGTTCGAGAGACTCCTGCCATTCCTGATGCTCCAGAGGTTCAGTCTTCTCATCAGCCACCGCTCACTTCTCAGCCAAGTCAGGATATTCCTCCTACTCAGCCTCCAACGGATGACAATACGCCGAGGTATAGCTTCTTTGTGTCTTGGTTTTAGGTAGAAGAATGGTATATCTGCAAGGAATTCATGCTTTTCTCCTTTTGTTTTGACTCAGGTGATATTCTGGTGGAGTATAGCACAAGACTTCGATGGAAGCATCCGATGGATTTTTATTTTATTTTGATTGTAGGTTTACCCTTTCTTACACATTCTTCCCTTTCTTTTTTTTGGTTTATCAACAACCATGGCTGTTTTAAACTTGGTTTATTGGTTTCAGTTTGGTTGCATATGTGGAATAGTTTTTATAAGGTTGTATGGGTGGATGAAAGGATGAATGGGTGCGTGGTTTGGTGTATGATTTTTGTTTTAGTGGTTGTTTGATTCGTAGTTATACTTTTTTTATGTGCGTATGAATGTATGAAATGTGTGTGCACAGGTTTCGGGGGAGAATGTTTTCTATAGGTATCAAATGAATTGAAGGGTTGAAAAGTGGGACTGACAGCAGGTTTTTTGGGCAGCAGGTAAGGGGCAGCTAGTGCAAACTAGCCGCCCAGTGAGGGGCGGCTAGTTAGGTTTAGCCGCCCCCTTCCTGGGACATGCTTACCTAAAACCACGGCGGGGGCGGCTAGTTGTGTCTAGCCGTCTGGTGAGGGGCGGCTAGTCGGGTTTAGCCGCCCCTTGCCTGGGACAATTCTTTTGGTCTTGCTGCTCCTGTCTGCTGCTACTGGAAGCCTTCGTGACCGTTTTGACTTTTGAGACCTATAAAAACATCATTTCCATGGACCAAGTGTTAAATCTGTCCGGATTGCGCCCCTGCACCGACTTTCGAGCCCTTCTTGCGTGAGTGGGCATTTTAATTCTTCAATGGCTTTTTACGTGAGTGGGTAATGTTTTTTACTTTCTGAAGTAAAAGATACCATCAAGTCCCCGTGGAGGAGCCCTTGTGGTCACCTATCTCCAAACCAGGATTGTATTTGAAAGGTACAGGCCTTAGGTGTCGGTTTTTCTAGGTTCATTGTTCTCAAATGCTTGATCGTACTATTCTAAACATGCTAAAAAATCCATGAGTGTACTAGGAGTCAAGTTAAATAAGCTTCCTTTGGATAGGCATGTTTCTAAGTGAACTCATGTGAGTGTGTGTAATTTGTTAAACCTGGAAACGATCTACCTTCGGTCGAAATTTCGCCTTTCCAGGTAGACATAGTCCAATTTTGAATCCCATTGCGAAAAAAATAAAGGGGGGGGGGGAGAATGGGGTAAGAGTAATATCTTCCCTTCGGGCAATATTTTAGAATTGTCCTAGTCTAGCATATGTCCTACTTTCTAGGTCCCTCTGGCTTTCTTCTTTTTACCACTTCTTTATTTTTGGGTGGAAAGTACAGTCCGTTGTTTGGATCTGTACTGGCATAGCCGTTGTCTAGCGAATACCGTGCGTAAAGGCGTGAAAGCCTGCTAAAATAGAGAGTTTAACCCGTTCACTTGGGTGTTATTTTTCTTTTGTTGGCCTCTCATTGCCTGATTTTTTTTATTTGAGGGGGGGGCTCTTCTGTTTTTCACCCCGATTCTTTTCATGCTTCCCCTCTAGAAGTGTTTGTATAGTACCAGAGCCAGTTTTGGGACATATGCCAGGTCTAAGTAACTCCTCATTTTGACCTAGGGTTAATACGAGTGGGGCGGAAATAATAGAGGTTTTGCTTTGGGGGTTTTAAATTGTCCCAGTCTACGGGGTAGGCAATTTCTCTTCTATCAGGTAAATCGATCGTCCAGTTATACGTGTGTGAATGAAGTGGCATGATTTGGCGGAGATGTGTTCAAATAGATACGAGTTTATCTTTGAGAGTCTTATAATTCTATCATCCAGTACTAAACGCTGGAAATTGCAGGAAGAAAGAATAATAGTTCTCAAGTATTGAAAGCTATTCATGCATGAAATTTCTTTAGATAAAGTGCATTCCACGAACCTGAAACCTCGACTCCTTCGGCATCCACCAAGCGGTAGGCATTCCCAGAATAGGCATGGGTGATCACATAGGGTCCCTCCCATGTGGGTTGCAACTTGCCTCTTGGGTGAGGTTGTCTTGATGGCATGATTTGCTTAAGTACTAATTCCCCGATTTCAAATTTTCTTCTTATTACCTTCATTTCAAATGCCCTTGCCACCCTTAATCTTTTCTCGTCTAGTAGTTCTCTCTTTTTGGTATATATTTTTTTTGTTTTTGAAAGTGTGAAGACAGATGCATACTTATGGTTTTAAAAAGGCCTGTGTTGGCGAATAGATATGTTTTTGGGAAAAGAATGGGGATAAAGTTTGGAAAACGATTTTGTTTTAGAGGGAAAGCATGGAAAGACAGTTCGTAAAGCGTTTTTGGTGGAAATCCTGGAATCAAGGTTCCATAAAATATTTTGTTTTGAAGAAGAGTGTGGGAGCGCAGATTTGGAAAACGGTTGCGTTTTGAAAAAGAGTAGAAATGTATTTTGTAAATATTTTCGTTGTTTTGGTAAACAGGGAAAGAAAGTTTGGGAAAGTGCTTTTATTTTGGTTTGGAAGTATAGAAATACGGTTTTGTAAAACATTTAGTTTTGAAGGAGAGTGTGGAAAGATATTTTTGGAAAACATTTTTTTGGAAAAAAGAGTGGAAATAAAGCTAAAAACAGGTATGTTTAGAATTGGGGAATGAAAGCTGATTAGCATGTATTTTTAGATTTTGGCCTTTTTTTTTAACAGAAAAGACACTTATTATTTACAACCTACTGGATTGGTGGAAGTGTTTCAACCGACTTTCCTCCAGCAGCTGGCGCTCCTTTGTTGCGATGCTTGAGCACTGCGAGAAAAGGAGGCTGGGTCAGCTGGAGTTTTATCGTCTGACGGTGAGTGTATGTTTAGGTGTTTACCAGGGTGTGGGAACAGCCATTCTAGGGAGCCAGAGAGGTAGTCTAGCTCTTTTTCTTGGATAGGGTCCAGGGGGTAGGGGCATACGACCTCTTTGGCGGGCTCTACGGTTATTCCTCTTACGAAATGTTCATACAACCTCCAATTGTATTTTTCCTTTAGTTTAGGGTGATGCTTGGATGAGCCGATGCCCCTTTTATCTAGCCATGTTGGGAGTTCGATGGGGTCCAAGATCCCATTCTGTTGTCCCAAGGTTCCCCCGGGGAGATAACCCATGGCCCCCATTATATGCCAACCAGGGTTCCTAAGTCTAGGGCGGCTTGTCTCTGTGGTAACGGAGAGAGTGTTCTGGGGATTTAGCCAATTGGCTGGGAAATGTATGATGTGGATGGTGGCTTCTATGGGTTTTGAGTTACCGGTTTTTACAGTGATGGTTTCATTATCGGCGAACCTCAAGTTAGGTCCTTTGATCGCATCCCCTTGTATTTTGATTATCCGACCTCCCAAGGGGAACTTCAAACATTGGTGTAGGGGAGAGACCCCTTTTATGGACGCTAGCCATTTGCATCCTAGGATCATATTATAATCTGAATCCATTTCTAGGACGTAAGCTTTAGCGCTAGTTTCTAGCGACCCTACTTTTAATCGGAAGTCTTTAAAGCCTAGAACCGGACGAGCCGTTTTGTCATAGGCGAATATACGGGTGTCTGTTTCGAAGAGTGTAGTTATGCGTCCGTCAATGTGCTCGGAGGTTTGTAGCGACATGAGGTTTACCCCTGCTCCGGTGTCAATTAGAACTTTATCCACCGAGTATCTTTCGAGGTTAATTGTTATGCATAGGGTGGAGGTGCTAACGGCCTCATCATGAACCTCTTCTTTAGGTCTGAAGGTTATGATGGGCCCTAGTCCTGCGGTGGCTAGAGCTACTGGTATGTCCAGGGTAGAGATTTGTGGATCGACTTGGATTCTTTCTAGGAACATTCTTAGAGCCTGCTGGTGGTGTTCTGAAGTTTCGATTAGCTCTAAAATCGAAATTTTCGCGGGGATTTTTCAGAGTTGATCTAGGATGTTGATCTTATCTCCGGCGTGGGGCTCCTCAGTTTCTGTTTCAGGTAGGGGGTGTCTATAAGAGGGGACAGCATTGTTCGATGGTGTGGCCGTGATATCGATGATACTGACAAAAACGGGTGGAGTCAGCACCGATAGGTGAAGGTCTAGCCATGGGTAAGGAAATGCCATTGACCTTGAATAAGGCTCTGAAGATGTTCCCTAGGGTTTCTGGAAGGGGAGGATAGCTATCTCTTCTGTTTGACCATCTTGGGCCGTAGAAGGAGGAAGGTGCAGCCTTATCATGGGGGCTGCGCGCGGGTTCTCCAGGGGTTATGCCATGCGTTCTTGGGGGGGTAGGATAGAAGGGTCTCCTGTTTTGGTCCTGATTTTGGATTCAGGGGGCCTGAATTAGGGAATCATGGGTTGCGGGGTTTTGTTGTATCGGCACGGGGACGGGTACTGATCGAGTAGTGAAGTTACGGTTGATTGGCCGAGGCGGCGCATACCCGGATGAACCGGACGTGTACTGTCTCAGAGCCGTTCCTCGATCAGGAACTCGTGCTCCGTTCGGGTAGAGTGCCGATACTTGTATAATAATCCCCTCTACCGTGTGGGTTTGTGCCTTATGAGGCGGTTGTCCAACCCTATGGCTGATAGGTGGGGACTGGGTTTGGACTACTGGGGGTGCACAACGGGAAATCCTGTTGTGGCGGTCAATTAGAAGCTGATACGTAGTACAGTCTCCGTATGAAAGGCTCGTACGAAGCTCTGGACTCAGGCTCGTAACGTCATGTCAATTTCTTGACATTCTGTGAGTTGCAGGCCGGTTCGGTGGACAAGTGTGCGCCATCGAGACACGTATTGTTCAAATTCCTCCCTAGGCCTCATTCTCTCCACAGTTAAATCCGAAATAGAGGGAGTTCTGATCCTCTGGTAACCGTAGCGGCCTAAGAACTTCTCGCTTACAGCCGAGAAATTCGACAAGTGATCTACAGGGAGGGTGGAGAACCATTGTAGTGCTTCTCCTTCCAATGATTTCTGGAAGAGGAAGACTAGCAGATGTTGATTATCTAGAAACGGGCGTGCGTCTAGATAAAAGGCAGTTAAATGAATGTATGGGTCTCCACGACCGTTATACCGGTGGAATTTGGGGATTTTGAATCCCTCCGGTAGATGGACTGACGGGATTTGTCTCAGGTTGTGTAGAGACATGTGCTTGGGGGCTGAGGGACCAGTCTCGGAGAGAATTCTCCGGATGGTTTCATCCAACGTTTCTCCCCTGGGAGGGCTGCCTAGCGGTCCCGGGTTTGGGGTGGCCTGGTAAGGGCCTAGGATGGAAACGGTTGGGAATATTGGATTCGCGGGGGAAAGGGGGGTGAACGAAAAGACGCTCGGGTTGACCGAGTGACTGGGTGTGAACGGGGTTTTGGGAAAGGCCTTAGGGGTTTCGACAGGGGCCTCGCCTCCTGTCTCAGGGTTTTGACCTAGCGGTAGTCGGCGAGGTCATGAAACATGTCCTTTACGGATTGGTATCCTAGACTGGCCATCTATTCCTCTAGATGGGTCAGGAATTGCGTGGATTGACCCTCTTGGTGGGTTCTTTCCTTTAGTATCTCCTCCTCTAGGCGGGATTCCATGATGTGTGAAATGGTTCAAGGGAATGAATGCAGATATAAAGCAGCAAATAAAGCGGTAAAGGATTGCACAACGGTGTGCGGCTTACAAAGCAGTAAAAGATTGCGCAGCGGTGTGCGGCTTACAAAGCAGTAAAGGATTGCACAGCGATTTGCGGTTTACAAAGCAGTAAAGGATTGCGCAGCAATGTGTGACTTACAAAGTAGTAAATGATGCAGTGATGCGAAGTAGAGGAGGATCTGATTTGAGGGGTGGGAAACTCTAACCTTCCTAGAGGGTTGATAGCATTCTAGTCAAGCTTGTAAAAGGGGGCAGAAGAGGATTACCTTTTGTTGTTTTTCACGAGGGAGGTCCCATCGTGATTGCCAGATTTGTCGGTATCGTCGGAATCTCCGAGGCTGTCGATGCTGTCGAAAAGGATCCCGGCGGTGCGCGGTGTGCGCGTGCGTGTGTGGGGGTTCTTCGGGGATTCGGATCGGATGCGTGCCCTGGCGGGCTCGGTCGGATCGTCTTGTCGGAAGGGTGAGGGTGTCGTTCCTGGTTGAGGCGCCCGATATCGGGTCAAGAGGATTCCAGGGTTTGTGTGATCGCCACCTGCTTTTCTAAAAAAAGCAGGAAAAGGTTGGGTTGGATTTGATCGCCTACGTGGGGAGTTTGTGGGGTCTCCGCTCTAAGACACGGATATACCATACACAGAGGTGAAAAACAGATAATCATATTCTGCTTCCGGGGCTTGACTAAAGGAGTCTTGGTTTTGGGGTGTGTATAGGGGCGGCTAGTGGGATCAAGCCGTCTGGTGAGGGGCGGCTAATAGGGTTTAGCCGTCCGGGGCCTGGTCTGGTTTGGGCAGAACTTCGGTAGGAAATAGGTTTGGTTTTGGACAAAGGCTAAGCTAGGTTTAGCCCGGGTTTCTGGAGGGTGGAATGAGAGGGTATTTTATGTAGGAAAATGGGTATTTCTCTCACAAAAAGGGCTCTCTCTCACTCTCTCTTGGGATTTCTAGTGGGGAAAGGGAATGTGAATTGTGGGTTGTGTATTGGTGTCTATTGGATTGTGGATTGATGGATTTTTTTATTAAAGGCTTGGGACCCCCTCTATTTATAGAAAAAGAGAGGCAGGGGAATATCCAGGGGGTAATGGAGTGGCTTGGCTAATAGTGTATGTGATTAGACCACTCATTAATTCTCTGGTTTTTCTGTCAGTACCAGGTGAAGGGCGGCTAGTGCTAACTAGCCGCCCAGTATGGGGCAGCTACTTCCTGGTAGCCGCCCCTATCATGACCTGCCAAACGTCCCATCTGGCAGGTGGTGGCTTGGGTCGGTTACTTGGGTTGATCCGGCTAAGATAGGGCGGCTAAAGATCATCACCCGCCGCAATGATCAGCATTTAATACTGATTTATGTCCCATCCAGGGGACTGGTCCAAAGTCAGCCAGGGGGGCGGCTAGTGCTAACTAGCCGCCTGGTATGGGGCGGTTAGTTAGGTCTAGCCGCCCCTTGCCAGGGACTTAGGGTTTTTGGGTTTCCGGTTTTCTGGTTTTAGGTTTATGTCTTCCGGTTTAGGTTTAGGGCTAGGGTTAGGGTTTGGGTTTAGGTTAGGGCTTGGGCTAGGGTTAGGGTTTCCGGTTAGGGCTCGGGTTAGGGCTTCCAGTTTCCTGAACTTCGGTTCTCTACTGGATGTCCAAATGTGAGATATTTCCGGGTGTTATTTGAAGTATTTCTGTCTCTCTGGACGGTCAAAATTGGGGTATCCACACTGTTGACCTGAAGAATTTTAACTGTGTATTTTTGAAACTCCAGGTCGACAGACGTTTCGCCGATCCACCTTATTTCGAGTCGACTACAATATCGTCGAACTGGAGATCAAAAATGATATCTCCAACTCAAAAACGACGGATTCTTAGTCAACCCGAGCCCTGATTGTCGACTTCATTTCAGGCGACCTTCATTCGACAGACATTTAGTCGGGCTTACGTGTTAGACATCGACGGATAGTCTGTCGACCTGGAAATTTATAATTGTGATTTTTGAAACACTAGGTCGACAGAAAGTTCGTCGATCCAATTTATTTCAGGTCGACCACAGGGCGGTCGAACTGGAGTACCAAAAATGACACCCTCAACTCAAACAACGCTGGTTTCCTAGTCAACCCGAGCTGGGTTTCTTGACTTCCTATCAGTCGAACGGCTTTCGACGGACCCATTGTCGATACAGTGTATTTCACTTCGACGGATAATTTGTCAACCTGGGGATTTATAATTGTGATTTTTTAATCCCCAGGTCGACAGAAGGTTCGTCGATCCACTGTCTTTCAGATCGACCACAGGGCAGTTGAACTGGGGTACCAAAAATCATTCAACAACTCAAACAACGCCGGCTTCTTAGTCAACCCGATCTGGGTTTCTCGACTTCCTATCAGTCGAACTTCTTTCAACGGACCAATGGTCGATATATTGTATTGAAAGGACAAAGAGTCTGTCGACCTGGAGATTTATAATTGTGATTTTTGAATCCCCAGGTCGACAGAAGGTTCGTCGATCCACTGTCTTTCAGGTCGACCACAGGGCAGGCGAACTGGGGTACTAAAATGGATTCTTCAACTCAAAGAACGACGGCTTTGTAGTCAAGCCACAACTTGATATTTCTTGGCTACGTCAGACATTTAAATATATAAAATGATAACACAACAAAAATTCATAATACACTAAATGTTAACTGTCTATGATCATTTACATCAACACGTCCCCGACATCATTTCACACTTTATATGCCCTGGACTATCAAAAGATATACATCGCCAGCTGGACTGCCTATTACACAGTCTATACAAAATGAGCTTCAAGACATTTTTATCACTAGTGTACTTCTCCCGTGACATTGTCTATACAAAATGATTCATAGTGTAAGACTTACAAAAAATACCAAAGCTTACACCAACAACCCATTATGTCTGCACCATATACACTAAATGAAACATATGCTAGTGTCCTAATTGAGATCAATAACATCCACCACTGCTACATCAGTACCTGCAAGAGCCCTGAATCGATGCATCCTGTCTTCGTATGGCATTACCCATGTACTCGCCGCATCAAGACGAAAATGATCCCACGTTCCAGCAGCTGGAGGTAATGGAGCGTTTGATTTGATCTCCAAACTGACCAAATGACATCCACAAACGTAACCAATTCCTAGGATCCGATGATAGCTGGTTGGCGGGGGAGGATCCTTTAATGGAAAAAAGGTGAGACATTGATTTTTGGATATATGCACAACCACAACCTTATAACATGAAGCTATGACAAACCCCATGTCTGGCATTGACATCCATGCTCTTTTTCTGCAAAGGACGACTGACAATGGAGAATGTTCTTCAACTCTTCAACTCGATCCAACCCATATAACACCCTCATGTATATATCTTGATGTTGCTCAATCTCCAAAAGGAGATCGTTCTGAACATCTCTCCACCCTTCATTGGCTATACCCAGGAAAGATGCAACCACCCTAAAGCCATAATGACCATCCCCAATGACATCATATATGTTACTGATGAATGGGCTTAGGAATGGTGGGAATTCACCCATGTAATTCTCACCAGGTATGGCTCGATTCTAAAGAACCCTTCCCCTCAGCACGACCATTTTTGGTCGTTTATATTGTTTGGGGTCCGATGTTTCTGCGATATGCATTGGAATAACTGGATCAACTGCATTTAATCTCTGCACTGATTGAAGGACATACTCAAAGCCACTAGGACATCGTTTGGTTGATTCTTCGGCAAGGGCTTTAGCTCTTTTTTTCCTGCTCTTCTTTCGACCCTTTGTGTTCACCTTCACAACGGACTCTAAAAGGAGGGTGGTGGTTGGGTCACTCAATTTTTTCAATACTTTCTTAATTTTCTTTTGTTGTATGATGTTTCCATCGGTGAATCGTTTGAAAAGCATATGAATCTGCGGTCCAATATCAACCTCATCAGTGAAGTCCTCGATCAACGGTGTAATCACAAGCTTTCACCAAAATGGACGAATATGTGAAATTGGTATGGTATCACCATCTCGCCCGTATCCCACAATCATATGGGCACAAGGTAATCCACAGTTTGAGTACAATGCATGATCACATATGCTATCGCATTGATCCACTCCATTACTTGCACATATCTCCATCTGTAACTGCTGAAGGTCATATATGGAGACTATACCAACAAGATGCCGGAATAGAAACCCTCGAAACTTGTGTGGAATCTTTGTAAGACTCTCTTCGAACGAAGCCCTGATATCTGAAATCTGCAACTCCAACAAATTGTGGATCATCTGCCACAAGCCCACGAAATTGTGAGTGGATGTTTGCAATGCCCTCTTTAGCTTTGAATGGTGACTTTCAACACGATTAGTAGACGTGTTACCAAGGTGCATTTTCCTATTGATCCATGCAGAACAAACATTTCGTTGTGCTTGTCCAACCAAGTGGTATGAAGGTATGACAGTACATTTGGATATGCACGGTACTCATCTTCGAGAATTTGTAATTTTCTACAGAAATCCGCCTCGGACAATGATTTCATTACTTCAGCCCAGGATCCCATGAATGCGTCCCATGTTTCTACATCAGAAAACTCTTTTCTACAATTTTTTACTGCATTTTTCATAATGTGAACACGACAAAGGAGATTTACTGTCGACGGAAACACTACAGATATAGCCTTCATCAATCCTAGTTCATGGTCAGTGATGATTACCTTCGGGGGGGTTGCACCATCAAAGATCCCTTTGAAGCACCCCATCGCCCATGTGTAATTCTCTTCCTTTTCCGCACTCAAATACACAAAAGCAGCAGCAAAAGTCTTGCATGTTGAAGTGGCCCCCACTAACTCTAATAGTGGCATTATATATCGGTTCATCTTGTAAGTGCAATCAATCATAAACACAATAGGAAATGCTTTGACTAGCTCGACAAAGGTAGGATGAGCAAAAAAAATCTCTGACACGATCTCAGCCTCCTCTCGTGCTCGATGTCGCTCAATATACCCATGCTCGTAGAGTAACTTCATCAGTTGTTGCATGTGTGTACGACCACAAGTCTCCTGCACCCTCAATTTTGCTCGAGCATTATATATATTTTTTATTGAGCTGACATTGGTGGGATCTATGTTCTTCAGGTGGGTCAAGATATCACGAGGTCTCATACCACTCAATGACATCCCTTCTAACACGGCATATTCATCATCCATCAACTTCCCAGCGTATGAGTGACCCTCAAAGTAGATGATGAGTGGATGATTATGTAAACCACATAGAACTCTTAATGACCATCTCCCTGAATTTTCGATGGAACGTAACTTGAAAGGACAACCACACTTCTTTGTACCAGTTTGGCGGCACTTCTTTATTTTTTTCTTCCCGTTGTCTTCCAACCGGGTATCTTTCGCGCTTGGACGATTGTCAAACTTACCCCCTCTTTCACATATGAGATCAACTCGGGCCGATCTACGGGAGTCTACTTGATGCGACCGCCCAATGACTACAATGACTCCGATGTTTCTACCTACTTTTTTAACCCAATCAATTACCTCCGCTCTATTATCAAAGCCCTGAAAACATTGATGAATTCCTTTATATTCAGGTAACGAATGAGTATCAAGAATCATGTATCTACACATGGTTCTATTGACATTACCAAGGATGTAGAGAAATGCTCGGTGGTGTCAATGTTGGCGATCGGATCATTGGATATGGCCTCCCTCTCATCTTGCATGGACCCCTCAACATCTTCAACCATAGGTTCCAAATACTTCTACAATTGCAATAACACATAGGCCATTAATACTTGTATTTTTTCAATGTACAAAAAATAAAGAGTAGGAGATATAGCTCCAAACCTCAATGTCCATACTTCAAATGCCTGTGATGTGTTTGGATATTGAATATATCAACATAAACCGTGTAATTCTAAATCCTATAAATCATAAATAATTCAATGTCAATGATTAGTAAGTACATAAAATAAATTTAATGCCTATAACTGTAACCAACCATGAACAAAAAACCCTACAACCACCTACCCCACCATGACCACAACACCACCACAAACCCACTAACAACAAGCATCACCACCACCATTGCAAATTCAATGAACATCACATACAAATGAAACACCCTCCAATACCATCCCAACTACCACAACCCTACACCCTAAAAATACAGCCATTTTGGAACCCACTAACCCTAAACAAGCATCACCAATGCTAGAAGATCATTGGCAACCACATAAAATTAATAAAAACAGAGGATGAAGTATAGATACTCACCTAAGTGAATGGTTTTGGATTAGGACATCGATTTGCACAATAGGGAATCGCCGGAGAGTCCATGCAATGTCAATGGAAGGGTCGTCGGAGGATGAATGGGCTTCCGACCGGTGCCGTCGATGGCGGACGTCGTGGTCGACAGGTATGAAATGAACGGGGAGAGAGAGGAGGGTATGGGTTTGGGGTTTTTCTTGAATTGGTTGGTGGGAACAGGGGACTTTATTTTTGGGTTGGTGGGAAGAGGTAGTTGGTGTTTTTAGTGTCAAAAATTAAGAAGTGCAATTTTTTTATTTTTTATTTTTTGGTTGGTGATAATAGGCAATTGGTATGTGGGTATAGACGTGCCCAATTATATATTCCTTGAATAGTCATAAACTCCAGCATAACTTATGTCTATATCAAGCAGCACCTCGAAGAATTATATTACAGCGTGTGAGACTTTTAGTCTATATACTATTACTCAAAATGTAATATATATGTGTATATATAAAAAAAACAAGAGTATCATGTTAATATATAATATAATTGAATAAGATCAAATCAAAATTAGATTATTCGATCTAAAAAAATTTAAGTGTGTTTATGCTTTTTTTTCATAATTATTTTATATTTAGATTTGAAGAGAGGAATATTAGATTTTGATATGATATGATATGATATGATATGATATGATCCTTTATTTTTTATTTGTTAAATAAAAACTCTATTTTTAAATTTTTTCAGGAAGCCTTTCTTTATTTATTCAACCACGTGTGTTTATGTTTCTCTTCCTTATGTTATCTTTATATTTATTAATTTATTTTTATATTTCAACATACTAGTCAAGTATACAATAAAGAATCAATATATTATTTAATAAAAAAATAGTTAATAAAATTTAATTATTAAAAAACTATTTTTTTTTCTTATGAAAAAGTATATTTTTGTACTAAAAGTTAAAGTAAACATTTTAATTAAGTATATATTTTAGAACAGTTTAAAAACACGTCTGTGCTTTTTAATTTCAATAAAACAAAAACAAAAACTCGTTCAAACAGTTCCCAGACGATCCCTTAATAGTTAATACTGAGGAAAGAAAATGACATGGATTCCATGCGGCCCAACATGTTCGTTGAATCTTATTGGAAGATACATCTAATGAAAATTAATTAGGGGTGTGATCACTCATTAACTATTTTTAGGTCCTATAATTTTATAAGCTTTTTTAGTCCTTGAGGTGGTAAAAAATTATCTTTAGATCCCTGGAACCGGATGCTATTACAGAGTCTGTCAAAAATTCCAAAATTACCCCTGACCAATTTTTTAAATACATTGTTAATACTCTCCACTACATTATTAAGTATATGCAGTACACTGTTAACATTTTTTAGTACATTAATAACTTTTACAAAATGTTAATAAGTGATGAGGGGTATTTTTGGTATTTTTGAAAAACAAACTGACGACATCCGTTTTTAAGGACCTAAAGATAATTTTTCACCGCTTTAGGAATCTAAAAAAACTTGAAAACTTTCACGGACCTAAAAATAAATCACGGGTGATCACAAGGACCCCTAATTAATTTTTTGATAAATTGCGTTTGGACCCCTAAAGTCTTTGAAACTTGCAAAAGCACCCACCTAAAGTTTCAAAACATGCACTTACACCCCTAACATTAGATTTTCCGTTAAAATAAAACAAAAGTATGATTTTACCCGCTATAATTAAATCATTATTGTATTTTCACTTTTTAATTAATTGTTGTGTGAGTTAATTCTCACAATAAATTAATCCAAATGTATTTGAAGATTTAATTATTAATTATTGTAGTAATTAATATTTATAAAGCATATTCAAAGTTAATTTGAGTCTTTTTGGGATATTTACATTTGTTTCATCTTAATGAAAAATCTAATGATATGGGGTGTAAATGCATGTTTTTGAACTTTAGGGGGTGCTTCTGCGGGTTTCAAAAACTTCAGGGGTTCCAAATGCATTTTACCCTTAATTTTTCCTATATCTAATGAAGCACATAACTTCAAAAAAACAAAAAAGGTTAAGGACAATTCTATTGACAACCCCCACATATTTTGATTTAAAAAAAAATAATAAATATCATTTAATGAGGTTTATGTATTAATGAAAAATATATATCTTTTCATTTGAAGTAAGGAAGCTCAATTTTAGCAAATGTTAATTTTTTTTATTGAGGTGTGTATATATATACTTCGTTGGATGATTAATAAGATATATAAGATTATATTTGAAGCTGCAGATAAGACGGCTTGTAACAACACTCAAAGTAATATTCTTGTTGAAATGAATATGTATATATTTTTATATTTTTTTAATGAATGTTGTTACACACAGTTTTTTTTCTAGTCTCAATTCCAGACGTCAATAGAAAATCATCACAATATATATATATATATACACACACACACACATTAACGTATATGTTTCAATAACTTTTTTTATATTTTTTCCGAGCCCGCCTAAAATCTTTAAAATTATTTCACGTCAGCCTGCTCTCGCCACATCAAATCCTACGTGGGGTCTGAGAAACCGACTGAGATGTAAACTGAGTATAACATTTTCCATAGAAAAAACATTTAGCCCTAATTTCAGTTGATCAATGTTTTAAAAATTTTTAAAATAATATACATGAGGTGGATGTTTTTATATAAAAAAAAACATATACTTTAATAAATTATATGAATGTATTCTCCAAGTTTCACCGCATGCTGTATCAATCTGATTCAATTGATTTAATATTTAAATTATGAAACCATATGCTAAAAATTTATAAAACATGGAAGAAATTTATTTTATATTAAAATATTTAATTTATGAAACTAATATTTGATGAATAATCCGTAAAGTGGTATATATTAGCCTAATGTAAGTATATAGCAGTAAAAAAAAGGTGTATGTTTATATAGCACGAATGTTAATTTTTAACATATTGGACAAATTGAAACACCAAGTCATTGAATGAAAGCTAGCAATTTATGAAATCATATGCGTGGTGTCCTTCGTCGCGTTCTCCATCTTGTTCTGGAAGTAGAACTCGAGAAGCTTCGTCGACTTGAGCTACCGGAGCACCGACACGTACGACGAATTGAGGAACGTGTAGTCCTCGACTGCCATGACCTCGATGTGCACGCCATTGTACTCCTTCCTGAACATCACCTGCATCTCACCGAGGTTAATCTTGTCGGTGATGAGGTTGGAGAAGGCGCCGGACTTCTTGGCCTTGGTGAGTTGTTCGTTGACAAAGAAGATCGTGTCCTTCAGCTTCTGGATCTTGAGCTGGTTGTCGAAAGACTCCTTCGCCTCGGAGACGAGCTACCTCGTGATCCGGATCCGCTCCTTGACCTGCCTATCGAGGGAGCAGAGGTCGGAGTTGGAGATGTCGATGAAGGGGTGGCCGGGTGAGGAGTTGGATTGGAGGGGGGGGGGAGGGAAGGAGGAGATGGGGTTGGAGAGGTTGTGGAAGAGGTCGGAGAAGAGGCAGACGTGTTTGGAGTGGTCGGGCTTGAGGCGGTGGGCAAAGGAGGCGTAGGTGGGCGAAGGAGGCGTAGGAGGTGGCGAGGTTGATGTGGTCGTTGATCTGACGATGAATCAGATAGAGGCGGGGGCGGTTGGGGTCGGATCTGACGGTGAAGAGAGAGCGGGGGAGGACGAGGGGATCAGACATTGTGAGGGGGGACGGAGAGGAGGAAGCGAAGAGGATCCACCATTGTTTAGGGTTTGAAGAGGATCTGGGTCAGAAGAGGAGAGGAGGGGTGAGTGAGGAAGAGAAGTAAAAAAAAAAGTTAAATCATTTAATGCTTGTCAGGGGTTTCTATGAGTCGGTTTCAAAAATTTGAAATTCACCTAACCTAAACCAAGGGAGCCAAAAATGTCAAAATATATGCGTGTTATGATTACCACTGAATTAATGGGTGATGCATTTTATAAGTTATAGTCCCAAGTGTCAAGTACTTTATTTGTCATCCAATGAGTTATATACCTCATTGTATAAGTATATACCTACTTAGATCAGGTATATACTCATTAATGTTTATTATCCTCTAATAACAAAAAAGATCCAATGGAATGACAAAATTCACGTATCACACACAAATTTAAACAGCAAGAACGTCGACCAAAAAAAAAAAGCAAACACTGAACTTTATAATTTTGATCTCATATATACTATTAAACTCCATCCCAATAGGTTAATGTCATGTCAGCATCCCAATACAAGCTAACCAGGTCACCATCGGGAGGTGTGATTTACCTGCGATATTTAAGTAAGTATATACCTAATAAAGATCTGTACATACACATTCCAAAATAAAAAAGAAAAAGTTGTCCATGGTGGTGAACAAGGTTGAATTCTTTTATTTTGACATCCAATGAGTTATATTCTTGATATTTACTTTAATATAAAATCCAAGCATATTCTTTTACCCAAGGCAGGACAACTTTACATATAATTCTTTTTATAATCCCAAGTCTTTATGTACTTTGTTTGACATCCAATGAGTTATATACCTTCTTATATGAGTATATACCTTCTGAGATGAGGTATATCCTTTATTAATTTTTATTGTCATTTAATAACAAAAAATATCCAATGGAATGACAAAACCCAAGCAGCCATGCAAATTTAAACAGCAAGAACACCAACCCATAAAAAATTGACAAACACTAATCACAATCACTAGTAAAAAAATTTAATTTCACTTGTCAAAAAAATAACACATCTACAAAGACCCATCATAACATCAATCAATCTAAACCATCATCGTCACCACCATTAGCTAGAGCAGTGATAAGGTCCCTCGGAGACCCCCAGACGGGAGCTCCAACAGAGACCGCATCACCCTCTCCTCCTCCGCCACCAATGTCTCCACCACGTCCAATAGGTTCAACATCTCGCCAATCAGAGGCACTTGTGTATCCACCTACAACAAACAAACGCATCATTAGCATCGACAACTCCACTCACGCATTTCATCAAACAGGTTGTGATCACCACTTGCAACATGATCTCATCAATGGATAGTCTGATGACACTCAACGCAGTCAGATTGGACGGCGGGGTAGAGGAGATCTGGGATTTCATGTCGGTGAGCAGCAAAAAGGACGGCGGTGGGGAAGACAATCCTCTCCTTCATCTCCTCGTCCACGACGGCGCCGAAGGGGACGGTGGTGGGGGCGGCGGTGTTCTTCTTCGTCTCCCCGTCTGCGATGGCGGAGGGTGGTGGTGATTATCATCTTTGTGGAGCTGTTTTATGGTGGTTGTCACCGAGGAGAGAGAGAGAAACAATAAATAAAAAATAGAAAAAAGAGGGAAGAGAAAAATTGATACAAAACAGTATGGTAGCTCAAAAAAATAGGCGGGAACTTTTGGGGGGAAATTTTGACAGCCCTTTTTGGATGCTGACGTGGAATAATAAAAAAAAATACACGTGGACTGACTGACGTGGGGTCTGAGGTTTAGACTGTGTTTGTAACTGAGTGTAACAGCACTCTTTTTCTATACGTAACAATATCCTTTTTTAATCGATTACAAGCTGGACCCCATGGATCAGTCCATGTCCATGTTGGGGAATCATGGGCTCTTATGAGCTTTTAAGACCATATGGGCTCTCTTTTTGACCTACACAGATTTCTATTTGTATTTCCTAAAATATCCTTGAGAGTTATCCAGCTTCAAATGCAGTGAGACTGACTAACATAATGGCAAATCCGCAATAAACGCGAACTGCGATTATTCACGTTGGTACCCTTTAATGCAAGCCAGTTGTGGGGCACATAAAGCCGACAGAGACATCCAGGCATCCAGCTATGTAAGAACCAATGGCAATATCGTAATATAATAGCGACAGCCCTCACTTTTATGGTACCCATTCTGAAAATGCCAGACTTTGTTTATATTAAAAACAAAAACACTCACAGAGAGAGTGCAAAGCGAGAGTAGATCTGGGAGAGATGGCGAGACAAGGCGGAGCTCCGGCTGCGGCTACTGCGGTGGTGGTGGTGGTTGTGGCGGTACTGACTTGTGCAATGGGAGTGGCGGTGGCGGATCCGCAGCAGCACAATCTGAACTGGCGACCGGACGCGAACTACACTGTTTGGGCGGCCAAGCAGCGCTTCTACAAGGATGACTGGCTCGGTCAGTCTGAACCCGCACTGATTTTTGCCTATTTTAGCATAAAATGTGAACTGGGTCTGTTTTAATCATGGTTTTTGTTGATGGGTTTTGGTTTTTAATGATTTTCGTTTGCTTGTTTTGATGGGCTGTGTGAATGTCTGGTCATCTTGGGTGGGGTTTTGAAGTAAAATAGAAGCTATTTTAACTTCTTCTTTTTTCCCTTGAGGGACTTCTGATATTATCAAGGCATTTTTGACAAATGAAATTATGGGTAGGCTTAAATATTTTCAGTTACTAACATTGATGTTTCACATTGTAAGGATGCCATGATCTGTGTTTGTGATGAGATTTTGTGACTCTGTATTACATGTAGATCTAAATCATTCAATGATGGTATGCTATGTGATGTGTTTTATTATCAATCATTAATGTTAAGCTTAACATTGACTAGAGCCAACGAGAGAGATAAATTACCACAAACTAAAAGTTGTGGTTCTTCCTAGGAGCTGGGTTTCGGTGGGAGATATATATATATATTTTTTAAATGCATCTTATTGTGTAGATCTGAGGCATTACAATTGGTACAACAGCCCATTTACTACGCAGTGGGTTGGGTTACAACCCTTACAAGGGCTTGTGGCTCGTTGAGGGGGGTGGTTGTCACGTGCGGCCCATTAAAGGGGTTGTGGGTTGGGCTGTATCCAGTTGGGTTACAACCCTTACAAGCCCTTACAAGGGCTTGTGGCTCGTTGAGGGGGGTGGTTGTCACGTGTGGCCCATTAAAGGGGTTGTGGGTTGGGCTGTATCCAGTAGGCCCATGTGGAGTAAGAGATGTGGGGTTAGAGCCTCGGCCATGGTTTGGTTTATTCCCACATTGCCTATTGTGGTGGGTGTATAGTCTGTGCACAAGTCTTATGTATCAAGATGCATTTTAAAACCATAGACCCGATAAGAATAAAACAGATAATATAGTGTTGTATTTGCGTGAGATAGTGTATATAAGGAATTGGCAATTAAATGAAGTGAGAGATTAGAAGGCTAGGTGCAAATGTTAAGTGAATGGAAGATCATAAATATAATTCATCATCTGTGGTAGCATGATATCGAATTTCTTGGGCCAAATGAATGGAGGGAGATAGTGATGGTTGACCCTAGAGATATGCAGTCTGTCATCTGATGATGGTTCCGCAGCACTGTATGTATCATGGAAACAAATGGACCTCTGTTTTATGGTTAGCTAATCTTTAAATCAAATGAGTTCACACCATCACATGCATATTGAAGTTTCACTTGTTTGAATCTCAGATGCTGATATTGTATCTCCATCTGTCTTGCCAGTTTTTCGTTGGACGGAAGGCCAGTATGACGTAATGGTGGTCAATGAGGCAGCCTACAACACTTGTTCAGCAGAAAATCCATTGGATGGTTGGTCACGAGGTGACCGTTGGGCAGTCCAACTCAACCAGACCAAGCGGTGGTACTTCATCTGCAGCAAAGGCTACTGCTTCAACGGAATGAAACTCTCCATCCTCGTCGAAAAGCCACCGCCGCCTCCAAAAGCGCAGCCACAGAACCTCAAAAGCGGATCTCCCAAAGATTCCGGCAACCTGATGATTCTACGAGCTGCTTTTGCAGTAGCTTCTGTCTGGGGGTTGGTGCTCCGGTTGCTATGATGATCTAATGTGCCCTTGGGTAGAAGTCTTTAATGATTTATGATTTCTTCTATCCTTTTACAAGGAACGCTTGTTCGGAATTTGTTTGTCGTGTGAAATTGTTGTTTTTATTGACCATCTTTGAAAGTTGATCAAGTTTTACCTGCTAGTTTTTTCCACTGGTGAAGTAGTTGTTTGGCATTGTTGTTGTTATTGATCATCTATGAGAGTTGATCAAGTTTTGCTTTGCTAAGCCATATTTTTTTTATTTTTTTTGAGAGGCAGAATGTAGGCATCAATTACCAATATTAAAGAGTGATTTATAGACATGTTCTGATATGCACATGATGAATGGAAACATTGCAACATTTGGGGGAGATATAAATGCCTGTCAAATAAGTCGATCACCTCAACTCAATTAAACCAGGTCTTAGCATTAAATTGGTCATGATTAGAACACTGAAATAACTAATATAACTGAACTCAGAAAATGTTAGTAAAGGAAAGCACAAAGTATTTTATTTTCATTATTGATTGAGAATTGGTTAAATTAATGTTACTTTAAAATAGAAATATAATTTTGAAGCTTTGATTAAGAATTGATTAAATGTTTAAAAAGAAAATTTGATACCCTAAAATTAATTGACTTTGTTAACGTTATATTAAAATTTCAATATAGATTTGATAAAACCGAGATTAACTTATATATGAATGTCGGAACAATATAAAATCATATAAAAATTTCAAATAAAATTTATAAAGACATTTCAAAAAAATTTAAAATTGTATCCAAACATGATACATAAAAACTATTTGCAAACATGGAAAAACAAATAGAGGTCGATAAATTTTAATTAATTCAAGTTAAATTTAGGATTAGACAGTCTATACACATTTTAATTTTTTACAAATAACATAGAAATGTATATATTTTTATAAAATTATACTTTTTAATTTTTTTTTTAAATAAAATGTTTTAATATGTATATCTCATTTATCACATTGATCCGGTTCACCTATCCATGCGTGATCTTTGTATGGGTCTCTTTGTATTTTATCTTGTTTTAATTTTTTTTTGTCGTTTTTGGCAGTGGGGTGACCTATTGAATTGTTGAAATTGAAACATCAAGCTTATACACAATTTATTTATAAAAATGAATAACCAAACCAGCAGGTAGTTCTAAAACGGGTGTCCACTTTATGAAATTACGGGCGATCAAGATCCACCAAAGTGGTAGTGATTGTGTATGCGTAAACCAAAAGTCCACCAAAACTAACTACCCCTAACTCAACCACTGTTAGTCTAACCTAGGTCAAACATATCTACTATCCCCTCTCATTCACTCTCTCTCTCTGTAGCCCGTGTTGAAGAAATCGCCACCGAGAGAGACTAAGCTGCCGCCCACCATCCCGACGCCGATAGCCCTCCCCGACGGACCCTCCCGATGCCGATAACCCTCCCCGAACGACAGATCACGCAAAGGTTCAGTCTAGCACTCCATGGTGACTTGTATTGTAGATCTAGGGCTTTTTTTTCTTTTAATTTAGGGCTTTTTTAGGGGTGGATTATGAATCTTAACATTTGCATGTCAAGAAAATGTAGTTTGTGAATTGATTTTTTTTTCATACAAGTTTTTTCGTTTGAAGTTTTTTTTGGGGACATGTAATTAAAAAAATTTAAAAATTCAGATATCAGGAATGTTTTGGAGCTTATTTTAAATTTTTTATTACAATATTATTATTCATTATATTAGATGTTTAAAGGTGTACTAAATAACAGTCATATGAATTACATGTAGACATCAATTTCATTTTCTAGTTCTCACCAAGTCACATTTAATCACATTTGAAAAAAAATAAAACATGGACATTGCATGTGAAAAAAAATGTACGTTCTGAATTGATTTTTTTTTCATATAAAAGTTTTGTCATTTGAAAAATGTCCCTGTTTTCTCTGGTTTGAAGTTATTGGACTTTTTTTTTTGTTCTGGTTTGAATATTTTAAGGAGACATGTAGTTCATGCTTTAATTTTATTGATGAGTTTACTTGAATTTTTATGATTTATAGTGCAACAACATGGCATTGTCGAGCAACAAACATTCGTCGAACAAGGCTAGTGAATTAAGTTTCAAGAATATTTTTTGCAAATGTCGGTGCAAGGCAGCCAATAAAATATCTGAATCAGATAAGAACCCTAATAAATTGTACTATACATGTATGAGAAGAAAACATTGCATTTTTTAATGAATGCATCCTTTTAATTTCGGAGAACATACGAAATTAAAGGCTTCCTCAACGAATGAGATGGAAATTTCTTCAGCGAACCAGTTTGCAGTAGGCTTGAAGCATTTAGCAAAAGTAGAGATCTTCCTGGTTGCAATGAAGTCAACAAACGAGGAATTAAAGAGCATGATGAAGTCAACAAATGAGGACATTAGGAGCATGAAGCTATTTTTAATTTTCTTTCTTGTTGTCTTTTGTGCTATTTTTTATGGCATTAAAACTGATATTATGTAACTTAATCTGGATTTAGAAAATATTGGTGCTGGCCTGCTCTTGTATGATAGCCTTTCTTTCTCACTCATCTTCCCATGGTACATGTATGATTTAGAAAATATTGGTGCTTTAACCTTTTCTCTGCAGCTTATGGAGCATAAACTTCTCAATTTATTGTAAATGTTGGGACATGAGTTTGCTCATTGAGCTTTGTATTTTACATTAGCATTGTTTGGTCTCCATGGTATTTATGTCCACATAGAAAAAAATAATTTTTATCTTAAATTAAAAAGTATATAATATTTTCTTTTATTTTAAATAAAAAATAGGATGTATATTTTTTATGTTTTCCGTTCGACAGACCCAGTGTCGAGGTGGACATCGCAGGTCGACATATAACATGTCAAATAGTTTAAAAGCAGTTTACAAAATGATGGTCAAATATTTTAAATATAGGTTGACATATTGATTATCGAATGTTATAAATAATGGTCGACAGTGTGACTGTCGAATGGATCGGTGGGATTAGTGTTTTTCAAATTAAAACTATATACGGTTTTTTTTTTTTACTGATGGACTTAGTAAATAGCATGATGGGGATAGATGGGCCTTAAATCAAAGAGCTACAGATTGAGGGTAGGCCTGTCAACGGGTCGGGTCTAAACCCGGACCCGATTACATGTGTAATATACCCGACCCGACTTGAACCCGACCCGAGTTGGACCCGACCCGGCGGACCCGAACAAACAAACGGGTCGGGTCCGGGTCCACCCCGCCCCGACCCGTTGGACCCGAGACCCGATTGTTTTATTAATATATGCTCATATTATAAGACTATTAGTATTGGTTGATACATAATTTTATGTCTTACTTAACTTATGTTTGTATCCATAAGTTCATAAATCATAATCATAACATTTTTTTCGTTGCGTTGATGTTATAACTTGCAAGAACTTGATTGTTTAATATGTAATAAACTTAGTAATGTTTTGTCATTGGTTTGTTTTGGACAATTAACTTATTAGCTTTTGAATTTGTATAATTAATTAATTTGTTACATGATTTATGTTTATTATTTTAGTTAATATGTTAGTGGTTATTGTTTTGAATGTTGTTTAGGTTAATATTGTTTTGAATGTTTGTATAATTAGTTATCTTTATTGTTTAGGTTAATATATTTTTTATGTTAGTGGTTATTGTTTTGGATATTGTTTAATAATTCATTTACTTCTTTTGAATTGTATAAGATTATGTTCAAACATAGTTTCATTAATAATAATGTTTTATTATAAAAATTTTCAAATAAAATGATAAAACAAACAAATACATGAACTCTTCCTCTTCTTTTTTTTTTTTTTGCCAACCATCCGGGTCGGGTCTCCGGGTCCACATTTCCCCGGACCCGCCGGGTCTTGCCACGGGTCGGGTCCGGGTCCACCCCGACCCGACCCGGACCCGACCCGTTGACAGGGTTAATTGAGGGGACTATGTACATGCTTCTTCCATAGCCCTCAATTAAACGCCACTCTCTGCTCACCATATTTACAGAAAAGCCATCGTGGGGTCTCCATATATGATTGCTTTTTCTTCTTTCACCATCAATTTACATCATTTACAACGTGAAAGGTATCAAAAACAGAGGCTTGGTTTACCTCATGTTACATCGATGTATAGAACATATATATGGGGTTATTCATGTACTTAATCTATCTTCTATCATACCATTAGAAGTTATCTCCACCTGATGCCTTGCAGCCTGTCTAGCGATTTGTTCCGGTGCTTGAACAGCCCCACGACTGACTTTGTGGAAGAAAACAGAGTCAGTTCAGAGGGCACAACTCTAATTTGAAATAAGCAATCCTGGAGTTGTAGAGGCCCTGCATTCTCCTCTTGTAAGGCCTTCAAAATAGACTCTGCGTCACTGCATATGTGAATTTTTGATATGCCCAAACTCCTAGCATGAGTAATGCCCAGGCGAATACCTTCAGCCTCCAGCCTCTATTCGGACCAAAGTAGACCATACTTTACTTATACAACCAGCTCCTAATATCTGCCAAGGAGCCTCTCTAACTGTGTACATAAGCAGCCCCCGCCACACGAGAGGTTGGATAAACACTTCCATCAGATATAACAAAAAAATTATCTTCAAGTGTACACTCCAATCTTTTGTGAACCTTAAACATCTTTGCTAAAGGTGCTAAAGGTGGATGTTTCCATAGATATTGTACTGTCCACTCCACTTCTTACGAAATTGGACGCACTCTTTTACAATAGTTATAGCTCTGTGTACAGTTTATCTGGGGAGGAACTAGAGTTCCTTTGAATGCCTTCAAATATATGATTGTTGTTGTCTTGCCATAATTTCCTCCGTGACTGTAGTTTGAACAAGGCATGAAGTGGTGTATCAGGTTCATGAATTCACCAAACATTGTATCATTACAGGTCTAGATATTAGCAAATGTTCCGTTCAATATAAGATACGCGTATATTTATAAATCATACAAGATAAGTTTGATAAAAGCATATATAAAGATAATTAAAATATTATCTAGATATATTATGTGTGAATACAATGATATTAAGTAAAACCAACTTTTAAAATTATAACATAATATACATGATAAATCATACAAACTAAATAGATACTCAGATCTTAAATGTACTAAACACACAGTATAAAAGCATGTTTAGTTGATATGTATGTGAGGTGTCTAAGGTTCCTAATATTTGAAAACATTTGGAGTACTTTTGCTTAATCAAACTTCAATTCTCATAATAGCTTAAGCTGTTAGCCCCCCTGTAGGATTTATTTTAGGGTATACAATCATTCCGGCATACGTGAGTATAAATAAATATAAAGTGATTTTGTATTTGGTTGTGTTTCAAGTTATTCTCGTTGGGAAATGTAATAATAATTTTTTTTTGTTTGGGTAAAATTTAAATAAAGTGTAAATAAAGATTTATAAAATGTGAAAAAATAAGGATAAAATGCATTTGAACTCTCTAAAGTTTTGGAAACCTGCAGAAACACCCTCTCTGTTTTAAAGAAAGAGGGAATAGTTTACAGGGATTTAAAAATAAATCACATCTCACAAATTAACGATGTATGGACGGACGTTTGACGGAGGGACTAAAAACCAAATAGGCGGTTGAATATAGGGACTAAAAAAGAAATATAAAGAAATAAATGACTGATTTTTAAATAGACATGTTTACATGGACTTAAAAATAAAAATCCAAAAAATAAATAAAAAGAAACAATGCTTCTCGTGTTTTGTTGACCATTATGGGTGATGATTGACCAATATGGGTGATGATTGATTGCTTTATCATAGTGTCATTATGTGCTTTTTTTTCGTCCTCTGCTGTGTTACGGGTGAAAAAGATAGAAAAGAAAAATGATTTACATACCCCCCCAAAATAAACCTTATATGCATAGTACATATTTTATCTTTTTTGTGATTTTTTTTCTTTATTTGGTAATTGTTCTCATAATCAAGGAGATAGTTATAATTACTCCTTTCAACCTACACATCCATAATTCATTTCTTTTTTAAAATACTATTATTATTTTTTAAAACACCTAGTAGAAGATTAATTTTTTTTTTAAGATCCATAAACTACTGATTTGATTTGAACAATTTTGTTTATCGTTTTAATGTATGTCGATTCAAGTGTGTCTTTTTATTTGTTTGGTTACGCAATTGAGGTCTCATCATCTGATTTTTACATATAGTTTTTTTTGTTGAGAATGGTGTTTGATGTTAAATTATTTTTTATTGGCATGTTCTTTTCTTTTTAAACAATCTAAAACAAATCATTTTCATTCGTTTAAACATTTTTTCGTGGAGTGAAGTTCATATTAATAGTTATGTGTATAACATTCGTAAGTCAATTACATGTTAAACTATTTTGATCATATTATGTAATATTTTAAAAAGTAAATGTGACTGACTTTTACTATATAAGCCAGTATTTGAAACTGATGTTAAATTCAATTACATTCATAAATGTAACTGCTCTTTTTTGTAAACAATTGATCGATTTGGCTATCGTTTTCAATGTTTGTCGATTTAGGTGTGACCTTTGTTATTGTTTATTCTTGAATTTGTTACAATATTTTTTTCTTTAATTTGGTGTTTGATATTAAATCTAACAGTCTTTGATCTAGTTTTTTTTATAATTTTTCTTTGAATCTGACATTTGATGTTAAATTTATTTTTTTGGAGGATTTATAGAGTTTTAATGTTGTGTTGGTGTGTGGTTGTGTAACATTTCAAACTAATTTAAACATTTATACATTATATTTGTAAGTCAATTACATTTTTGAAATGTAATTGATGTTTATATGTCTTATATAATAAAAGTCAGTTACATTCACAAAATATAACTGAGTCGGAAAAGGTGAAGTCCAGAGGAAGACTAAAAAGGTACTCAAATCACCTCTCATATGATAGAGGGTGACGAGAGGAATCCAGAGGTGGTGACGCCAGTCACCTGAAATGAATAGGTCAGCCGAAATAATTCTTTTAAGTAAAGAATGTCTATAAAAATATTGGTTAGATATTCTTGAGATGAGTTTTAGGAGGAGGAAGCAGTAACGGAAAAAAAGGATCTGATGTGATTTAAATAGTATATTGACACAATTGTAGATACCTCAATTTTGACCGTCCAAAGAGAAGAAAATTACTTCAAGTAACATTTTTAAATGACCACATTTGGATCAAATAGAAAACTACTTTAAAGAATTAGATGAACAATAGGAGAAACCCTAGCCACAACACTTAGAAACCTAAGTGACCAGAAGCCGGGCGGCTAGTTGAAACTAGCCGCCCCTCACTGGGCGGCTAGTTTCAACTAACCGCCCCTTAACCGCCCCCAACCGCTTCCCTTAGATGGGACATAAAGCAGCATTTAATGTTAATGATTGCGGCGGTTTGTTCCAATTAGCCGCCCCTTCTCTGACGGTTCAACCTTAGTAACTGCCTCAAGCCACCGCTTGTCAGAGATTGGACGTTTGGCAGGCCATCATACCGGCGGCATCTCCTAACTAGCCGCCCCTTATTGGGCGGCTAATTGAAGCTAGCCGTCCCTGCCTGGGCGGTTGAATTAGGGTACCCGGCTCGCATCTGGACTCACCCATAAAGCATAAAGCAACTTTACTTAGGTGTGAAGTTACTTAGCCTCACCCTTTTGTCCAACCCATGCTATTACCCAATGGACGATAGAGTGCGTCCTTTTGCAATGATGGTTACTTGGCCACACCCTCTTACCCAACCCATGCTATTACCCAAAGAATAAACCCATGCACCCTTTTCTACTATAAAAGGAGGGGTAGGGGTGAGAATCAAAGGGTGGTCATTTTTCATTTCAAAGTGTGTGTTAGAGAAAGAGAAAGAGAGAGAGAGAGAGAGAGGGAGAGAGCCCTAGTTGAGAGAGAAGGAAAGTCATTCCCCACCAAATTCCACTCTCCATAAACCCCCTCTAAACCATTGTCCTAAACCACTTTTTGGCCATAGCCAAACAAATCCGAATTCTTACCTAGGTGCTGCCCAAATCTAGAAGAGGAAATCACCAAACACCACTTTCAATCCTCGTTACCACCACCCTAGCCAAAGCCAAAACACTTTCCTACCTAGGTTTTGCCCAAATCCAGAAAATCGAGAAACCAGGTACCAGACGGCTAGTCCTAACCGACCGTCCCCTACCAGGCGGCTAATTCCCATTAGCCGACCCCATTCCTAACCCTTTTTTAGTCCCATATCTCCTCTAGTCAAGCCCTTGAAGTAGAATAGATTACCTGTTTTTCACCTCTGTGTACGGTATATCCGTGTCTCAGAGCGGAGACCTCACAAACTTCCCCCGCGAGGCGATCAAATCCAACACCAACTTTTTCTGCTTTTTGAGAAAGCAGGTGGCGATCACACAAACCCCGTCTTTTCTGAGAAGCAGTCGGGCGGCTCAGGAACGACTCTCCGGACGGTGACCTGATCAGTCGCGAGACGAACCAGGACCAAGTTCGCAGAAACCCCCAGTTTTACATACCGACAACAATGTGGTATGTGGTTGGGACCTAAATAATGGGTCTGTGTAGCAGGACTCGATATAAAAAAGATAAACAAAATACAAACCAAACAAAGAGCACCTTTTTGTTGATCAATATATTAACTCATTTTAATTTTATTGCTTTTCTGTGTAGGGCTCATTGTATACTTATACAGTTGATGAAAAAAGGACATGGATAATGCCTATATATACCATTCATACAAAGTTATTCGAAACACGTTTACGTGTATATATATATAGGTGAGGTGCAGTTGTCCATAAAACAGAACAATTCGTCCATCCTAAGCAAAGTCACCAACTTGCATTATAAAATTAGAAAACACAGTTATTTTTTAGGGGGAATTGCTCAAATACCCCTGGACTAATAACTCGATTTTTATTTTGTCCCTTGACTTTTTAAATTTTTTTTTACCCCTGCAGTGTTGTCCCCTTTTTTTTCTCCCTCTAGCTTTTTATAATACCTGAAGTACCCTTTAGAAACAGAGTTACATAAATACAGAAATATAATGTGATAAATGTTAGACTAAATTCACAGGATCGAAGACTTGCGGATCGACATATTTTAAATCTGAATGGAAGCCGATCACGATGTGTCGCTAACTTTTATTTCTCTGCTCTTTTACTACGGAGCCTGTAAAATAAAAGGGTTAAAGAAATATTTGACTTCTTCTCTTTAGCTTCTCTGGACTTGGGATATCTAGTGGGATCCAATCCCATTTATATTCTAAGAGGGGGGCCAAATCTTAGTAATGATATCTTTATGGAATCACACCCATTACGGATTCCTCCTACTTAATCCCGGGATGTAGGTAGTTATTGTAACAGAAATTGAAATCACAATCATATTCAGTACTTCTCAACCGTGTAATGTATGGGCCACTTTAAGTGCGAGATTAGGATGAAAGAAAAACGGTCACACTCCATAACAAATAGTCAAAGTAACTTTAATCACAATTACTACTTTTCAAAATAGTGGGATACAATCCTTATCTTTAATTGACTCATCCATATATCCAACATTCTCCCACTTGACCCATATAACACACGTTCCTTTTTTTAAAAATATTTTATAAAAAATATATATAATATAATAATAAACTTGATGTACTGAAATGATCGAATTTGAAAAAACAAGAATGCGCGCGCTTTGAAAAATAATTCCAATGATTCTGTATCTTTAACTCAATTCAAGGGAATCAATGAAAAGAACTATGACTGTTCTACTGCATTGTAGTAGAGTAGTCCCTTCCATAATTACAATATCATTCTATCATTTAAATCAAGTATCTTTATTTAGACAAAACCTTATGTCTACTAAATGAAAAGGCTATAACCAAATGCCTTTTACACAGCCCTCTTTATTGTCCGCATGGACATTTACTTGATTAACACAATGTGTTAGAAGACAAAATGAATGTTATTCATAAATAAATCAAAGTACAACCATAAAATATTGAAAATTACACCAAACTCCAATCCGGAATGAGACCCATATGTTCTACATGATCCTTATACAATGTAGGTGCTAACCCTTTAGTCTAGGGTCTGCAAGCATCATGTCGGTGCTAATATGATCAATCGAAATGTAGCCCTTTTCAATCCTTTCTTACAACATAATACTTGACCTTAATGTGCTTAAGGCCCTTGTATATCTTTCTGTTGTTAGCGAAAAGGACAGCAGCTGAGTTATCACAATAGATCTTTATTGGTCTTGAGATGGACTCTACCACTTGAAGTTCTGTGACAAAATTCTTTAATGCCAATGCTTGAGATGTGGCTGTGTGACAAGTCATATACTCTACGTGCATGGTAGAGGAAGCGGTCGCCTTTTGCTTTTCATGCTTCCATGAAACAACACCACCACCAAGCATGAAGACATATCCAAATGTTGATTTACAGTCATCGGAGCACCCAGCATAATCAGAGTCGAAGTACCCAATTAGTTCAAGATTATCTGATCTTCTATATGTGAGTATGTATTCTTTCGTCCCTTGAAGATATCTCATAACCTTTTTGGCCATCTTCCAATGCTCTATGCTTGGATTACTTTGATACCTTTCAAGTAATCCAACTGCATAGTCAATGTCAGGACGAGTGCATGTTTGAACATACATCAGGCTGCCAACAGCGGAAGCATAAGGAATTTTCTCCATCTCTAAAGTTTCAAGTTTATTCCTTGGACATTGAGCTTTACTGAATTTGTCACCCTTTTGAACAGGAGCCACACAAGGTTTACATTTACTCATGCCGAACCTTTCAAGCACTTTAGCGATGTAGGTTCTTTGAGAAAGTCCAAGTAAATACTTAGATCTATTTCTGTGAATCTCTATGCCTAAAACATAGGAGGCTTCACCCATATCCTTCATCTCAAAATTTTGGCTAAGAAAGTTCTTAGTGTTATAAAGTAACCCTAAATCATTACTAACAAGCAGAATGTCATCGACATACAGAATCAGAAATATAAACTTGCTCCCACTGACCTTGAGATATATACATCGATCAACAATGTTTTCCTTAAAACCATAGGTCATAATTACCTCATTGAATTTGAGGTATCACTGTCAGGAGGCTTGTTTAAGTCCATATATCGACTTTCTTAATCTACATACTACATGTTCCTTGTCTTTTTGTGAGAAGCCTTCGGGTTGATCCATATATACCTCCTCATAAAGATCTCCATTTAAAAAAACTGTTTTCACATCCATTTTGTGAATCTCTAAATCAAAATGAGCTACCAGTGCCATAATAATGCTAAATGAGTCCTTCTGAGAAACTGGAGAGCTCCGTATAGTCAATGCCTTCAATTTGAGTGAAACCTTTTGCTACAAGTCTGGCTTTATGTCTCTTTATGTTGCCTTTAGAGTCCATTTTGGTCTTATAGACCCATTTGCACCCAACGGGTTTAACTCCTTTAGGCAACTCAACAAGATTCCAGACATTGTTCTTTTGCATAGAATTTAACTCTTCTTTCATGGCATCGTACCACTTAGATGAATCTCTATTATTTATGGCTTGTGAAAATGAAATAGGATCTTTTAATTCATGGCCTTCATGTAGATACACAACATATTCATCTGATATAGCTTTCCTTCTTTCTCTTGAAGATCTTCTTAATGCTATTTGAATTTCCTCTTGAACTGGAGGAGGAATATCATTTACCGGTTCAGGTTCTTGATAAGGTGGATCTTGAATAAAAGGTTATGGTTCCACAATTCGTTGTTGAATTACTGGATATGGAACCATTAAACTATCAACAACATCAGGTGTTGTTTCTACACCTTTCGAGGTTCCACGCTCCCACTGATTAAGTCATCCTCAAGAAATTTTACTACATCAGTTTCAACTATTCTGGTTTGGAGTGAAGGACAGTAAAATTTATATCCTTTGGATCTTTTCGGATATCCAATAAAATATGCACTTACTGTCCTAGAATCTAATTTCCTTTCATGTGGATTATATAACCTAGCATCTGCCTGACAACCCCACGTATGTAGGTGATTTAAACTAGGTTTCCTTCCTGTCCATATTTCAAAATGTGTTTTTGGTACAACCTTTGAAAGAATCCTGTTTAACAAATAAATGGCAATCTTTAAGGCCTCACTTCACAAGAACAAAGGAAGTGAAGAATTACTAATCATACTCCTAACCATGTCCAAAAGAGTGCGATTCCTTCAATCGGCAACACCATTTTGATTAGGTCTGACTGGCATGGAATATTGTGCCTGAATTCCACATCCTTCAAGGAACCTACCAAATGGACTTATAGCTCTACCGATTTCAGTGTGTCTACCATAGTACTCACCACCCCTATCTGATCTTACCAATTTTATCTTTTTATTTTGTTGATTTTCTACCTTTTCCTTGAAAACTTTAAAGGCATTGATTGTTTCTGATTTCTCAGAGAGCATGTAGATGTAACCATATCTTGAATGGTCATCAGTGAATGTAATGAAATACCTTTCGCCACTTATACAAGGAGGAAAAGGACCACAAATATCTGTATGGATCAATTCTAATGTTTCATTACTCCTTATGGCATTTCTTTTATAGGTTTTGGGTTGTTTTCCCTTTATACAGTCCACACATGTCCCAAAATCAGATAAATAAAGTGAAGATAGTATACTCTCTTTGACTAATCTCCGGATTCTCTCTTCTGAGACATGACCTAATCTTTATGCCAAAGCATGGATGATGTTTCATTTATTCTTCCACGCTTAGTGCCAATATTTCTATGCAAGGTTAAAAGGGATTGCTGATAGGAATTATCAAGATGTAGTTTGTATAAACCATCCACAAGAATTTCAGAACCAACTAATTGAGAATTATGGAAAATAGACAAACCACAATTATTAAAATTAAATGAGAAACCAACATAGTCCAGTCTAGCAACAGAAATCAAATTGCGAGAATAACTGGGAATAAAGAAAGTGTTCTCAAGGTCTAAAACAAAACCACTTTCTAAGATCAATCTAAAGGTTCCTTCAGCCTCCACGCGTGAACGCATCCCATTTCCAAATATGATGCATCGTTTACTCTCAGTTGGAGTCCTTTGGGATATAAAGCCCTGCATAGAATTGACAACATGGATTGTGGCACCAGAATCAATCCACCAAGAGTAATTTGGAACAGAAACCATATTCAATTGTTCACACACAAAAGCCAAATTATTACCTTTCTTGGTAAGCCATTTCTGATATTTCTGACAGTCCTTCTTCATGTGTTCTTTCTTCTTGCAAAAGAAGCACTTTATCACTGGTTTTCCGGTTTGATTCTGAATGGAACCAGAGCTTGAGCTTCCAACTTGGTTCTGAATAGTTGAAGCTTTCTTTGACTTCTTCTTGAAAGAGACACATTTTCCTTTCCCAGTATACTTGTTCTCCATATGAGAAGTTAAATTAACATTCTCCATATTCTCTTGCTTTAGCCTCTCTTCCTCTTGCACACACATGGTCAGAAGTTCATTAATTGACCAATCTTCCTTATGTGTGTTGTAGGAAATTTTGAATGGACCATATTGAGGCGGTAAAGAGTTGAGAACAAAGTGTACCAAGAAGGAATCAGAAATGGTTACTTCAAGTGTGTTCAATTGGGAAGCTAGATCTCGCATTTGCATTATGTGTTCACGAATAGCTCCGGATCCTTTATACTTCATGGAGGACAATTTGTTCATTAGGGTGATGGCCAAGGCTTTATTGGAGCTAACAAATTGTTTCTCCATATTTTTAAGATAAGATTGGGCTGTGTCGCACTCAGGGATAGATCACTGAATGTTCTTTCCCACATACGCTTTCATCAGCAAAAGAGCTTGCCGATTTGAGCGTTCCCATTTCTCATACTTGGCCTTTTCTTCTTGCGTGGTTTCCACAGTGAGGGTGTCAGGTTTGTCCTCCCTCAACGCAAGATCCATATCCATCCACCCTAATGTTAAATTGATTTGTTCCTTCCATTCAGTAAAGTTTGATCCATTGAGGATAGGAATGTTGCTGTTATTACTTGAAACAAAACTAGAAAAAATCGCTGAAAAGGACAATATTGACTAACATCAGATATTAAATCAACAAAACGTCTTTTAAAATACAAGGCTACATATTATAACATTCATTCAATGCATATATTCCAAATTATGCAATAAATTCCAAATATGTATATGATATCCTTAAATATACTTATTTGGTTGAGTGGTTAAGTAGCGACATTATAAACCCCTCCTTTGGGCTTGAGTTTACAACCGCAATTAAACCTGCACTCATTTAGGTAGAAAATATTCTACATGTAGAACTAGTGGCATGTCCTACGTCTCAGTAACAAAGAGTCTTAACACCTTTGGGCAAGTCATAGACTCATTGATACATATAATGTCAGTTTGCTACTATTCTACTCCATCTTATACCTAATCACATTGGCCCTCCTTTGGGATTGAATTATGTGTCGGTTTATAAAATGCAATAAGATCGTCATTATTAACTTTATATGGTTAATTCACTAATTTTAACATCTAAGGCCACTTTGGCGTGCTCATAAATATTAAAGCATGAATTATATCATCTTAATATAATGACAACTTTTACTTTAAGCATGTTAATAAAATGTCATACCATATAACATGCACACCAAGGTAATTAAATCATACAAATGACTAACATTATATTTGTAGAGTTTATAATTCATCCCAAAATATAAACATCAGTGATATATTAACAAACTAATTATTTGAATTCCCTTAACCAAATGTGAATAACAATTTTCACAGAAATCAGGGACTAAAATTTAATTTTCCTGAATATCAGGGTTC